>WBMZ01005313.1:0-213112 GCA_013400975.1 Atrichornis clamosus | reverse complement strand
GTGCCGGGGGGGGCCGCCCCCGCCGAGCTCCGCTGCACCGGGGGTGTCTCCGTTGGGCCGGAGCCGGGCGCAGAGCGGCGGGCAGCCGGGGGTGGCGGTGCCCGGGCCGGGGAGGATGCCCCGCTGGCGCTGGTGCGGGCGTTGGCGCTGGCTCGGCGGCCCCGGGTGCCCCCAGTCGGCTCCGCCGCGCTGTGTTTACACGGCAGAAAGTCCCGGTCGCTGTTCGACACGTGACGGTGTGGGAGCCGCAGGAGGGGGGAACACGGGGGACACGGGGACGATGGGGGCGGCTGCGGCAGGAGCCTTAAAATAGTCGCCGACCCCCTTGTGCTGCCTGCACGCTGCCTAAACCGAGATGCACTACTGTCGTGCATGACTCAATATGTATTTTAAATCGGTTTAGCGATCTCGCTGGCGCATTGTGCTTAGCTTTATGGTTAAATGAAATGCCACACGTCCCGGGTAAAGGTCAAACTTCTTCTCTAATCCGCGGATCCGTGCGGCGGCTACTTAGTCTGCAGCTTCCTCCTCTGGTTTACAAAACGTGTCACTAGCGGTGATGTCGTGTGGAGATTGAAAAAAATAACCCACAGTATATTTTATTTTTTTAATATATATATAAAAAGCGCAGCCAACCCTGTTCTTTAAACACTTGTCTAATATTAGATCGCTGGCTGCTGCCAGAGCTTTATACGGCGCATTGTAAACGGTGCAGCAGTACGGTGTCTCTGAAGTCTCCTTTCTAGCCGTGGCACAGGTCGTTGTTTCTATAAGTCGTAAATATGTAAGTCGGAGGTACAAGATAAACGAGGTACCTAAACACATTCATAAGCATCAGCCCGTATTTAAGCTTATAAATACCGTGCGAGTGCTGCCCTTTAAATCAAGCTCCAGATGAACGGGGCTGAGGGCTAATCGAAGTAGATCGCTACGAGTCCCCGATTGCTTTTCACTTCTCTCTCAGGGATTTTCACAAATCTAGAAATGATCCTTCCAGTGGCCTGGAACCGGGCGGTGACGGGGCGGGGGGGTGGTGTTGGGGAGGGATCAGAGCAGGGTAATTTATTGCATCGTTTTTAATATCCGAAAGGCCGGGTTGTTTGCCGAAGCGCCTGCAGCTCTGTCGGTGCCATCGGCTCAGAGTTTTTTTTATACGCCGCGCAGCCCTCCCCGCCGGCTGCCGCTGCGCTGCCGCTGCTGCTGCCGGCTCCGTGGCTTGTGCAGTGGAAACTGGCGGTCTGCCAGGCGGAGCTCGGAGGTGGAAAAGAGTAAAGGCGCCAAAAGGGAACTCGTGCGCCGCTGCAATTCTCCTCCCGACCCGCTTCCTGGCTCGCTGCAGCCGCCGGCCCCGCCGGGCTTCCTCCAACCCCCCCGCCCCTCGCTGAGACTTTCACCCCGCAAACTGCCGGCGGGCACCCTGGGGTCATGGGGGTGGGAGGGGGAGGGAGCAAGAGGAGGCTGCCCTGGCCCGGGTGGCGATGCCATCCGCTCCTCTTTCCCCCGGCGACACGGAGAAGTGCAGTCTTCCTCCTCCTCCTTCTCCCCCTCCCCGCGGGCATCGGGTTTTTCTCGTTTCCACGCCAGGAGCGTGTTAACAAAACTTTGCTGCTGCTGGCGTCAATGGCTGCCAAAAGTCTGTTGACGTTGCGAGGGAGACCCAAACGTTTCCCTTTTTAATCAGCTGCCCAAGCAGTGCGGTGTGTGCCTGTGCCTGCCTCTGCGGCGCGGGGCCGGCGGGGCGCGGGCAGCGCGGGGAGGTGGGTGTTCCCGGCGCGGCTCGGCACGGCACGGCACGGCTCGGCTCGGCTCGGCTGGGCACGGCACGGCACGGCTCGGCACGGTACAGCACGCCGGGGCCCCGCTCGGCAGCACGCCGGGAGGCAGGTTAGTGCTTGCAGGCGCTTTTCACAACTGGTTTCACACGGCGGCATCGCTGCGGAGCCGCGTGTGCGTTGCGCGTCTCACTCTCCCCGTTACCCCCCCCGCGTGCCTCCCTCCCTTCCTCCCTCCCGCCCTCCTCCGTGCATCACCGTCTATATTTAGCCGCAAATGGCTTTATCGGCCAGACACCTCCCGGAGGAAATGCCGTGCGCGCTCCGGCTGCCGAGCCCCGCTCCGCGCCCCGCCGCGCAGCGCAGCGGGGGCGGCCGGGGGGGCTGCGGCGTCCTGGGGCGCGCTGACGGTGGCCCAGTGGGTGACAAGAAGAGGGAGGGAGGAAGGGAGAGACGTGTCCTCGGTTTCCTCCGTGCGCTGGGGCGCTCAGCCCGCCGTCGAGGTTGCATAACGGGACCGGCTGCGCCCACCCCCGCGGAAGCTGGGTGTAAATAGGTGCGGTGCCCCTCGCGCCCCCGCCACTGCCCCCCTCATCCCTGTCCCCGCAGGCTTGTGGAGCTGCCGGTGTTCGGCCGAGCCACTGGAGTCCCCTGCGAGCCGGCATCCCCGGGAGGCAGCTGCTTGTGGGGAGAGAGAGTAGGGGGAGGGACAGGGTGTGCGAAGAGTTAAAAGTCTGCTGCTTGTTGCAATGAAATTATGGCTGGCAGTGGCGCCGCTGCTCGTTCAGCAGACCTCCACTTTTAAACAGTTCACAAGAAGTTCATCAGGGCGGCGATGATTATAGCCGCACACACGCGTGCACCCGGGGCGCACAGCGACAAGGGGTGGCTTTGGGGAAGAGGCTGGCAGCCGTCGGGGGCGCGGGCTCTGACCTGCCCCGTGGCCCCGGGACGTTCCACCACCTCCCTGTGAGCGGGCGAGCTTTGCCCTTGCTCGGCTGGTGGTGGTGGGACATGGGGCCTCCAGATCACCCGCTTTGGCTGGGAAAGCTCTCGCCCCCCCCATGCAACTTCAGCATTTCACTATCTGCACGTGTCAGGGGATTGATGGGCTCTAGTTCAGGCACCTCTTCTTATCTTAATGATACATTTCCACCGAGGAAACCAGGCGGGCACAGGCGGCCCTCCGAGGAGTCGTAGCCTCAGAGGAAAGCAGGGCACAGGGAGCTGTGTGCTGTCGAGGCCCTTCTCCGAGCCGGTGTCTGTCCCTTGCAGATGAGGCAGTGCACGGGGTGGCTACTAACCCTACATAAAACCCTAAATCACTCTCTCCATGCTGCTGCTGCCTCTATTGAAAACATTACGAGCGGCGCATCTGGAAACCGGTAAATCTGTCCAGAAAACGTCTTTCCAGTGAAATAACTCCTTTTGAATGATAGTGCGGTAACTAACCTCCGTGGATTTTTGTTTCCTTGCGGTGATCTGTGCGGACTTCATTAGGAAAAGCTAACCGTTGTGGAGAAAGGAGGGTCAACATGCCGTTTCATTAATATACATTTGTTCCAGACGTGGAGTTTTGCACAAAAGGCCTCTCTGAGGGGAGAAAAAAGTGTTGGGGAACAAGGCTTTCCTGCCGTTTCAGTTCTTAAACCTCTCTGAACGTGTGTGAAGTATTGTGTTAAAGGCCCAATCTGGGCTTCTTCCCCATTAAATGCCAAAGTGATCATTTGCATATTTTGTAGCCTGACAAAGGAAATGAGTTTGCTGGGGAAGCATGGATGCTTTGGGAGACGTTAGGCATTAAACTCCCAGTGGTCAATCGCCCGTTACTGGCTTGTGTGTGTGTAAAAGGAGTATCATGCCTCCTGCTTAAAGGCTTCTATTTTTGTGAGAGGAAGAGCTGGGGGATATCCTGTGCATTAAAGGCTCCCCCTACTTATTAACCCAGCATTTAGCAGCAGGATGCAGGCTGAAGCTCAGTCAAAAGAAACGACTCAACCTCCGAAGAGCAATTAAAATCTTGCACTGGAATAAATCATGTGCCGCGATAATCCTGTTAATAAAACGCAGCTTGTCCTGACACTTCGCTCATGCAGCAAACTAGAATTTAATGCGAGCGGAGGTGGCATTAGGCAAGGTACAGGGGAGGAAAAGCCTTTCCCTCTCTGCCGCTGGACACGAAAATGTGGTTACCTTTCACCTGCCTCCCTGGCTGCACACGGCGCCGATCCTCTTGGACTGCTAATACTTCTCCAGTGAGCCCGCTAATGATTTCTTTCCCTGGAGTGAGCAGGCATCATTGAATTACTGAAAGCACTCGCAGCAGCAGCAGCAGCAGCAGCAGCAGCAGCAGCAGCAGCAGTAGCAGCTCCAATGCAGAAGCCACCAGGGCTCCGCGCTTAATCAAATCAAGGGGTGGGGAGCCTGCCAACCCACTTACTATTTTTAACCCCTTTCTCCAAGTTAGTCATGTGCAGACGCTAAAGGGGAGGTTTTTATTTAGATGCCTTCTGTAGCAGCCTCTCTTCAGTTTTAAGTCTGCGTGTAAAAGCCTTATCAGCAATCAGCGTAGCTAATACACGCGGTATGTGGTTGTTCTTGCGATGCTCTCCTGCTCCTGTGTGTTCCTAATGTAGGGCTTTTGTGAGCGCCTCTGAGTAGTTTGAATGTTTCCCCAAGCCCACGGGATCTCCCTCCTTGGTTCAGTCTACGTGAGATGAAGATTTGGGGACTGGTGTGTACTTGGCCCACTGAGTCATTTCTGGTGGAAATGAAATGCTGTGGAGAAACTTTTATTTGTCGACAGTCTGGAATGATTCTTAATTTTCTGGATGTGCGCTGGGGAAAAGATCCATCTCCTCTGACCTATAAATGCCCTCAATTTGCTCCTTTATTGCCGGGTATCTCCCTTAGCGGTTAACGTAGGCAGCTCACTCCCCGCACCAATCCTGCATTCATTATTAATTACCCGGAGGGAGGCTGGCTGCTCCGCTGTGATGTTTGCACTTCCTTCTAGACAAATCTGCTCAACTTTTTTTTTCTTTTTTCCCCGCTTTTTTTTTTTTTTTTAAATAGAATATAAAACCTCGAAGAAAAGCGGTGATTTTTAAGAAGACGTCATGCTTTCTGCAACTCCCCTGTATGGCAACGTTCATAGCTGGATGAGCAATGAAAGGGTCCGCATGTGTGGAATTAATGAAGACAGGTAAATATTTAAGCTTCTGGCAAGTTAAACCACACTGTAATTCTGCAGAGTGAGGTCTCGGAGTTTGCTCGCTTCCCTAATACTGGAGCAGATAGCTGCCACCTTGCATCGAGATCAGCCCAGCTTGGAGGGAGGGCAAAGGGAGAGAATCAAGGCATGCCTGAGAGTAGTAGAGCAGATGCTGATTTACTACTGAACAGGCAACTTGGGTCAGTGAAGTGGAGACGCCCCCAAAACAGCCTTTCAGTGTGCTTTTATAATTAATTTATTATTTTGTATTTGTGAAGGGGAATTAAACCAAGTAGTGCAAGTGTTCTTGTGGTGACTCTGTGACAGAGGGACTCATGCCTGTGATTTGGTGTTCCCTGCCTTTGGACCAACTGCTTGTCAAAGGAAATCGGATCAGCAGTGGCCTTTCTGTCTCCCACAAGTGAATTTCTGCTCCTCTCCACCTTTTTTCCTGCCGAATATAATTCAATTGATGATCAAAATTGCAGTCTTTAATGGAGTGACACAGGCAGTGTCTGGTGTCCTCTTCCCTTAAATCTCAGCTTTTTAAAAAGCAAAATGATGCTGAAGAGGAGCTGCAGATACGCCTCCATTTCTCTGTGCCAGTTTTGTGTGGTTTTAGTGTTTTTCTGTCTTCTCAGCCCCTGTTCTCACTGTTGTGTGAAAAGCCTCCAAAAAGCTGGCGGAAGTTTTTGGTCTTTGCCGGGAATCCTATTTGCAAACATAAGCTGAAGGAAAACAGCCAAGCGTCTCACTTTGCTTTCTCACCCTCCCTCCCCACTTTCCTCCCAGTTGTTTAGGGATAATGACTGTACATGCTACTTGGAGGAAAGGTGAATCTTTTAAAAACAAGTGCATTAAAATCTCATTTCTGCTTTACGGTGATGATGTGCCTTTAAGGACTTTGATTGAAAGGAGTTCTTTTGGGTAATGCTGAAACTTTCCTTCTGCTGCATGTCAGCGATTTTTATCCCTGGGATTTGGAATTTGGCACTAAGGTATATTCTTTATTGGTGATTTCTGTGATAACAAGTCCCAGTGCTTCAACACTGGTATGGCACAGATGTGCAGCTCCCTCTTTAGCATGGAAGAGCTGACGTTCATATGATATTAGTGTGTGTGTTTTAATTTTCTCCTCAGCAGTGTTTATGGATGGTACATGAACAGGGTGTGTTTAAAATGGAACAGTCTCCCCTTGGAAAAAGAAAAGGGCAAGGGGCAAAAGAGAAGACCTTGACAAAAACTGCTCATGTTGGAAGAGGCTGCTGTGAGATGTGCTTGGTGTGTTCTTGGTGTCAAAACCCTTCAAGCTTATTTCAAATGGTCCTTGCTTTTCAAAGTAGTTGCCTTGCATGGGTGCAGAGAAGGATAAATAAGCCATGGAACTTCTCTAGGGTAATCAAAAGATGGAGGTGATATGGTCTTGTACTGATCCTAGATGCACAGGATGTTTTAAAATAGTAAGCTTCTGTTTTTTAATAGGAAAATTCCCGTTAATGATGGTGATGCACCGAAAAGCAGACTGGAGTTGAGGGAAGAAAATCACCTGAATCACAGTGTGGTAAGAAGTTAAAAGCTTCATGTTGCAGATGAATCCCTGCTTGTCCTCCCCACTGTGACTCCTGCCCCTGGCTGTTATTACGTGATCCATTTGGAGAAATGATTAGAACACCTTTCTGTTGCAGCCCTAGTGGGCTTGGGCACATGCAAGTTGTTTCCGTGAAACAGTGAAGTTGGGGCTTTGTTTATTTATCTCGTTAATCTCTTGACACTTTGTGGTGTGTGTTGTCCAGTGATGTCAGATTCTTGATTTTGCTGTTAAGAATAACGTCAAGAAGAACGTACATGCACGTGTAACAAAAACAGTCCATGTAAGCATTAAGTACATCAATGTTGCAGCAAAGTTGGTGGGTTTTTCCTTTCTCGGAGCAGCACATGGGAAAGAAATTCGATGTCAGACCTTTCTTCATGCTACATCCTCAGGTGTCTCACCCCATGAATCATGTGGTGGTGAGCCCTGGAGCAGAACTGGGGTGTAGGGAGAGGTCCTGGAGGAGGAGGAGGAGGGGAGGCACTCCATCCTTCTCTTTCTGGTCTCCATGCCAAGGCCCACATCCTCTTGCTCTGGCAGGTCTGGGACTGAGGAGCCAGTTGTTGCACAGGTGTGGTGCCACTGAGCATCATCTCTGAGCCTCTTCTGGCTGCTTGGGTCCTCATGCCTCTGTTTCTCGCTGTTGAATTTTGGATTTGGAGAGATTGGTGTTGATGTTTGCGGTGTTACGCATATTGCTCCGTAGGTTCCTGTTCTCCCATTTTCCAGTGTAATCAGCCTCTGTACGTTTTCACAACAAACAGCATGTTTGCATTGTTACTGTTTCTCTTCCGAAATGCTGATCTATCTGTGGCTTGAATGGTAGTCACGCTAGTGAGATGTGAAAGTAACATGCTTCTTGTTCTGTAAAGGTGGATGCGACTACAGCACATCGCATTGACAGTCTTGCAGCTCTGAGTATGGACAGGTCTGGACTCATGAGAGAAGGACTCAGAGTTCCCAGTAGTATTGTCTATTCCAGCTTGTGTGGACTTGGCTCGGAAAAATCACGGGATGCTACGAGTTCGATAGCCAGCCTCGGATTTACTCCTGAAAGAAATCCAGAGATACAGTTTAAGTCTAATCCCCCTGAAGTGGTAGAAAGTGCAGCTGTCTCTGGAAAAGCCCCGAATGGCTTCAGCGCTATATACAAAACTCCACCTGGAATACAAAAAAACTCTGTCCCGACGGGGGAGACGCTGGGTTTAGACCGAGCTGCGGGTGACAGGCAGAGTCCCCTCGGTGTCAATGGTGCTAGTTACCTAAGGCTCCCCTGGGTAAACCCCTACATGGAGGGCGCAACGCCCACCATATACCCTTTCCTTGACTCACCAAATAAGTATTCGTTGAACATGTACAAGGCATTGCTACCTCAGCAGTCCACCTACAGCTTACCACAACACCTGGCTTACTCACCCGTATGTACGAACGGTGAACGTTTTTTATACCTGCCTCCCTCCCACTACGTTGCCCCTCACATCCCTTCATCGCTGGCATCGCCCATGAGGCTCTCAACTGCTTCAGCTTCACCGGCAATCCCACCTTTGGTGCACTGTCCGGATAAGAGCCTGTCGTGGAAGATGGGGGTGAGCCCAGGCAACCCTGTCGACACGCACGCCTACCCACACATCCAGAGCAGCAAGCAGCCGCGGGTCCCCACTGCCAAGCCAGCCCCTGCCAACTTGCCAGCAGATCCCGCACTCCTGCTCCCACACTCGCCCCGGCCGTCCCCCCGCCTCCCGCTGCCCGCCCAGGTGGGAGATGCCTACGCCGATTTCCACAAACACTTCCCCAGGATCACCACCTCTCCCTCTTCTGCTGTTACCCTCCCAAAGCCCTACGTGAACATTGGTGGTGAATTTCCACCCTCTCGCCTCTCCAACGGGAAGCTTCCCAAAGGCAGTGATGCTGGGGAGGCACCTCTGCCATCTGCCCCCCATGCACGGAAAGCTGGCCATGACCGGAAAGATGGCAGGTCTCCCCCACTCCTGGAAAAGCAGACCCCGACCAAAGATGTCACCGACAAACCGCTGGACTTGTCGGCGAAAGTGGTTGATGCGGAAACCGCTGGCAAGTCAGACCACGGTAAGAAAATTATGCCAACGGTGCTGGTGCATGGAAGGGCAGGAGGGGGGACGCACTTGCCAGGTAGTGACATCGTTCAGAAAGAAACCATTTCTCCCGGGAACAGCTGCCCCATCTACAGGCCTGAAATTATCAGCACGGCGCCATCCTCCTGGATCGTTCCTGGTCCCAGCCCCAGCGAGGAGCCTGGGAAGAATGTCCAACTGAAAAACAAGGCACTGGACTGGGTTATGCCACAACCGCGGAGTTCCTCCTGCCCCAGGATGGGTGGCACGGAGGCAGTGGTCGGCAGTGTTTCGGGGACGGTGTCAGCGGGGGGACGGCCAGCGTCAGCGTCACCAGCTCCCAATGCCAACGTGGACTGCGCCAAGACGGCCCGGAGCTCTGCGGAGAGCACCGCCTCGGTTATACAGCACGTGGGGCAGCCCGTCGCCACCCCTGCGAAACTCAGCAATAAGGTGGCCAAATCCTGTAGTCAGGAAGCCAACTTCAAGGCGAGTGAGACTGCCCTGGCCTCCAGCCCCATCTTCCTGCCACCCAACGAGGCGTTTCGCTCCCCGCCTCTGCCCTACCCTAGGAGTTACCTCCCGTACCCAGTGCCGGAGGGGATTGCCATCAGCCCTCTCACCCTCCACGGGAAAGGACATGTGTATCCGCACCCTGTCTTGCTGCCCAACGGCAGCCTCTACCCCACCCACCTGGCTCCCAAACCTGGCCTCCCTTACAGTCTGCCAGCAGGGCGGGGGGAGTTCATGACCTACCAGGATGCGCTGGGAGTGGGGATGGTGCACCCCATGCTGCTGCAGCATTCAGCTTTGGAGATCAATAAGGAGGAGAAGACAGAAAGGAGGTCACGGTCTCACGAGAGGGTCCGCTACGAGGACCCGGCTCTGCGGGGCCGGTTGCCAGAGCTCCTGGAGAGCAACGGGAAGATGCATTTTGAAATGCCCAGTGACAAGAGTATGAAATTGCACCAGAGCTCTGGCCACAGTAAAAACTTGGCAAAAACTGACAAACACCTCTTCCCCGATCTTCTACGAGACGAGCAAGAGGCTAAAAGTGAAGCAAACGTAACGAAAGCCAGCTTTGCTACAGAAAGCAGTAATCAGACTAATGACCCTACAAAGCACAAGGTAGAGCAGTCGTCGCAGCACAGAGATTTTATTGTAATGAGAGAGGAGTTTGGAAGAAATAATGATCTTCACGAAACCTATAATTTCAAGCAAGCCCAGGGTTCATCAGTGTTTGGCTTAAGGAAAGAAGATTTATCTGTGAGCCAGCCTAAAGAGAGAGTGTCGGTCCAGCCTTCTCCTGTTTTCTTGGAAAGCGCGCACGAGAGTGATGCTCCGGCTCTGGCTTTTGGCAAGGTGCAGGAGGACGCGAAGCCATTCTGCATGGGGACCGCGCCGCCAAGCATCGATGCCAACCAGACCTATACCAAAGACGGAGCCGACGATGCGGAGTCTGCCGACGGCAAAATACTGAAACCCAAGCCGTCCAAGTTGGCCAAGAGGATCGCAAACTCTGCGGGTTATGTAGGTGACCGATTCAAGTGTGTGACGACGGAACTGTACGCCGACTCCAGCCAGCTCAGCCGGGAGCAGCGGGCGTTGCAGGTGAGTCTGCGCGGTCCAACGACCGCCGCGCTTTTTGTCGTTATTTCTCTGTTGCGAGTCACAGTTGAGTTTTAAAGTTGAGAGAAGCGACACTGGTGGGGAAACCAGAAAATTTTTTTGTTAGGGCGTACTCGCCAGAAACGATTTTAAATAGCAAAGTAAGTTTGTTAATGAGACGATGTAAAGAATAGTATGTATGGCTTATAGGTATGTACGGGCTAGTGAGCTTTAAAGGGCTTTTACTAAGGTCTGATAAAAATGTTAATGCACGTTAATGAAATGTTTGTGCAGTTACGAGGGGAGTCGGACAGGCATGCATGTTACTGTGGCGCTGGCGATGGCTGTAATTTCTCAGCTGGCCTGTAGTGCCAGCTAGCAAAGCGTACCCAGAAGTTGTGATTAGTATGCCAAATGTGCCGTTTGATGGAGAGGAGTCGCAGCCGTGTATTAGCGGGTCTCAGGCAACGTTTGTGCCAAGAGAGCGCGTAGGAAAGAGTAGGAGCAGTATTGAGGTTGATGCTAAGGGATGATAGACAGATATTGTGTAGGAATATTCTTAGGGTATTTTACTTTTAATGAAGGGATGAGTTAAGCCAAATTGTTTTGCATTGTTAAGAAAAGAATTGGTTTATGCTTATAAAAATGGATGAAATTATCTAAATGATCCATTGAGTGCCCATTTTAATTACATAGATGGAAGGATTACAAGAGGACAGTATTTTATGTCTACCTGCTGCTTACTGTGAGGTCAGTTCTTCAAATTTTTATTACTAGACTCTTACATAAACCTTTGAGTTAAATTTCATTTCCAAATACACAAAGGGAAGTTTGTGGGCCATGGTCGTCTTTATTCATTGTACGGTTTTGTGTTGTTGTTTTTATTTTATTTTATTTCTTTTTGTTTTTGTCTCTTTTTACCTACAAAATGGAATGTTTTTGTTTTATATACAATACACATTTATATATAATCTTTTATATATATATACTTATATATGAAAGAATTGTGTGGCTATTTGCTTATAAGATGCTAGAACACTGCTTTACAAGTCAGGTGTGTTAAACTCCTACCCTTAGCTATCTATCTGAAACCTTGGTTTTGAGTCGATTTTTTTTTTTGGAAATGCTTTCATATAAGGTAAGGTAAATGAAGTAATTTTTATTGCAAGACTTTTTTTTCATATCAATTCTCTTTCTAGCGTGCAATGATGCGTTTCTCAGAGTTGGAGATGAAAGAGAGAGAAGGCCAAACTGCTACCAAAGACTCAGAGGTCTGCAGATTCAGCCAGGCAGACTGGGAAAACTTGAAAGGAAACAGTGAAAAGAAGCCAAAGTCTGTTGCTCTGGAAGATGCCATTGCTGACCAAAATGACAGTGACAGATGTAAGCGAATTTAGATGGCTTTCTGAAGCGTGTATGTGTCTCTGTGCCATGGCAGCTTGCAGCAAAGCAAGCAAATCTTTGTGTTCTCGTGGTGTTGCTGGTGAAAGTCACTGACCTCATCCTCTGCAGGTGCTGAGTTGCCACGGCTGGTACCCTCTGTGCTTGTTTTGGGGTTTGCATGTTTCTGGTTGCCATTGTACCTGCTTTTCAGGGGATAGTTAACTGTCTGTCACTCTGTAATGCCTTACAGAGATTCTCCTTTTAATTAATAGTGTACCACATCAGCCAGTGAAAGCAAAAGTCCAAGGTTGTATTTTAAATACAGAGAGGACATGGGGGAGGGGAGGAAAGCAAGAAGGAGTTCAGCTTCCTGAAGTTGTAGTAGCACTGAGAGATCCTGATATTGCAGCTTTCAGGCAAAGCAAGGATAGAGGACAGAATAGTGATGGGGAGCAGGAGAAAACATGATCTGCCAGGCTGGCTTATCCATAAAAGCTGGAGGATACTTTGCCTGGATGACTTTCGCTGCAGTGGCTGTGAAGGTGCGTGAGGCACAGGTCCTTGCAGGCAGAGTCTGTGAAATTCCCCATGGGGCTGGCAGTTCCCTCTAGGCTGTGGCAGGGTGCCAGAGGACTATGGAAAATGAAATGTCCTAAAAGTAAGAGAAACGTAAAAATAAATAAATAATACTAGGGGATTTTTTAGTCTATGCAAGAAAGATAACTTCTTTTTTGTTCGAACTCTTGGTGAGCGTATGGCTTCTGTCAGTTTCCACAATTTTTTTTGCTTTACCTTTGTATTTAAGGAATGGATCAGTTCCTTCTGTTGCTACTTTGTTTTGAACAACTCAGAAAAAAAAAATCTATGGTGAAAACATTGCAAAACAAGAGGAAACGCACTGCAGACTGCACTCGGTGTGTGTGTGTGCTCTTCTGTAGGTGGTGATTCATGAGTAGGGCTAGTAGAATTCCGTTCAGGCAATTTAATAGCTCTGAATTATTGTTCTGGTCTTTGGTTAATGCTTTTGGCAGAGAGCATGCTGGTCAGTCGTACTTGCTCGGTTACTCACCTAAATCAAGTTACTGTGGTATTGCTATCACTGAAATAACAGCCTCAACAAAAATCGGCCTGGCAAAATAGCAAGGGAAAGTTTTAATTGTGGAAGTGGAGAGGGTACCAGAGTGGGGAGAGGCTGGCTGAGCTTCTGGTAGCTGAGCAGCCTTTTCCTTTTCCAAGCTGTACCGAGGCAGCTTTGCGGAGGAAGGTACAGCTGCCTTTATGGTCCCTGTGTTAAAGCTGAGAACTGGGCAGGCTGCCTCCCTAGCTCTCCCCATTGCCATCCTCTTTGTTCTTCAGAGGTCTTGGGATGCCCTGGTGATGTCCTCTGTTCAATTCCACCCTGAGTGTGCTGGAAAGCTGAAAGAGGAGTGCCAGCAGCAGTACTGCTGGCTTGTTCTGGCTGCAGGGCAAGATGGGTTCAGCAGAGAGTGGGAAGATGGGCTGCAGGTTGCAGGCCGGGGATTAACAGGGAGGAAAGGTAGGCTTGCTCAGGGACCTGGGGCATGCTGCTTGGGGAAGAGGGGTGGGGGTTGTGTAGAGGATAAGCATTAGAGCGTCATTGTTTGCTGAAACACCTCCCCCTCTATCCTTGCAAAAGGCTGATGATACGGTTTGTCTGTAAATTCACCATTTAACGAGGTGTCCGGCACTTGAATCTGCTGGCTAAAATGTGTTTGAGACTGTTAAATAGCTGTTGGAAGCAGGGAAAGTATGTTCAGTCTTATGTTAGTTCATTCCTCTCCTCTGCTAATTAGCTCTGACTTAACAGGCTATTTCAGAGTTTGGCCAAATGTCTAAACTCCTAGAAGCACAGATCTGTTCTGCTGAGGGAGCTCCTTTTTTGTATGCCCGCCTGGGCAGCAGCAAATGCTTACCGTTACAGATTCAGGTCTCAGTAAAAGTTTTTTATCGTGGTGGTTCACCTCCTGCCCCTCGGGATAGCAGTTGATAAATCAGGAAGCCGGGTTTCACACCTCTTGAATGCCTCTACTGTGGTGGCTTGGGCTCGCTGTTGGGGCTTCAGCCACCAGCAGCCTTAGTGCATGTCTCACTGAGTGACTGGCAAAGGGGTGATGAGCTCTGCCTTGTCTTCACCTTCGGTTATCACCAGCGAGAGCCAGGGCTGCTTACCTCTTGCCTTCCCTTTGCCTTCAATTTCTGATCACACTGTTGGTGCATTTGGCTTTAAATCTCCTGAACGGGAATGAGCTGATGGTTTGTAACCTCTTCTGTTTTCCCTTCTGCCTCCTGCAAGTGATCTTGCTGCTTGAAAAGTTGTTTCACCTTGTTTTTACGTTTGTCTGGCGCTAGCTGAAAGCGAAGCAGCCGTGCCTTTACCTGTGTGAGCGGGGATTTTAGGAGTGAAATGGGCGAGCTGTTCTGCCCCCACTGCCAGCACTTCACCTGCCCGATGTCGGCGGGGAAGAAGGAAGCTGCATCCAAAGCTGTGGTCGTGGCACGGAGCCAGCTCCCAGGGCTCCCCCGCTGCCGCCTCGGCACGGTGGCAGCCGCGCTTGGCATGGAGCACCAGAGCCGATCGGGGCCCTGGCAGCTGCCTGCCCCCTTGGCTCCTCTGCATCTACCAGTGCCACAAAAGGCTAAATAGCACAGGCAGGTGATGCTTACAGAGGCATCTGATGGGATGGAAAACTGATTTTTTTTTTCTTAGCTTGTCCTGGGTCTTGCTGGCTTTTCTAGCTGTATTGCATGTGTACAGAGTTTTTTGGAAGCAGACGAAGGCACAATATCCGCTTCCTTAAACTTTTCCTCTGACTTGGCAGTGCGTGGCTTTGCTATACTGGGAGTCTTCTTTAAGCTTCATCCTGCCTTCTGGAAAAGGGTAAAAAAGGTGGGCTTTTGTTTTGTTTTGTTTTTTTTTGTTTGCCTTTTTTTTTTTTAAGGCCCAATTTAAGGGAGGTAGCCGTGTTAGCTAATTAATGAGCAATTAAAGCCAAGCAGTAAAGTAGAAGTGCTTCGGTTCTCTCCCATCTCGTTTAGGTTTTGCTGGGCATCTGAGACCGGGCATCTGAGAGCAGCCGCAAAGCTGCTTTGTTGCCAAGGTGACTTGTAAATGTTGCTGAGGCAATGCTGCTCCAGTGCATTTTCATAGCACAAACATGATAAATTATGGGATGCATATGTCATGAGTCATAGGATTGTTCAGAGATCAAGTGATTTAAGCTATTGGCACGGACACACGCATCAATACGGGCATGTGATGATCGCATGTCGGTTCATAACAAAGCTCTTCCAGAGGTATTGAAAATCATACCCGAGTGTGAAAGATTGAATAAATTCTACAAGCTGTGAATTTCTTGATTGGGGAGCATGACTTTACCTGTTTATTTAATTTTCTAGGAGGGAAGACACTGCTTGTTTAAGCCTTAGCTGGGAAAAACTACCCCAGTATGTTAAAAGCCTGATCTTAAAACATGAGGTCATGAGGAAAAAGTTAAAGCAGTTTGTATGTGTGAAGGTAAATGGTGTAATGTGCCAAAACACATTACACAACTGATCTTAGCATAGTGAGGTGCCGATGTCTCTTTGCATGGTAATCCCCTGCTTTTCCTTTTTCTTGCTGGGCTGTGTGTGTACTGGAACAAATGAAAGATGGAGGCAGTAAACATGTCCTTTGCCCTGGTCAGTTATTACCTTCCTAGCACAGGACATAGTGCAAAAAGAAGGGGAAAAAAATTAAAAGGGTGTGCACTGAGGGTAGTGGTTGCTTGTTTGCGCAGCGTGGTAGGCATGGGCAGAATTAAAGAAATGCGGAAAGCTCCCAAGCAGAGGTATTTGGAGGGAAAAATGAAATCAGCTGGGTTCCTTCTGCCCCATGGGATACTCAGAATTGAATACTGAAGATGTCTTAGGGAATTTCTAACTGTTGTTGTGATCTCTGTGCTGAATACTAGGTTTTAGCATTTGGATAGTCATTACTGTTCTTGGATGAATAAAGGGTGCCTTGCATAAGTGAGCGCAATGAGAGGTTGCTCTAGGGAAGAGGAAAGGCTGTTTTTAGCTGCCATGTTATTTGAACAAAAGAATCTGCAGCTTAAACACTGAGATGTATTTCCTTGTTTGCATTGCATGGGAGGGCCTGGTCTCAAGCAGTTGACAGCAACAGGAAGATGGAAAAATGAAAGAAAGTTTTATTTGGGTAGCATGTTTGTGCGTGTGTGTAACTGTTTCTCGTGAGATTGTAACCCGTGCACTAAGAAGGTATTGCTTCAGACAGAAACCAGATGTGAAGAAGCATCTTCTTAATTCTTGTTTCTAGTTGGTGGGACAGTGAGAAATGGTTTGAGTTGTTGGTGCTGGTTGTCACAGCTGGTGTGAGACTGGCAAATACTGGAGGCTTGAGGAAGGAACACATTTAAGAGTTTAATCTCCTTTCTCATAGAGGTGTGTTGCTATGAGAACTCAGCATTTATCCTGTGTTTCTGGCTACCTCGTCACTGTTTGAATAATGATGATAGGAAAACTCCCAAGTATTTTGTTGTTGTTTTCTTCCTCAGGCAGGGAAAAGGATGTTGTAGATACAAGGCATGGGAGGGAGGTGGTGGGAACAAAAGCAGATAAATTCTCCTCATCCTTGTTGGGCATACACGTTATGCTTATGTTGCTGTGCCTCATGTTGACATTTATATCTTAATTTGGGGAGACATTGCGTCTGATCCGAGTTGCTTGCAAAACAGTTTGAGGACAGAGTGGAATCCGGTGGTAAAATATTAATAGAGCCTGCGCTCCGTGAGGCAGTCGCAGCTGTGCCAAGGGGAAAAACCTCCGGGCATGCGGCGTGTCCGTGCAGGCTGCGTCGAGAGCCTGACAGCCTGTGTGTTATGCCGTGTCCCGAACAGCGACTGACCTTTGTTCTTTCGCATTGAAAATCCGGCTGTGGAAGAGGCGGGAGCACCGGCGTCGGAGCAGATAGGCAAGGACGCGTCCCGCGCGGCTCCCTGGCTTCGCCGCGGCGGTGCTCCCGCGTTGATGCAGGATGATTACACAACCGGGATTAGTGCGCGGAGATGCCGCTTCTCTAACGGCCTGAGCTGCGCCGGGCGGGACGGATTTCAGAGCCGCGTGTGCAGCAGGAGGTCCTTGAGAGGGATTTCTGGCTCGGCAGCCGAGGAGATGTAGCTCTGGTCCCCCGAGGGTGCCTCTCGGATGTGACAGGAGAGCGGGGGCCAAGGTGTCGCGGAGCGGCTGGCAGCGAGGGCTTTCTGGATGAACCTCAATAGGTGTGTGCTGTTCCTCTCAGCATGTGGAGCCCCGGAGGAACGCTGACAGTGACAAGCTGTTAGCGAGGTCTCCCCCCTCTTTAGTTTTTAGCACAGTCTGAGCGAGCAGCGCTCGGCATCCCTGTGCCAAGTCCTCTTGCAGATAGAGAAGGAATTAATCTGCAGCAGGTCGCTTTCGGTGGTGGCAAGCTGGAATTAGCTTGCTGTTTCCTGCAAGCCGTAAAGATTAAGACCATCACCCCTCCCCTCTCTACACCCTGCTACTTCCTCTGACCCTGCAAGAGCTTCTCTGGGAATTGGTCAGGATGTGCCTGCCTTTTCTCAGGCCAGACAGTGTTAGGAGTAGGAAAGCTATCCCGATGTGGCGACTCTCAGCGTGAACCATGGCGTGTAGCTGTTGATACTGCTGGAGATGAGAAGGCTCTAAACAGCAGAAGTGTGGCTGAGAGTGCCCTTACCTGATCTGTTCAGGGAAACTGACCACAGCAGTATAATGTTGCCTTATGAAAGGAGGAAAATAGCAGATTGCATTAAAAATGTAAAATGAAATTCGATAGAAGCATTTATTTCTAAAGTGATACTTAAAACGTGGCTGGTCCAGCTTCTTTTATGCTGTGTGAGACAGGACTGCTGGTGCTTTTGGTGTGGTTATAGGGTACAGCTGTGGGGCGGCATCTTCATACCAGATGTGCAAGTACAAGGTGTTGCCAGATTAATTCTGATTTTGGGGGACACTGTGATTTAGACACAGTCACAGTAAGCTGAGATACCTGTTTTCTGGGATACTTCAGCATTGTTGGCTGGAAGAAGTGTGACAAAAGTGCATTT
Organism: Atrichornis clamosus; assembly: GCA_013400975.1. Taxonomy (NCBI): domain Eukaryota; kingdom Metazoa; phylum Chordata; class Aves; order Passeriformes; family Menuridae; genus Atrichornis; species Atrichornis clamosus. Next base: position 195,329 of record WBMZ01005313.1, on the reverse strand, counting down.
TAAAGTCGTGGAGGGAGCATGTGTTGGCCAGACGGCCTTGTGGAGAGAAGCATCGCCAAACAGCAGAGCAGCTCAAGCGTCCCGCTCGCCTGCAAAAAGTCAACTTTTGTTTTGATTTTTCTTGGCCAATATCTTGTGCTGTTTTATAAGCAACCCTGCAGGCAGCTTCCCAAGCAGTGTAAAAATTACGCTGGGGTGTCTTCTAATGTCTGCAAACATCTCCAGAGCCCTTGGTGCTACTTGGAGTCATTTCCAAGTTGTGGTGAAGAGAAATCTCGTCAGAGAAGTTTCCTCTCCCCCCTCTCCCCCAGCCTTCCATTCAAGGAGGGCCATGAAACCAGAAGGGGTTGGCAGAGCTGTGGGAAGGTGCTCTCCAGATAAGGAAGGACAGAGTTGGGCTGCATGCAGAGGCTGCCAGAGCCTGAATGCTGTGGTGGGTCTCTGAGGGGACAGGAGGGGAGAAGGGGCTGCAGGGGAGCAGTGTCAGCCCTGGTAAGGGGGAAGAGTGGAATCTGAAGGCCAGGCTGTACAGGGAAAGAGACTGAGTAAGGAGATGGAAGATCAGGGGGAGGAAAGGGCAACAGAGCTGTCGGGAGTCCAGGTAGGAAACCAGCAGATGTGTTTGCAGGAAGGGAGGTGGGAGAAGGAGGAAGGGCAAGAAGGGGGAAGAGGAGAAGGGACAGTGAGCCGTGGGGAAGCAGGATGGAACATACAATCTGCCACACAGCGGCAGAGGTGCAGAGGAGGACTAAAACACGTGGGAAAACCAACTTGTTTGTGAGAATTGTAAATGGGAAGCTGATTATCTGTGTTGCAGTCTGTGCTGCATGTCTGCCTAACCTTGCCTTTGCTAGTTTGGTTAAACTCGAGAAAAAAAACCTTATTCAAGATGGTGATTAAGTGTAATTTAAAATCAAGAATTCATTTAAAATTGCTTAAGCTGTCTCTGAATTTGAGTGAACAGTATTGAAGAGAAGCTGAAGTTAGGGCGGGCAAGGCAACATGGGTGTTTTTGTGGCTAATTTGTCAGACCAGTTTCTAGTAAGCTATTCAGAGCCCATCCACTTGCTGTTGCTGGAAATACTCCTTGAAAAAAGTGAGGTCTGTTTTAAAAGGAGGTGACAGAGATCATGTGAGGTACAGTGACTGGCTGGTTACTTGAAGTGAGAAAGCCTTTTTATAACCTTGGATTCAAGAAGTGCTTTTTGCAAAATATCACAGCTATTCTTAGTGGTATTTCTGTGTCCGTGTGTGCGTGTTCTGTATCCCATTTATATCTCCAGAAGAAGGGACGAATGCTTTTAAGCCAGACTGTGCAATTCCATGGGAGCAGTTAGTGAAAGATTAGGAATTAAGGGACGAGTAATACTTTGTTATCATCGGAAGGTATTTTTGAATTGGATTGTTACTTGCCACGGTTTAGGGGGGTGAAGTTGCTTTCTGAAAAGGGTCTGTGCTTTCAGTATCTAAAGATGTTGCTTTCTTTAAAAAAGCATATTGTGATGTTTCCATGGATACAAGTATTGTGAATATTGTGTTTCTTAAATTAATGTAAAAACAACACAAAGTAGTGTGCTTTTGGGGGGTTTTGTGCTTAACTGTTGAGAAAACTGCTGCCTTAGGCTGACCAGAGGAGACTTGTTCCCATATACAGTTTTGTGTTTATTTGCATGCTTCATGAGCCATAAGTCATGATGGAGATGACATTGGAGAGATCAGAGAGCAAAGCCTTCTCACAATGAATTGTGTTGTATTTATTAGGTCTTGTGGTGTTTGTTTGTTTTTTATTTTTAGGTAACTTTACTAGTACAGAAAACAACCGAGGTCACTTTCTTGAAACTCCAGAGGAAAAAGACCTCTCAAATGAGAAATGTTATTTAGAGAGACATTCTATATATGAGAAAGCAGAAGACCAGCCAACAGAAGATATTGGCCAACATTCATGTCCACGTCTGGACAGGAAACGTAAACACTCTGGTGAGAGAGTGCAAAATGATGGCAGCCAAAATGAAAGCTTTGTGGATGAACTGCAGGATGAAGTTATATCAAAAGCAAAAAAGAAGAAGAGCTCCAAAGGTAAGACAGCATTTTGCTTTGGTCTCTCTCAAGGAATGTCTTGTGAAAGGAACGTCCCTTTGGCTTAATGTGTTTCCATTTTTGAACTTGCTAGTTACTAATGTGAGCACTGTCATTTCACTTTGAATTATATATATGTATATATATGTATGTATATATATGTGTATATATATATGTATATATAACAGATCTTGGTACGTAAGGATAAAGCACTAGTCATTGGACACTGTAGCCACAGCAGTGCAAGTTACTGTAGTGCATGTAACCCTTAATGAGCGAACCTTTAAAATGCATAGTGTGGTGGTAAAGCTGAGACTATATGCCCCGAAAGTGAAATGTAGCTTTTGTTTTAAGTTGAGGGGGCTTTTTGATTAATTTTTAGTTATTTTTCCATTAGATGACTGGCCTGAGAGGGAAATGACAAACAATTCCTCTAACCACTTAGAAGAGCCCAATTGTAATGAGGTGACCAACCTGAAGGTGTGCATTGAATTAACAGGGCTCCATCCCAAAAAGCAGCGTCACCTGCAGCATCTTAGGGAACTATGGGAGCAGCAGGTGTCACCAGAGAGATCCCCGTCCGGCAAGTTGGGCCGGCAAAGCAGGAAAGATTTAGCTGAGGCTGTTCAGCCAGAGGCCACTGCAAAGGTCAAAGACTTCACAGAAGAAAGGCACACCAAGAAAAGGTCAGAGGCCAAAAGCAATAGAAGTTGGTCTGAAGAGTCCCTCAAAACAAGTGACAATGAACAAGGTATGCAGAGACTACTAGGGAAACCAGCTGGCTTTAGCATTTACAGTGACGCATGCTGCCACCGATGTTAAGGAATTGTCGAGAGCTTTTTTTTCTTTCTTTCTTTTTTTTTTAAAATTATATATTTATTTCTGTAGATGTCCATTTGTATAAGGACTGACACCTCCTCTTTAAGAATTGCACTGTAGCTGATACTTGTCAGACAAGAAAATGTGTTTGTGTATGTGTGTGTAACTATGTGTTTGTGTGTGTGCGTGTGTGTGTGTGTGTGTTTTGGCTCTAAATACTTTAGTAGATGATATGAAGATGAAGTTTATGTCTCTAGAGGAGAGCTGGGAGGACATAAAATGCAGGCATGTTTCTGGGTGAGGGAGGGAGCAAACAGGCTGCTAGTTGCTCTAAGGGTGTTTAACCACACTTAGGATTTGAGGGGCTGTGAGCCTCTGAAAGAGCGTCAGCACAGCTATAGCAGCTCTTGATCTTGGGAACCCAACACCTCCAGCACCCTCAGCACTGCTGGCTTTCCCTGCCTTTCCCAGGCCATATGCTCAAGAGCAAAGCTCGTCCTGCTCCTGACAAAGATGCTTTGCTGGTTAGTCCCGAGCATCTCTTGTTACCCCACTTCCTGACCCCTTGACAGAGGTCTTCCCAGGAGCTCTCTCCTAAGGGGTCACATCCTTAAAGCATATCAGTTTTCCTTGACTTACTTCTGGCTGTTTCTTTCCTCCTCAGTCCACTTCCTCCTTTTCCCCATCCTCTCTCCCATTTCTGCCCATTTCCTATCCTGGGGGAGTGCCAAATTTTCATAGGGATGGGCAGGTCACTCTCCTGTCCTCACTGTCCTCAGCTCCTGGGCACATTGTTTGCTCTGATGCTTTTCTCCTTTCCTTCAACATTTTGCTGCTGCAGCTTGGCTGGAGAACTGGTGGGGAATGGCATCGTGCAGTCCACATGGCCAATCCTTTTTTTTAAATTTTTTTCCTCCTCTCCCTCCCTTCCAAGCCCTCTGCTTGTTTTTGAGGAAGGACTGTTTCTGGGAGCAGGAGATCTGAGTTGGACATTTGGGCTCCTTCCTCCTTCACAAACCTGGGAGCTTCATTACATTCCAGTTGGCCTAACTTGTAGTTTAACTGAGATTCCCTTAGAAGAGAGAAGCATGAGGAGAGCAGATCCTCTTGTTCCATGCCACGGAAAGGACTGAGTCCAGATCATCCTGCACCTGCGAGGATTTTTCTGGGTAGTGTTTCTGCAAACTCCTCATCTGTCCTTCCCCTTGGTAGGATTATCTGAGGGTAGAAACCCCCAAAATTTGATGCTTATTGATGGGGAAGGTGCTCCAAAAGGATTTGTGGAGCAGGAGATCAAAACTTGGTTTAAAAGGAGCTTTGACTCTTACTTCCTTGCTTTTGTGCTGCCTTGGTGAGCATGGGATTGGCTCAAACACCCCTGCCCATCACCTGCCCCCCTTTGTACTTTCAGAGAGAGATACCTTGTAGAGATTAAACGAGGGTCACTAACAAGAAGCTGTATTGTGTAAGGATGCTCTCACTTTCCCCTGCAATGCCTCCTGCGAGAGTGACAGGCTCATGACCTCGGGAAAGAAAAAGAGGTGGCTCCCAATTTATGCACCATTCCCAAAGGCATTCAGGTTCAGTCGCCCTATGGCTATGAAAAACCTCTTGGTTTTGGAAGCTGCTATAAAACCATAAACTTGACTGTATTACACCTCACTATTCTTTGTGCAGAGGCACTGGATATCATTCAGATAATTTTTACTGATGCTCCTTCAGCCCTGTTGAAGTGTAAACTTTTGAATATTCTTATTCTTAGTTGTCTGGGATGAGGACGTTTTTGCTGTTGTGTGACAGAGCATCCTCTGTGTGACAGTCTCATGGGATGGAAACTTCCAGCTTGTCTGTCTTGCTTGGGCCTACTCCTCAAACTTTTCTTAAATAAGCAGATATTGTCAATATGAGAATACACACTGTCACTTGCAGCTTTTTTTTTTTTAATTTGGAGCTGGTGACAGCTGTTCCCTCTGCTCAAGCACTGCCTGCAGACATGGTCGTCTCTGCTGCTGGGAATCTGGTTGTATCCCAAGGAGCAGGCTGTAACAGGACATTAGGGGCTGCCTCTGTGCCTCTGAAGCCTTAGTCTAACCGCAGGATGATTTGCCACCCCTGCCTGCAAATCTCTGGGAGCATGGAGGGTTCTGACTCCTGGGCTTGTTACCCCAGTTGTGTTCATCCAAAGCAGTGTGGGGGCAGCAGGTTGAGGGAGGTGATTCTGTCCCTCTGCTCTGCTCCTGTGAGACCCCACTTGCAGTGCTGTGTCCAGTTGTTGGGCTCCCAGCATGGCAAGGATGTGGACCTGTTGGAGGAAGTCCAGAGGAGGCTAGGAAGATAATTGGTGCTGGATCACCTCTGTTGTGAGAACAGGCTGTGAGAGGGTTGGAGTTGTTCAAACTGGAGACGAGAAGGCTCTGGGGAGACCTTAGAGCACCTTCCAGTGCCTACAGAGGACCACAAGAGAGCTGGAGAGGGGCTTTTGACAAGGACATGTAGTGATAGGACAAGTGGTAATGGATTTAAGCTGACAGGGGGTTGGCTTAGATTAGGTTGTTAGGAAGGAATTCTTGGCTGTGAGAGTGGTTAGGCACTGGCACAGACTGCACAGAGAAATAGTGGCTGCCCCATCCCTGGAAATGTTCAAGGCCAGGTTAGACAGGGCTCTGAGCAACCTGGTCTAGTGGAAGGTGTCCCTGCCCATGGCAGTGGGGTTGGAACTAGATGATCTTTAAGCTCCCTTCCGACCCAAACCATTCTATGATTCTGTGATCCCGCTTGTGAAGTGACGTTGCCGTGCTGGGTCTCCGAGGTGCAGCAGGTCCGTGGGCACGGGCATACCTCAGGGCACCACGCTGCTTTCCCAGGCCCGTGACCAGGGCAGAAGCCGTGGTCTCTGCTGGGGTCCCGGCTGAGCGATAACCCTGCGCTGCTGGCGGTGCAGTGCCAGCTCCTCTCATGGTTCCCCGGGGAGCCGGAGCTGCTCCCCTGGTGCGAGGAGAAAGCCCAAGCAGCGCGAAAAACAAAAGCCCTGAGAGGAGCCAGGAGGATCTCGCCCACCGGGAAGCCTGTGCCAGCCCCTCGGAGCAGCCTGGGGCTGCAGGGAGCGAGGCAGCCGCGGGCTTGGCAAGCAGGGGGAGGCAGCTGCTGGGGTGGGAGCTGAACAAGCGAGCATTCAGGTGACGCGGCAGCAGCTGCTTTTCCGTGCGGACCTCTCAGCAGCCCGCTCCTGCGGGAAGGGAGACAGGTCCTGCGCTGAGTCAGACTTGCCACAACCCACATCAGTCAGAGGCTTGAGTTTTTTGGGGGTTTTGGTTTGGGGTTATTTCTTTTCGTGGACTTTTAGGTATATTCCTACTCACTATTGTTTTTCTTTTCCCTTCACGTGGTCAGAAAAATGGGCTGGGATTCCAGGATTAATCACTTACCTCTTTTCTGCCTGTGTTGTCTTGCATTTCCCAGGCTGATGCTTGGCTTTTTCTGTGTAGTGCTGGCCTCTTGCAATGTTATTGATTCTGAAGCTCCTGGGCATAGCGTAGCTACTCTTCATCTCTTAGCTGCAGTGCACGTTTAGCCTGGTGCCTGCTGTCACCACTGTGGAGGGTCAGAGTGAAGCACAGAGTTTACGTGGAGTTTGCATGCTGGAGTACACATTTTTTGTGGTGATTAAACTTCTGCTTTCAGTGCCTCGGCATGTCTGCATGGGAAAGCCTGCAGTTCTTTGAGATAAGCTTCCTGTGTTTTTTTCCTCCATCCTTTTAGTATTTCTGTCCTTCTCTAGACCTATGAGTTTTTAATTCTATTCTAGTTTTTCTGCATGCAGCAGTTTGTTCTGTTTGCACTTACCAGAGCTTCTCACTGCTGCTTTCCATCTTTTCTTTTTTTTTTTCAGTAAGTGATTAAGTATGTAATGATGATACTTCTGCATTGGAATTGGGCTTTTCACATACTACTCAATTAGGTTAGTTGGGAGCAGGAGAATTAAACAGTCCTTACTTCATGCTGTCTACAGAGTTGGAAAGACAGCCCTGCATCCATAGGCTCAGCCTACGACTAGGTGCCTTCCTTCAGTATTGCAAAGCCTGAAAAACTCACATGATTTTTGCTGAACAATCTGCACATCATGTGTCCCATAAATTCCCTGACATCTGCTTGGCAAGCCGTGGTATGCGTCTTTTTCTAGAAAGTGGCTCAAAAGAACTGAGGGATTTCTGTTTCCATCCTTAATCTAGAAAGCCTTCTGTGAGTTGCTTTCACAGATCTATTTAAAGGAAGACTAAAGTGTGAAACTGCCCACCAAGAGGATTCTAGATTTTATTTCCTTTTTCACCAACTGTCTCTGGACCAAATCTCTTTAAGTAAGGGTGTCTTTTCTCTGAGCACCTGCTTATTTGCTCCAGACATCTCTTCTGTTCTGAAAGTAGCCTCACTTCAGAGACTTCTTGGAGCAAAGGAGCCTCTTTCAAGTTTTCAGGGTTTTTTCCACACCTTCCCTTGGTGGTGTGATATTGTTTGGCTGAAGTGTCCCTTCCTTTCCAGCAATCTTTAATTTTTCTGCAGAGGGGTTGGTTCTGAGGTCACCTCAATTCTCTTCCCAAGGGAAATTCAGACTATAAAAAGTCAACTTTCCTGTCCTTGTTTTGTTGTAAACCTGCTTGCACTCCGAAAAAAAGCCCCAAACTAACCATGCCTTTTGCATGTGGCCCAGATTGTGGGATCCAGCTTGTTGGAGTTAATCCCTGGAGAAAACCCAGCCCTGCCAATATCCTGCCACAGACAGCAGAGCACTGGCTTTACTGCCCCAACATTGCAGAAAGACTCACTTCTGGATGGGGTTCTCGGGAAAACACATCTGTTTGCTTTTCCTGCAAAATCCCTGTGCTTTCTGATAGAGATCTTGCACAGAGTTTCTGTAGGGACGGCTCCTGGAGTAGTCTTTCTTCTCTTGGCTTGATTTTGAAGCCAGAATGCTGCCGAGGAGGTGTTCCCCATCTTATGGCTGTCTTGGGGCTAGGCTCAGAGTTCCTGCCTGTGCTGTCCCATTAAGATTTGATCCATGCTCCCACCTCTCTTCCTGTCCCCTCTTCCCTTGCCCTGCTTGTATCTGCCCTTACACCCCACTGAGACAAGCCAGGCTGGGCCCAGGCTGCTGGAGGAGTTGGTTCCCCTTCAGATAAAGCAGTCCCAGGTAAGGAGGCGACTTTTTCCCCCAGCGGGGTGGTGCTGCAGTGGTTCTGCCTCCACCCGTGGTGGCCGGGCTGCGGCACTGCCAAGCTGGGCATGGCACGCATCCGTCCGGCCCTGGCGCTGCCCCGGCACCTGGCGCGGGGCATTTCATTCAGGGATTTTTATTAGAGCCTCACAACTGTTAGCGTAGCGTCAACTGGTGAGATGCTATTTACAGTTTGGATGTGGAACGCTTAAAATATTAATGATTTGAAAATGTAATTGTAGATCTCTTAAGCAGTCGAGGAGCTTGTGTTAAGTGCTAGCAATGCATTTTCCTTTTAACGCACCATGCGATGTGTAATGCCTTTCCTTCCCATTTAGGCTTGCCCGTATTCCCGGTGTCTCCGCACATGAAGAGCCTTTCATCCACCAATGCAAACAGCAAAAGGCAGGCTCAGCCAAGCTGTACTCCAGCCTCGAGGTTGGCTGCCAAACAGCAGAAAATTAAAGAAAGCCGGAAGACAGATGGGCTGTACACAGACGAAGAGGAGGATTTCCAACATGCATCTCTGCTGCCGAAATACAGCGAGTGTGAGAAGCCATCAGGGAAACGTCAGTGTAAAACAAAACACTTGGCACTGCAGGAGAGGAGAAGGAGGTCATCTCTGACAGGGGATGACACCACTGATATCGAAAATGCTGAAGATAAGGTATCTTTATTTAGACTTAATTGTCCACCGGCCTCTGAGAAGGCAGAGCCAGTCTGCTTAAAACCAACGCGCTGTTGTGCATGCAGGGTATCGGGGATTGCATTCAGATTCATCTGTGGATGCTTTGCACATTTTGTATTTGCTTTTCTTAACCTTAGTTAAAGAGACACTCTTGCATGGGTGAAGCATCTTGTGTTTAAAAGCTGTAGCGGGTCTTTCTTAAAAAATTAAATACGAGTAGAAAAGTGTAATTCCTTCGTGACAAAATATAGTCCCATCACTGTACTGTGAAAACAGAGATTCAAAGAAACCAAACACCATAATGGTTTTGACAGGTAACGGTAACGAGGAAAGTCAGGAAGCGACCGGAGCCTGCTTCAGACTGCGACTCGTCGCCAGCCAAGCCGTACGAGCAGAAGCCGTACGACCGCCTGCCGCAGGCGCCCTCACTGCTCCCTGCCTCACAGCCCTCGCAGCTGCCGATCGCCAGCCCCCCTCAGGAGACCACCCCGAGCCGGCCGATGCCGCCCGAAGCGCGGCGCCTCATCGTCAACAAGAACGCGGGGGAGACGCTGCTGCAGCGGGCGGCACGCCTGGGCTATGAGGTAAGGCTCCCTCGGCGCCCTGCGGGGTGATGGGGGTTTTTATATTTCAGAAGTTGAAACCTTCCTCACAGTTTCATAGATGGGAATTCTGCGAGGTAGCAGCTTTCAGTTGGGCCGTTGAAATGTGCAGCCCCCGTTCCCCTGCTGCGCTCCCTTCCCCGGTGGTGAGGTTCGGAGGCAGGATGCTGTGGGAATGACTCCCCACCGTCGCTGGGTCAGCTGGCAGGGATGCAGAGTGAGCAGCATCCTGTGGGAATGAGCAGAGGGTAAAGTTTTATGGGTAACCCTCACTTCCCTTTAAATATAAACCATCTGCAAACAGAACGAATGTCTTTTACTTTTTTTTTCCCCCCTAAGTAATCTTTATGGTGATCTTTAATGAGCTGAATGTCTTCTGCTTTTGTTGTTAGTGAAGAGCATGTAGTTTAGGAGAAGTGTTTTATTTTTTGTTCTTCTCTCCAAGGAGTATCTGGTATGTGACACAGGATGTAGCGCTTTGAGTGTCCTCTTGCATGATCAGACGCACCATGCTTTATACTCTGCGTCTGGAGCTGCTTGCTGTAGCTGGAACAATGTTGTCTAATGAAACGGGCCCCCTGTTGCTACAAAAATCAGAAGCCGATGAATCCCTTAGCTCTGCCGTTTTGAAGCACGCTTTTATTGGGGAAATACGGGCATGTAGGTATGAGCGTCGTTGTTGCTCGATTTCAGATCTTGTGCAGAGGTGTTTCATTGCAGAGAGTGGCTGCTGCCTTCGGCACGGCTGCAGGGTTTGCAGGGTGGTGAGAGGGCTCTTGGACCTCAGAGCTGGGCTTGAGACCCATGCGGAAAGGTGGCATCAGCCCAGGTCTAGGTGGGGCCTGCCCAGCCTTGGGGATTTGCTGAAACCTTGAAATGCCCTTTGTATAGCTGGAAAGCTTTGTGTGGCGTGAGGCCTTGTCCAGCTCTGGAGGGCAGGGTTTGTTGGTGAGGTTTTGTTTACCCTAGACAAAGGCTTCTTCTAACCCGGGGCACTTCAGCTCTACCTGGGAGGAGAAGTGGTTGTTACCACATTACTATGGTATTCTCTGTAATGTAAATGGTTTAATTTTCTATGGATCCCAAATCAAAATGTGTTGTAGCATGTGCTCCAAGCTATAGGTGTGTATGTTATTCCTGCATGGGTTCTGTCAGCATGAGTAGGCTTGGGCACTTTGCTTTCTGTGCCCAGCACACTCTGCTGAGCACAGCTCAATGGGAGCAGCCCCAAACTTAGTGATGGGCTGACATCTTGCTCAAGCAGGGACCCCAGGGCCCTGGGTTTGCTTTGATAGCAGGAGCTCTCTGCAGCACTGACTGGTTGCAGAAATCTGCCCAGGCCCACCAAAGTGGGGGTAACTTTATGTGCCACCATGCCTTCCTGTTATCAGTTGGTTGGGGGTTTTGATTTTCTGACTTGAATTCACCCGGAAGTTCAAGTGAACACCATGCTTTTAATAGACTTAAATATTCAGCTCACTTGATCTGATTGTTTGACTGGTGTTGACCTTGCAGCAGTTGGTTCTGTTGTTGGCGGGGCATGGGGCAAAGAAGGAGTCCAGTGCATGCACCCAAAACTGCTGTCAGGATGTGATACTGTGTCCTTCAGGGCTCAGTGGTGGGCGGCTGTGCTGCCCTGTAGAGGCTGTGTTTGGCCCGTGGTGAGCTGTGATAGCCGTGGTAGTTCTGCAGCTGAGGGGTTTTTCTTGGTAGTGACAAGACTACCACAGTTAGTAGAGAGCTGAATTTCCTCTGTCTGCAGAAAAAATGAGAATGGTCAAGAAGTAAGAAATTCCTCTATTTAAGAAAAAAAAAAAAAGTAAAGAAAAATCTGAATGAGTCACGGTAATATGCTGGTCTGTGACCTGTGGCAAGCGCACAGGTCTGTTTTCTGCCACCCCTGTTAGCAGGGCAGCAACCTTTGGTGGGCACGTGGGGGCTTCCCAAAGCTGCTGCGATGGCAGCCGGGCGGGCGGCCCCTTGCCAGCTTGGTGGCCGGGGGACGCAGATGAGTTTGCATCATCAGGGCCACGGCTCACAGAGGAACGCGGAGTGCTGATTCAGGACTCAGAGCTGGAAGTGGCTGGCACCGCAGGGCACCACCGAGCCCTGGCAGGAATGCTGTATTGCCCTGAGACCGGATGAGCTCGTGCCTGCCCTTGGCAGCCTGCCTGGCTTTGCAGCAGGGATGCCCTGAGGCTGTGCAGAGATCCCACTCCAAACCCTTCAGCATGCAAAGGTGCTGGCAAGCTGTGTATATCACTCCTGGACCCACGGGGAGCCTAAAAGCTGCTAGGCCATGTGCCTCTGTCCTGCTCTGTCCCACAGTACAGATGCGCTCCAGATCGTTGGGGAAAGCAGGACAGAAGCAGATATGATTTTGTGTGTAAAAGCTGACGCGAGTGTGAAACGTTGAAGGACAAATGTGGCTCGTGTCTGGTCAGATAAATTGCAGGGCAGCAGCCAACAAGGCTTCTTAAAGACAGTGCACTAAATGGTCTTCCTTAGGCTCTGGAAATCCCTGATGAAGCTGGTGGGAAGCTTTACCTTTTCTTCCCTTGGCTTCTGCATGAGGCCATGCTTCAGCAGGATGTTACCAACCCATCCCAGTGTACGGGCACTCTCGAATCCATTCTGTTTTCCCCATTTGAAACAAATGACTTGAGATAATGGTAGTCTTAAAACTGTAATTTACTTTTTGTGAAGAGGGAATTACAGGGAGCGTAGAGTCTTTTTGGGAGAAAAATTACAAAAGGCTTCTGTAATGAATTTGATGTGAGAGGAAACACTGCCTGTCGCTGTGCTGCTTGCTGCTTTTTGGTGTATGTCTGGGTGTGCTGGTTTTGGCTGGGGTAGAGTTAATTTTCTTTCCAGTGGCTGCTGTGGGGCAGTGTTTTGGATTTGTGCTGAACACAGTGTTGAAAAAATAGGGATGTTTTTGTTTCTGCTGATCCGGGCGTACATGGATCCAGGACCTTTCATGCTTTTCCTACTGCCACACTGGTGAGTAGACTGATGTGCATGGGAGGTTGGGAGGAGACACAGCCAGGACAGGAGGCCCCAGCTGACCAGAGGGGTGCTCCAGACCATATGACATCATGGCTCAGTATATAAAGTTGGGGAAGGAAGGTGGAAGGGGTTGATGTTTGGAGTGATGGCGTTTGCCTTCCCAAGTCACAGATATGTGTGATGGGGCACCGCTGTCCTAGAGGTGGCTGAACACCTGCCCAACCATGGGAGGGGGGAAATTCCTTGGTTTGCTTTGCTTGTGTGCATGGCTTTTGCTTTCCCTGTTTTCCCGCTTTTGTCTCAGCCTATGAGTTTTCCAGCTTTGACCCTTCTGATTCTCCCCCTGCTCCTGCTGGTGAGGGAGTGAGTGAGCGGCTGCCTGGGGCTTGGCTGCTGGCTGGGGTTAAACCTGACGTGGACTTGGAAAGTTCTCTGGTCAGTTTGGTACTGAATCCTTCCGAGGAAGGCAGTGAAATTAAAGGAATGTGTGGCGTGTGTTGGGGGGTTTAAACACACATGAAGGCAGGGCTTATCCAGGCACGGGGAGGGAGTTTACCCTGGGGATATGCCTCATACAGGGGTCTGGCCCTGAGTTCCCAGTGTCACCGCCACAGGAGCTCCTGAGCATCTTCCTGCCCTTGCACAACTTCCCTAGGGCTCCTGCATCCTGCCTGGGAATGGGCATCGCTTCGGGGGTTTGGTGTGATGCTGGGGGAAATGTTTAGTCTCAGCATGTAATGCCTCACCCAAGGGCCGTATTTCGACATTGGATGGGGGGAAATAGTGCTTCTGGTGGAAACGTGTGTGCCCAGGACATGGGGGATGTGCAGGGGGATGCTCACCTCTTCCCTTGGAAAAGGAGCACAGTGTGAAGGGCACCTCTTGGTAGATGAGGATGGAGCGTGCATATTGGCATATTTTAGTGTGGTGTTTTGCAATTTGGCTAACAAACTGCAAGCAGCAGAGGTGGAGGTGGCTGGTTCCATGCTAGTTTGACTCTTTGAATTAATTGGGAGTGATTTTCAGATTGCTGGTTTAAATAGACACCTGAAGAGACATTAAAGTGCCCTGTGGCACTCTAAGAGCCTTTCCCGAACCTTAGTGAAAAATGCGTGTGAAACCAAAAGTGTGTTTGTGGCACCACATGTTCCTGTATTCAGCAATGATGGCTAATTTTTTTGTAAATTGAACAAATCATGTTAAAAAAAGTTAATGAGGCATTTAATTAATTAACAATGTAGAGTTTTATGGTCTTTATGGTTACATTTTGTGGTTAATGACATTCTTCTTATAGCCTCTTAATACAGAATTGCCCGACAAAATTAGCTTTTTTGTCCAGTAGTAGGTATTCCACCCTAGGACGAGCCTTTCCTTTTTACAAAAATAGATGAAAGGTCTTTTATTTTGAGTTGCAAAATCTATTTTAAATGGTAACTGCATTCTAAAAGTGGAGCTGAATACGGCAGCTGCTTCTGCTACCTATATCCATCTGCTAATTTGCCTGGCAGGGTGGTCTGGTTTTGAAGGAAAATTCATACCTCCGGAGTATAATTTTGCACAGCCCTTTCTTACGGGCTTGAGCATGTGCAGGGTAGAGAGCATCTGTTCTGGGCCAATTTTTGGCCTTTGGGCTGGTTAGCAGGAGCACTACGAGCCCGTGCTTGGTGAGAGGTGGGACTCTGGGGGTCCCAGGTTAAACCAGTGGGTGCATCCGGGTGCGTCACCGGTGGCAGGTGGAGGGGATGCTCTGGTGCCTGGGACAGGCAGCTCATTAGCTCTCAGCTCTAGCCTGGTTAGTGAGGGCCTGCTAAAAGAGCAGCTTCATGCTGTATCCTGGATACCAGCTCTCGAGTCAGGTATACCCAGAGCACAGATTATTGCGGGCTTTCCGGTTTATTTTGAAACGGGAAGAATAAATGCATTGTGCCCGATGTTGTTTTATTCTCTTGTTTTGGTAAAACAAACACTCGCTCCCTCTGAGCCGTATCTGGCTTTGCAAGGATGTCACTCAGCCTTCAAGAGGAGCAAATGCAAAATTAATGGTTTACCACTAATCTGCAAACATGGGGGCTATTTTAAGCATTGAACATCTCTTAGAAATGTTTTTTTGTTTTGTTTTCTTTTACATCTGACACAAGTCAAGGAAGACTCGCACCATCCTAAATTTTTGGTTGAGTGATGGAGCAGTCACTGTTTCAAGGCTGCACAGCAGCGTAGAGCTGAGTCTGGCCTAGGCTCTCGAGCGTGGTATATTTGACTGCAAGATGAATTGTGTTAAATTCACATGGCTTCCTGCAGCTCCAGGCTCGTTATGGGAACCTGGCGCTTGGCTTTAGTTCTGCATGCAGAAAACCAGGGTGGGTGAAAATGGGATTTTCCCAATCTTGATAGAGCCGGGCTGTTTTTTATTTGCCGATAGCAAACCATCCTTTGTGTGTCTTAAATGTGTTTTGTCTCGGGTCATGCACTTTTTTCTTTTAAAATCAAACTGACATTGGCTGTGCTGCTGTTGCACTTGCAGAATTTTCTGCTAAAAAATGCAGATGTAAGAGTAACAACCTTCCCACTAGCTTTATGTGTGGAAGTTTTGAGAAGTGGAAGGTTGTGAGTTTTGTCTGCGAAATTTGTGTGTTCTCTCTCTGTGACAATTCCTGACGTTGAGGGTTTCAGGGTCCTGTGGGGCACAGAGCTTTTGGTGTCACTTTGCCTAAACTAGTCTGCTCAGGGAAGTCGTGGTCTCTGCTATGTCTCCTGAACAGACAGGACTGTCAACAGCTCCCCCTTTTATTTTCCTTTTCACTGACCCGTCTCAAAGAGGATAATTTAGGCATGTTGTAGGGACTTTTTCTTTCGCCCCTTTCTCTCCCACCTTTTCCTTCAAGTAGAGAAATCTGTGCATTTACACAGCAAGAAATAACTCGATGTTCATCTGTTTTTCCTCCTGTTTCCAGGAAGTGGTTCTGTATTGTTTGGAAAACAAGGCGTGTGATGTGAATCATCGTGACAACGCGGGTTACTGTGCCCTGCACGAGGCCTGTGCCAGAGGCTGGCTGAGCATCGTGCGGCATCTCCTCGAGTACGGCGCCGACGTGAACTGCAGTGCCCAGGATGGAACCAGGTTAGCGGCTCCCCCGGCCCACTGCCGGGCGCTCGCCACCTCCGGGCAGTGGCCCCTTCCCTCTGTGCCTCTCCTGCATCCTCCCCTTGTCCCACCCCCTCATCCTCAGACGCTCAACCTGCCTGGTTGCTGGTCCTTGGGCGGGGGCGTGGGGGACTCGGTGACCTCCTCTGCTCTCTGGTCAATAAAGCAGTGGGGGCACGCTTCTGTTGTGACGCGAGTTCACGGTAATTCCTTTTTCTTCTGGGAATTTTAATAAGTTGTGCTTTGGTTGGGTTTTTTTAGAGTTAGTGGAATTGCCAGCTGCAGGGCAGGAAGGAGAGGTACTTGAGCTGCAGCCCTGCTCATGTGCCCTCCAGCTCCTTTGAGTTGTGCCAAAAGAGTGGGTTTTGCCTTGTTAGCAGGGTTACTTTTAAGAGCACTTCAGGCTTTTGTGGCGATCGGGTGTGCGAGTCCTATATATGCTATATAAAAATGTTATTTGCTGAACTATTAAACGATCTGCTCGTTGGATATTTTGGATTTACTTTTTCTCCCTTTTTTTTTTAATCCCGAATTAGTCTTTTTTTTGTTTCCTTCACAGAATAGTAGGGGTGCTTAGTTCCTGTGCTGGCAGAATAGATAGCAAGCTTTTCGTTTTTGCTTTGTGGAGAAGAAAATGCTGCTCCGGACCTTTTTTTAAGCTTCTTGTGTATCTCCTAAGGCACCACTTTGACCACCTCTGCGAGGCTGACCTTGGGGTAACTTGTCCTGAGCATATGCAGAGCGTTATTCAGTCTGTGCGTTCTGGGGACAGGTCGCTTTGTATTCTGCCAGTCTCCTGCAGCTTGTTATCTTAAATGGTTTATCGCATTCCCTATCACCATCCAAATAGCCAGGGAGGTAAAATTAGCGTAACTAAGAGCCTGCTTCTTTTGTTTTTAAGCTCTTTATTTATTAACTTCGGAAGGGGGGAGTCAGGAAAACAAAAAGAGGGCTGGTTAGGATGGTCCATTAAAACTTCATGATGGTCCATTGTTACCGGCCCATCACCGGCTCATCACAGCCCAAAGGAAAGCTTTTTGGAGAAACATTAAAACCCCGACTGGATTGTCAGATTCCTCCTCTGTTGCCCACTTCTTTGTAAGAATTCTGAGCTCACCAGGCTGCCAAACAGCCTCGCATTTTCTGCTGCCTTCAGCTTTTATACCTGACCTGTGCAACAGCGGCGAGTTACCGTAAAAAGAATCCTAAATTATTTTTGTCTCACTTGCTGGAATAACCTATATAGAAAATTATTCCTGGGAAGTTTCTGATCAGTCTTACTCACCCACCAGTTCAGAACCCACCTTTGATTTCTAGTCACACATGGAGCTGATTTTCAAGAAAGTTAGTCAGTGTACTCTGAAAAGTTGTTTTGGGGAAAATTCATTTTTAAAATGAACATAATGATGATCTGATCATAGATGGTAATGTCAGAACTCAGCTTGCTGTTGCTTCTCTTTTCTGAGGGCGGACTTACTTTTCAGTTGGAAAACTGCCCAACAGACAGCATGAATCCAAAACACGTCTCATATACAGATGAAAGGTGGTTTGGATGCCCTGAGCTGGGCAGGACAGAGAGCAGAAGCTTCTGTAAGGAACTCTGGATCAGTTTTATGCACTGCCTTTTGGCAGGACCAGACTTCTCTGTCTCTGTAGACTAAATCAGGACATTCATAAGACAAATCCCATTACTCTCTTGAAGATTTTCGTCCTTTAACTTTTAGGAGGAAAGCAGTGTCAGTCTTTCTCAACTGTGTTGGTTTTAAAATTCAAATTCCTGAACATGTTCAACCCTTGGAAAGACAGTACAATCTTAAAAAGAACAGAAGAAAACCCAACAAACCAGCCCAAACAAACCCACCTTCAAAGACTCTTCCTCCTCCCCTGCTTTTTTGATGACACTGAATATGCTTTTTTCCAAATCCCCTCTGCCACCTCACGTAGCCAAAGGTGTTTTTGGTTGTGCTGCAAGCTGCCAAGTCTGCAGACAGCAACAGTGGATGTGTGCAGTTCTGCCGAGGCAGTTAATGTAAAACAGCACCGAGGAGTGATGTAACTGCGTGAGCTCTGATGTAACTGTGCTGTCTTAGTGCACTTGTAGTTAGTGCGGCAGCCTGGGGGGTCACCTGGGTCCCAGCTGCCCGAAGCTTTGGTCTCTGTTATTTGCTGTCTCTGCTGTCAGCTTTTTGGAGGACACTAAAAAGTTGCAACAAGTGAGCATATGGCTTCAGTCCGTGCAAAATGTCCATGTGAATGCGAAGGATGGGAAAGTTCTGCAAGTCTGTGCATCTCGCAGTCCTGTCTGGAGGGCTGCGGGTGCTCTGATCAGTGTGCCGGCTTTGCATGTGTGTGTTTTGGGATGAGGCAGGCTTTCAGCCTCTGGTTCCTAATAGTAGCAGAAATCTCGGTGAAGCCAGAAACAAACAAGGCGCCAGACTGTAGTGGCAGGGCAAGGAGGTGACAGCGTTTGGGGGTGTAGGAATGGTGCAGTCCTTCCTTTCATCCCAGCTCGGTGCAGGATGTTCCTCTCTGCCCTTTTCACAGCACATCTGGCCAGGCTAAATGTGGTAGGTCTTGGATGCTTTTCCCCTTAAACTCTAGGCTGACAGACCACATGCAGGGCCTGCAGACCCTGAATACACAAGCACTGCTGCTGCTCAATTAGTGCCTAATCAAAGATTATTGTAGAACCCGGAGATATTTAAGACCTGTCTCGGAGGTGCTGCAGTCACTAAGGGCTCTTAATCGTCTTACCTATAAATAATAATAGACCGTGCTTAAGAGGTGAGCGCTTCCTTCCCTGACAGGACCCCAGTAAGTGCAGTAGCTCATCAAGGGGTGTTGGGAGGCTGGTGCC
Source organism: Atrichornis clamosus (assembly GCA_013400975.1). Taxonomy (NCBI): domain Eukaryota; kingdom Metazoa; phylum Chordata; class Aves; order Passeriformes; family Menuridae; genus Atrichornis; species Atrichornis clamosus. The sequence goes on along the minus strand of WBMZ01005313.1, from coordinate 176,927 downwards.
TGACATTAGCAAGGCTCTTTGTCGCTGTATTTGGCCTTCTCTCCCTGTTCTCCTCTTACCTCTGCAGCATGCCCTAGCTGAACGGGTGCCACGATAGAAACAAAGCCACATGCCAAAAATACAGGCATCCTCTGCCTGTTAGTGAGGGCTCTACGTTGCTTCAGAGTTCGTTCGCTAGATTCGCTCTCTGCAGCCAGTTCTGCTCCATCCTTCCCGCTGGCAGCTGATGAGCTCAGCCCTTTTTATTTTTTTCCCTGCGAGGACCATGCCAAGATGGCTCTCTTCCTGTGTCCTTTCAGCTGGTCTTGGCAGAGCCATACCTTCCAGCAGCTAATTGCGTTAAAGAAGAGTCAGCCTGCGTAGCTGCCCTCCTGCAACTTGTGCCTTGCCTCTTCCGTGGGGCAGCGTTGCGTAACGGAGTAGATGGAAATAAAAACAAAACGCCAAAATATGGTATTGCTCGGCAGGTTATTAGACCTCTTACTGCAGTGAGGGGAAATTCTGGTGGTGCCTGAAAGGCTGAGAGCAAACCTTGGCTCGTCTAAATAGTTTATAATTTTGGTGGTGGAATGATAAACCCCCAGTGAAATGTTTTCCTAACTCTAGTGGCAGTAAAAATAGTAGGAAGAATTTGACAGTACACGAGAGGGTTGAGATGTGTGTCTTTTGTAGGATATTGCAGCTCTCGAATGTCCCCAGATCCTTCTGGGGCCTTTTGAAGGGTTTGTTTTAGAAACGAGCTGTACTACGTTAACTGTACCATTAGGGATAGAGAGTGTTTATTTCCGCGATGCTCAGGGCGGAAAAGATTGTATGGGCAAAGCAGCCCAGCAGAGGACTCCCAGGGATCTTTTTTTTTTTCACATCTGAAAAAGTTGCCTATTCAAGTAGTTGCTTTTGCATCCTACAAAGAGGATGGTTAAACTCTGCCAAGACTGAAGAATACTCCCTCCTCTGCTGGCCCTGCTGGGAGAAGCAAACGAATAGCTGTGCCTTTGCATGGTCCCGCTCGTGAGCTTGCCAAGAAGCTGTTCTAGCCAGTAAAAGAGTCTGTCAGCGTTCTGTTTTGGCCTTTTCTCTCCTAACTTATCTATGAGGAATCTCTTTTTCTCCTCCCCTCCCTGCCAGCGTTTTCCTTTCCTTCTATTTATTGTTCTTCCTTCTTCCTTTCCTTCCCCATGCTTCTATAAAGTCCCTTCTCATGCTCAGGCAGCCTCCCTGTGTCCTGTTAGATGACAAAGCTGGCTCTGCCTGCCCCGCTGGCTGCCCTGCTGCCTCTGCCCCTGTCTGCAGCACCACGCTGGGCTCGGTGACCTGTAGGAAGGGAGAAGGAGGTTCCATCACAGGATTAGAGCCCATGTGCTGCAATTTTTCCTCCCTGGGGAATGCCCAGGCACCCTTTAATAAACTCGTCTGAGTGTTGTTAAATCAATTGAAACACTGGGCGGTGATTTAGATGCTGTTTTTAATAAGTTAAGGGATCATCTTGAATTCATTACTGCTTCAAAAGCCACTTAGGTAAGTCAGTTAAAAAAAAAAACCACCAACAAGAAAACCCACAAACTAATAATCCCACAACACTCTTCAACCCCCTCTCAAAACCAGAAAATCATAATTCTGAAATAAAATTTAAAAAGAATTCAAAATTAAAGACTCCAGTAAAGTGAGGGAGTGGGGAAGAAAAACCATTCCCAGCACTTGGCAAGAGCCCTAATTCTCGTCTGTTCCCAGTGCCTGTTGCCAGACTTTTAGCCAGGGATGCTTCATAGCCAGGAGGGTTTGCAGCAAGGCTGACCTTTCCTGCTGTAGGTGCTGAGAGTGCCATGACCTGGCAGCTCAAGGCTCAGCTGCTTGCTGACAGCAAGAAACACCCGATGCTTCTTCAGCCTCCGTGTTGGCACCCCTGTTATTTGTTGCCTCCTGCTCTGTGTCACCTGGGATGTGTAGCACTGGCCAGATCCTGGATGTGATGCTGGAGGAGTCCCTGTGAGGAAGCACTGAGTCAGTAGGTGGAGGTGGGAGAGTGAGACTTGCAGGGGATCCCGGGAATACTGGCTTTTCCTTCACGGTCTGTCTCAAAGGCGTCACATAGTTTCAGTGCTATGTTAGAGACGTTCCCTCAGAAATTGAGAAGGAACCCTTTGCAAGCGTTCCTTCTGGATCTCTCTGGTCTTAAAACGTTAAAGTGGCTTTCCCAAGAGTGGTATGTTGTGCTTTGAAGGCATGCACATGTTGCGCTCTCTGCTGCCAGGGGTCTGAGGGTTGGCACAAGCTGGATCGAGGACTGCGCTCAGCAGCTCGAGGGTCACCTTCTTCTTCACTGTGTTGGTGGCAGGGGATGTGTAGGAGGTAGGCAGCATGGGATAAGCCCTCTTTCCATAGGGAACGAGCCACAAAGCCCCCGCGTGCACCTCCTGATGTCAATATGTTGTACACATGTCAAAACCGATAAGACACGCAGCTTTTCAGCAAGATGGGGGCAAGCAAGAACCCTTCAGGTGTAGCAGGTGTTAATCACCCTAAGTCATGGCCTACTGGAAAGTGCTTGGAGTAAACACATCTGGAACATCTTTTGGAGATGTATCAGAGTCCCCCCACTCCTACAGCAGCGCTCTGTGATAGATGGGAAGACGCTGTGTGCCATTCACTTCTGACTGATTTGATCCTCCCCTCCTCTGTGCTGAGCTCACGTGGATGCCAGGTCATGCCAAAGCAGTGGTGACATAGAGGGGACATTGCCACGTGAGGCAGGAGTGGTGGGACGTGACTCTTGGCAGGAGGGAGTTGAAGCCCTGGTTGTCAGCTGGCAGACTGGGAGATGGAGTGGAGAGGTTTGCTTGGCAGATTGGGAGATTGGGAGTGGAGAGGTTTGCTTGACTGTGCTTCCAGGTGACTTCCCCTTGTAACATCATTCCGAAAGCCTTCCAGGAAGGCAGTGTGTGATCCTGGTTAAAGTCCTTCCTTGCCTTTCCATACAAGCTCTCTGAGAGCCTGAAAGCCTTGTTGGGGGGCAGCAGTGTTGACAGCCCAAAGGAGGAGTGTTGAGCTGGGTTGGACTGACACGATCACTGTCCATGCATTTGACTCTGCTTTTAGTTCCCTGCTCTTGCTGTCTGAGGAAAAGATGGGATTTTAACACATCTTCATTAGTCTGAAGGGTAATATGTTCTACTTCCAGACAACTCCCCGTTACGTATAATCAATTTTAAAGGCAAAAGTTAATGCGATTTATAATTAGTGATAAGGAATTCTAAACCTGGAATTGCAGGCATGTGTATTAATGAATAATCCTTCTGTAGGCTCACAAAATCTATGTCTGAACTTGTATAGATTGCTCATGCTGCATAAAATGCGTTAATTTCTGGGTGGACTACACTTAAAATAACATGTTTTTCTATTTTCTGATTAGAAGGGTTGAATTGTGCTGCAGATATATTCACAAGTAGTGTTTAAAGAGGATACTCTGTGCGGAAGTTTAATTCCTAGCAAATTTTCATAACTTATTTCTGTGTACATAATTTAGGAGCTTTGGGTAACTGATTTGCGTGCTTGCCCAGAGGCAGGCTGAATGAGCCTTACTCCACAACACGCTGTTAAATTGGCAGAGATTTGGAACGGTAGAGTGACTTGCAGCAAAATTATGTTTGTGAGGCTTCACACGAGCTCCTGCTTTCTGTTACAGCGGTGTAATTATTTTACCGGCCCTCGAAATGTGTACAGCAAGGAATAGACGTAACAGAAATATCTGCCCTGAGCAGTCTGACTGGAGACAAGAGGGGAGGGGATGATGTGCAAGTAAAACTGACAATAAGATGATTGGCAGCTGTATTAATAGTGTTGTTTTCTATAAATAACTTTGATCTACAGTCAGAAGTTTCGTGTCAAACACATTTGCATAATACTGTTGAGTCATAATGTAATGCCATGATTTTTTAAAAAATTTCCCACCAGACCAATCCACGACGCGGTCGAAAACGACCACTTGGAAATTGTCCGCCTGTTACTGTCTTATGGTGCTGATCCAACACTTGCAACCTACTCTGGGAGGACCATCGTGAAAATGACCCACAGTGAGCTCATGGAGACCTTCCTCACAGGTCTGTGCCCACATTGCATGCGGCTTTCCGGTCGTGGCAGATGGGGAGTTGTTCCCTGGCCCCTCAAAGTCCCTCCTGCCTGGCAGGGGTGATTTCACGCCAAGGAGCCGTGGGGTGTGCTGCAGTGGCTCCCTCTCTGCCTGCAAAAACCCAGCAGCTGCAGGTGGGAAGCACAGCCATGCTTGGGGGCTCCTTCTAATTGAAACTCTTAATAAGTCATAAGGATTATTCCACTATCAGATTTGATAGGTAGGTAGGAGGTCAGCAGGCTGTTTCGGTGCCTTCAGTTTTCTGCTTGAAATGAAAATAAGAGACTTGCCAATTCAAATAGCTGTTTGGTAAACATACTCAGGTTTTCCCATGGTCTTGATTTTTATCTTAGAGTATTTTTGGTTTTGCCAGTTCTGCCTTGTTTTGTATCTGAAATTAAAGGCCCCTGTCTTTAAACATGTCCATGTTGTAACGTGGTTTTAGGGTTTTTTTAACTCTTAGTTTTGGATGAAGACACTTGCATTCCCTAATAACTTACCTCTGAGAGTGTTTGCAGTGTTCACAGTCAATGAGTTTAAGTATTCATCTGTCTACCTGTTTAAATGGTGCAGTATAGAAGGCACATAGGTGTATCAGTAGCACTCCAGTAAAGTCCAGTGTCTTTAACTTCCTTAGCATACTGAATCCCAGTATCTTTTCAACAATTCAGCTTGTAAATTTCCCAAATTATATCTGTAGAAAATAACTATATCTTCTGAACATACGTGTGTGGAAAAACCTTTTTCATCAGTTTATTTGGGGCCGTGTTTTCACCCCCAAGTTGGTGTCCAGCATAACTGTGAAGGCCAAAAAGTGTGGTACACCCTATGTTCACCAAAAACCAAAATACTACTCTCAGTTTCTAAAGCTTAGGGTTCTGTCTGTCCTTGTTAGACCTTAGGTGATTATTTGATGTGGTGGGTCATTACTTGATGTGGGAGAATGGTGTATTTATGCTGCTCTTTGTACCATGTGCACCAGGAATACGGTGTGGGATTTTTTGATGGAAGGTATGGAGGGTGCGTGTTGAGGCTGTATGACGTGCGGTCTGCTAAACTTGCCAGCTTTTTGTTCTCATCAGTATGTTTTTGTTGTTGTTTTTTCCTCTCCAGAGTATTTAACTGACCTGCAAGGTCGAAGTGTTGATGACCCTGGTTTGTACTGGGATTTCTATGGCAGCTCTGTGTGCGGTGAGCAAATGTTGCCCTTTATTTCTTTGTATGCAGAGACTTCAAAAACATGGGGCACGTGAGGGTGGGGGCTGGTCTGTTGTTATGGTGGAGGAAGCCGGGAAGGAAGCAAACTGATTTTGTTTACAGATCACGTTACTGGAAAAAAAAGCAAGACCTGCAACAGTCTTTTCGTTGCTGACTTAGCACCTTTATTCAATTTTATTTAGATCCAAAAGATGAATCTGGGTTTGATGTCTTGGCAAATCCTCCTGGCCCGGGTGATGAAGATGAAGATGGCTTCAGCGATGTGTTTGAGTTTGAATTTTCGGATGAGCCTCCCTTACCATGTTACAACATTCAAGTGTGTCTCTCTCAGGGGTAAGAACAAACACAGGTTTTGGGGTAAAAACAGCTGTGATGATCTGCTTGCGTTGGTGGCAGTTTATGTGGGTGGCGAAAAGCATTTGCATTTATGTAATGCGAACGAGAGATCAATACTGTAGCTGCTGGGGTTTTTTCGGAAATAAAATAATAGGAGGTGAAAGGGGGAAGGGCTGATTGGTCAGGGCTGACTTTTGAGTGCCATATTCCTGATGGGGACAAGTGATGTTTGAACACAAATTCCTTTCCTCATCCCAGACAGGCATCTTGTTTATAACTTCCCAAAATAGAAGTGCTTCTAGCACTTAAATTTGGGTATCATGTTTGCAAGGTGTTAATTGTATTTTATGGGCTTTTCTCTTCTGCTGCTGAATGGACACACTTTTGTGGATGACAAAATGTGGATGATACCATTACTGCCTTTCTAGACTTTGTAGCAAAACGGATTTAGAGCTCTGAATGGGAACGAACAAATAAGCATCTTAGAGAAGATTCTATGATATTAAATAATAAGCAAAGACCTGGAAAGTTGTATTATCTATTATATTAATGATATAAATTAGCTTTGTAAATGGGTATTGTTTACCATTTGCACCGATTTTGATGACAGCTGTGGAGGAATAGTTTTAAATATTAATCATGCAGGAGTGTGGGTTTTAGCATGTCTTTGTTACTTGGGTGATGGACATAACTTCAGTTCCCTGATGTGGACAAAGATTGAATTTAAAAAATGTATTTTTTATCTGAGAAAAAAACAATTCACTGTTGACTTCTATTTAATATTGGCATCCCTGGATGTCAGAGGTGCTGAATTTTGTGGTTATAACTATAAGCCATCTCCTAATTTTTAAAATGAGAGCTGGACTCAGCTGGGCAAACCTTTGGGACAAGGTTGGGATGGCTGCTGGCCCACATGGGCACTCAGGAGCCCAGACTTTATAGGTTCCAGTGCCCCTGCATGCCTGGACCTCTCCTTCCCCAAAGCTGCAGGCAGCCTCACTCTGAATCAATACACACACACCTGCTCATCTGTTATATTCACCCCCTGGGGAGAGCCTTGATTTCAGAGGGGTTCTTCGCGGGTGTGTGGTTGGGGGGGTTTGTCACACAGTGATGTGGGGAAGAGTCAAGAATCCTGTGACTTAATGTCAGCTACTGGAGCCTTTTTCTCCTTTGCTTCCACAGACCACGAAACTGGCTTTTGCTGTCGGATGTTGTGAAGAGGCTAAAAATGTCATCTCGCATCTTCCGCTGCAACTTCCCCAACCTGGAAGTCGTCACCATCACGGAGGCAGAGTTTTACAAACAGACTTCTCTCAGCCAGTTGTTCTCTTGTGCTACGGACCTTGAAGCTTTTAACCCAGAGAGCAAAGAGCTGTTGGACTTGGTAGAGTTCACAAGTGAGCTCAAGACTCTGCTCGGCTCCGAGCTTCACTGGTTGCATCCGCACGAGGACCCTCCCTTCGACATCCTCTGGTGAACCATCAGGCCATTTAATGTACAGTGCTCTATACAGTTACTTCTTTATGTATATGTGTTCAAATGAAATTGTTTCTGTAAAGAAAGGACACTATTAAATATGAAAATATCTTTCCTTTATATAAGAGATCTGAATTCCAGTTGGATGGATTTTGGAAGAATTTTTTTTTAACTTCAATCAGTTTTTACAAAATTGTTATATAATGTTTCTTTAAATGCACACAGGATTTGGGATAAGTTTGTTATTACTCGGAACACATTTTTTTTTTAAAGAACACACCCACACATTGACTTTGTTTCATACAAAGCACTGATTACACAGAACATACTTTTTCTAGGTGATGTGATCAAAGTCGTGTGGCTTGTTTGGGAGATAGAATTCAGTAAGGCACTTGGTGATATTATTTTCGGTTTTTTTGTTTACAGAATTACCTGCTTTGGCCAGGTAAGCACTATTGAATATAATTCAATAGTTTGTAATATAAATTAAACCATATCCATACACATCAACTAATTGTAAGAACTTTTATATCCTAATTTAAAAGCTGTGAAATTTAGTTTTCACACATCAAACCGGATTGTTTATATATGTTTAAACATTTTATGCTCTTTATTTAAAGAAGACTTTGAACTATTTTTTCTGTACCTTGTAAAATATTGAAAAACTAACATATGTTGAAGTTGCTTGAAACTGTACATAAACTAAATTTTCTGAATTGTGTGTTTATGTTTGAGATCTGTGTTTTAACTTTGTAAGTAAATCTTCTGCCTTTGTATTTATATTTTACAAAAATTTTCTTAAAGGCAATAAAACTGTTGAGAAATGAAGAGGCTAAAGTGACTCCCATTAACTCCATGCCTGGTTGTGACATAAGCTTCACCTCATTAATGTTTATGAAACGAGGGAGTAGTTTCCAAAGTGGAACAGGGCTGGCCCAGGTACTGGCAAGCAGCTGGTGAAATATGAAGTAGAATCTGTATTGGCTTTCTAAATTTAAAGTTGAAAAAATGCATCAGGCAGGAGCTTCTGGTGGGACAGAGGTTTAAAAAGTGGTGTTCACAATACTTTGTGCACCGCCTTTTAGTTAAAGAGTTGTGAATAGGTTCGATTATTTTCCCTCCTTTGTCATCCTTTTAATTTGAATTGGCCGAATTCTCTTTTCAGTGGAGTCTGCAGAGGGGAGGAAAATAGTACCAGGGGAAATGCTTTAGTTTTAACGTGGAGCATTAAAGCTGTGAGTACACTTTGGGGGGATCTAAAGGGACAGTGACCAGAATGCCACTTTTGCACAGCTCGGAAGTTGCTTCTAAGAGGCTGGGCTCCCTGAGCTTGGGCAGACCCTCTCTACAGGCCCTGGGACTGCCCTTCCCCTGGTGAAAAGAAATTCTTGCTGTGAACCCAAACTCCTGAGTTGTAATTTGGGGCTGTTATTAACAATAATGTGTTCTGTGGCAGCCAGTTGCTTCTGAGGTGTTTAAATTATGCTGCTCTTCTGATGAGGGCCAGGACCCCACCAAAAGGGTCTTGAGCAGAGCATCTCGACAATCTTAAGCGAAAAATCTGGGAAAAAGTTTCTCCATTGTCCTGAAGGTAAGGGGGAACGATGCCTCATTTCTGAAGGTGCACCAGAGGGGAAGGCTGAGAGCTGGTGCCTGTCATGGTGTGTTGTTGAGTCTTTTGCCAAATGTTTTTGCTGTGTGGCTTTACAGCGGGGCTGTTCTGTGGGTAAGGTGCTTTTGTAGCTGAGCCAAGAGGTGAGCGAAGGATCCAAAAGCTGTCTGTTGCTGGAAGCTGAAGTCCCATTTCTGCACAGGACAGGTAATTTTTAGTCCTAATAGGTGACATCTTTTTTACAGACTTCAGGTAAGGAGGATGATGGTGTCCCCTGCATGACTTACACGTGCATGCTGGATTTCCTCTTAAGACAATGAGGCTTTGTAAGGAACTGAAACAGACATCCCTCCTTTCTAGTGCCAACTACTCTCACTCCGATTTTCCCAGAAAGAAGAGGTGGGCCAGAAAATTGAAGCCAGGGAGAACATTAAAAGCAATTGTTACAGACACCTTTATCTCATCAGCTGTGTAATGCCTGAGCTGAGTATAAATCAGCTTCGTGCCATTCCAGGGGTGTGTGGCAGACACCTCACTTCTTGCTGAGCCCCTCAGGCAAACAGAAGATTGACGGAGCTTCCTCTTTTGGCCAGCTCCTCCTCAAATAATCTTGAGCACGTGCTCCCCAAGCATCTCTGCTTAGTCAGCTTTCCACTGCCTCCACCGAGTACAGTTGGGCTTCTCCACGCTGGCTCCTGCGTGGTGCTCAAATACAGTAACAGCCTCATGCTGCTGTAGTGCCAGTGTGTGCCTGCCTGCCCCTGGCGTCTGTGCTCTAAAAATAGGGCCCTGGCAGGGAACACCTGATCCCGGTGCTGTCCCTTGACATAACGTCACCATTTTATCTTCTAGGATGTACTTTTTAAAAGAGACTTCGCTGCGCGAGGGTGCTTGAGGGAGCACGGAGGGTTCAGCGAAGCGGGAGGGTGCACAAGGCTGGCCTGGCTACCCCTGAGCTGGCTGGTTTGGGAGAGGCTGTCACAAGAGAGGCCGGATGCACGTGTAGTTTTGCAGTAGGCAAGCCCAGGGGAGAGTTACCCTGGGGAGAGGAGAGGTGGCAGTGTGCCAGCAGGGAGAGAAGTTGGTGACAGCGAGTGTAGGCACAGGAGTTGCAACACTGGCCAGGGCTGGGACCATCTGGATCCTGCATGGCACAGAGCTGGGACTGGGCTCCAGCCAGCACAGCAGAGCAGGGCTGGGAGGGGCCTGTGTTCAGTGGTTCAGTTTCTGAACTAGCACTGCTCTCCTTTAAAGCACTTTCCTGTGCATCCTTCTTGAGCCGAAGATGCTGGTTTCCCACCGCTGGCTTTGCTCCAGGTTAATAAAAAAAGTAAGGAAATGGAAATGCAGCCTTTGGGGATGGTAAAACCTTGCTGATCCTCCTGTTTCTTGCCTTCTGCAAGGTGAAAGTACAGTGTTGATGCTGCTGGGGCCAAAGCCAAGGTGTCTCCTTGAATTTCCCCCGCTTATCACTTGGATTTGCCTGGCTGGGAGTTTGTGCTGCCCTGTGAAGGTGTTGGACAACCACTGGTGCAATAGGGGAAAAACCTGTCTCCAGCTAGAGCAGGCAGATGAGCCTCACTGAAGAGAGGTTCCTTTGTTAAACTTCTACTTGTTGCTGGCTGGGAAATCCCAGGAAATACCAGCCTCCAGACTGGCTGCCTAGGGGGAAGGCTAGGGGGAAGCCACAGCACAGGCAGTGCTGGGAGATTTCCCATGAGATAAGTGTTGCTGCTGAGGACCAAAATATTGAACCCCTCCTTTGCCTTCCTGCCTTTCCCAAGAGGACCGAGCTCTGCAGAGCGGGGTCAGCCCTGGATGCTTCCTGTTTGAGTTATTTCTCCTTCCAGCCACTCTTCTCATTTCTTCTGCTTTGCTGGGTTGGCTGAGCAGGAGTCTTGTGCCAAAGACACTGATGCAACAAGTAGCAAGCAAGGGCCGGAGGAAGTGTTCAAAAAGCAGGTTGATGTGGTGCTTAGGCACATGGTTTAGTGGTGGACTTGTCAGTGAGGGGTTAACCTTTGGACTTGATGATCATAGAGGTCTTTTCCAGCCTTAGTGGTTCTATAATTCTAGTTTGCAGGAGCAGAATGAAAATTATTTTAAAAACTGCTCCCAGGGTCCAAGCTCACTCCATGAATCAAAAGAGTTTGAAGTTGACTCCTCCCTTCATTTCTGTGATAAATAATGAAACTATAGATGAGACTCATCATTTGGACATTAATATGGTGTCAGGGAGTGGTAAGTGCTGGCAGCTGCCATTCCCAGCCTCTGTGGGGGCTGCTGGTAAATATTCAGCACCATTTCTTCAGTTTGCACAGGAGAAAAGCACACATTACTACTTTAAACTTGCACAGATACAAGGTAACTGGAAAAATAGTATCTTATCTACTGCAAATTGTTTGCAGAACATCACAGGTTTTTTTCAGTCTGAGTCCAGTGTTGGTAGGAAAGGGTTTGGCACCACCATACAAGACAGAAGAGTTAAATACCATAATCATGAGGACACATATTAGGTCTTTTCTCAATGTGCTCATTCTCCATTGCATTTCTGCTAGAAGGAGAAGCAAGAGAAGAAAGAAAGAAGGTGTCTGGAATCCCACGAGTTTCACTCTGTGGGTTTGGAGCGACATCACGGGCAAACAGATCTGAAGAAGATGAAGTTCTAAGTACCCCACCACGATGTTCACCTGCATCAGTCTTGCTAGTCCTGCATTTCACCCATTAGTGTGCTTTGCGTGGGTTCACCCCGATTGCGTAGTGAAGAGACTGTTTTCCTGCAAGTTCAGGAGCAAGGCTGCCTTCCGGCCCTGGGGTGAAGAGAGCTGTGGCTTGTTTCTGGTTTGCCAGTCCTGAAGAAAACCTTGTCCATGCCATGTGCACATTTTCCTGCAGCAGACTGACGTGAGTGTAGACGGTTGCTCTCTTGAGCCAGGTATGAACCACAAATCTGTCACTAAATAGATTTTCCTTTTGTTGTCACATTAATTTGCAACTCATTAATAGTGACAGCAGTGAGGTACTGCACTGATGCAGATTTGCATATTCATGGTAACTTATTATTAAACAAATAAGATTTCCCTAGCTTAGGAAGCACCCAGAGTAATGCCACATTGTGCATTATAACAGCCTGAATGTTTTATTTTCCTTTTAATATGTTAATAGATGCAAGGGGTGCTCTTTTTTTAAGTAAATGTGCATCTATAAAATAACGTGTAATTTAAAATATCACAATTGTTTAACTAGTAATCCATTAACAAACCTGCCAATAATTGAGCACAAATACCTACTTAATGTACAAATCAATTAATCAATTCTAAATGCTGGCTTTGTTGCTTGATGACCGTAGCGCAGGCAGTACCAGCAAGGCACAACCAAGTCCCTGACCTGGTGAGGTGAGCCCGGGGTGGAGAGCTGATCCCAGGTTTTATGGTTTGTTACAGCCAAACTGGTTGGTTTTCACAGTCACTTTGGTTGCTTCTCCCCAGAGGGGTGGTGGGAGAAAGAGTGAAGACTGAGCTTGGTGAGGCACCCGCTGCCACCCGCTCGTCCTACTTGGCATGGCTGAGGAAAACATGGCCAACTGAGCTCCACAGGGATCCTCCTGCCCCGCCTCTTCTCTGCCAGCAGGCACTGCCACAGGTACCACCTGGACACCAGCTATGGCTCAGCTCTGGGGAGGAGGAGGGCAGAGCTCTGCCCACAGCACGGCAGGTGGGCAGTGGCCAGCAAGCTCCCCTGGCACCGTGGGTTTCTTCCCTGTGGTGAAGAAACCTTGGTGAAAAGCTCTTGGAGTTCAACAGCCACTCAAAATCTGCAGGGGGGAGGAATGGGAGACGTGGAGCATGGGGCCATCCTGCAGGCAGGTGTTTTAGTTCGCTTGCTGGCAACAGTGAAGGTCTTTTGCCCATGAAGTTGCACAACTTTTTTCTCTTGGGCTACTCAAGACTGGCCAGTATGCAGAGCAGCTCCCTCTTCAGATCCCTACTACCGCATCCATATTTTTATTCCTTTCTGGCTCTTTTAAAGATCTGTAGGGTACTGGGCATAATTACATGTGTTGGAACCAGCTGGTTATTGCAGTTCCCCTCAGTCCTGAAGTTCGTTTTTTTCCTGACTTGACTTTCCAGAGTCCTTTGAAGGTGTTGCCTAACCACGAGGCCTAATGTGGTTCTTACCCCATCCTGCTGCTTCCTATTGAGTCACAAGCCACCCCCTTTGACCACTGGCCCATGCTGCCAGCCTCCCCAGGCTCTGGAGCGCCTGTTTCTGGCTAATTCCAAAGGGTGTATGGCCCTGAAGAGACACAGATAAACCCAAGGATGGTGAAACGCAACCATAAGTCACCACAAAGACCATATCCCTGCAGGTGCAGAGCAGGGCGAGGCTGTTTTAAAAACCTGTACACAGCAAGCTCACACTGCCCTTCTCCAACAGGGGATAATTTCATTTTCTGGTGTGGGCCTTTATCTTCGTCTCGTTGCTCAGGTCTTTCCCTGGCACAGTGAGGGGTGCCAGTGGGACTGCAGCCCAATTTCCACTGCTCTGTGGCTGCAGTGGAAAATGTTTTCCACACACTGAGGATGTAGAGAGTTAGGCAACACTTGTGGCAGACGCTCATGATGTCAGAGACAGTGTTTAGTATTTGTAGCTGTCGAAATTTCAAGGAAAAAGCTACCTAAGGAAAACCCTTTTCCAACATGCCATAAAACTCCTGTTTAAGGAAAGCTCACGTGAAGGCAAGTCCTGACAGTCCTCCTGAAATGAAAAGGGCAGATTATTTAACAGCTGATCAACACTAATAACCCTTGGCAAATACAGTATGCAAATTCAGCGCTGGAGCCAACCTGCGCCGAAGGGACTCTGACAGCCTGGCCTGGCTGCTCTCAAACTGCTGCTGGTAATCACAGAGCCCAGCACCAGGAGTGGGGAGACCTGGGCTGCCCCTGCCACGTGCTACATCAGTTGTCTGCGGGTGCTTGTTCAGGAGGAGTTCCTCCACCACCACAGGAATCTAATGGGCATTTGGTGTCTGACCACGCAGTGGGGCCAGGCTTGGGCTCCCTTGCTGAGATGCTGAAACTGGTGGCATAAAGCACCGAGGCAACTGAAACAAATAGTTTGAAGCTGGGTATCTTATCTTCCCGCTCCATGATATCTTAGGGTAAATACCAGTTTTAAGTATCTTTGTGACATGCCAGTCTATACAAAAAAAATTCTCCTTTCTGAATTGGGCCAACCCATGGGTAGAGTAAAGCAAAGGATGGAGTTGGGTGCAGGGTGGAGTTCATCCTTCTGTCCCCTTGATCCATGTCATGAGGGTGGCTTTGTCACTGCCCAGCTTCCCTGGACGACTTGGCTTCCCCAGCCCAGGGACCCTCCCTGTGCTATCCACCAGCTGCTGTGAGCACCTGGCGATTTGGGGCACCTTCCTGCAGGGCCAGCTCAGCACATGGCAGTGATTGGGAATGTCCCCACATGGGCTGGTTGCACTCACTAAACCAGCAGCAGCCAGACCCAAAGATCCTCAGAGTGGGTGGGTGCAGGGTGGGAGATCGCCCCAGCCCCCTGCAAGGGGAGGAGGCAGTGCTGCCTGGGCCTGGGAGCAGGGCAAGGGGTCAGGGACAGGCAGGGAAGTGTTGCCCTTTTGGTGGCAGTGTGGCATTACCTTGGCTCAGAAAGTTGGGTAAACCTGTGCTTCCAGAACCTGGATATTCTGCCCATCCACCAGCTGGTGCTCCCAACACAGCCCTTAATAACCTAGTGGCCAAACCTGCCTGGTCCCCAAGGGGTTACCTCTCCTGAAATGGCTGCCATGCCCAAAGAGGCAGAGTGCCTTTGAATAATGCTGTTTTCAAAGGCTCAGGAGTGAGCTTGATTAGCAAAATCAACAAAGAGATGCAAATACGCTGCAGCAGAAAGGTGCTGTGTAAGTCTGGAAGTCAAGGCCCTGGGTAGCGGGAAGCAGCAGCTCTGTCTGTTGGGAAACATTAGAGAAGGGAGGGTGTGTTATTCCGGAGAAACCAGCGGCTCCGAGCAGCGCACGGCTCTGTGGACACAAAGCAGCGTCTCCGTCTTCAAGGTTATTTAATAGTAAACAAGTGCCGTCAGGAGGGAAGGAGCCCACTGCCGCCCAAGCACTCGGGCTCGGGAGTGCACATCTTATGAGCACAGCAGGAGATGTGGCACAGGCAGCACAGGCTGGAGAATTCCAGAAAGCCCTTTCCCAGGCTTATTTCTACAGCCGCAGATCACCTCAAAAACGCAGCCTCACTCTCAGCCCGTGTTTGACTTGCCAGGGCTTCAAACACCCCACCAAGTTTCCAGCAACATTCTAGTCTTTCCTGCTCAGTGTTTGCTTTAACTTCACCAGTGGTAATTCTCAGTGATCAGTGGGGCCCTTGCATTTGCTTTGGAGGCAGAACAAGGTCAGTCAGCCCCATCCCTCATCCAGCCAGCACTGGAGGAGGAGGATGAGGTTGAAGGTGTAGAGGAGGAGGAGGAGGAGGAGCAGAGTGAGTCTGCCGGGCAGCTGGTGCCGAATCACAGCAAAATAGCCCCAAGGATGGTCCCTCTTCTGCTGCCAGTGACTCCCAAGTACACAGGAGTGCAGTATCCCAGGCAGTCTGTTTGTGAGGGTGTGAGGCAGTTTTTAAAATACACAACAGAGACTTCTGCGGGGCTTGGTCTTTTGTAAAGTAAATTTATTTGACAGGTTTATTTCTTTATCAGGTATTTGTCTAACCCTGTGACACTGAGAGAGCTGATTTCCTGGTACAAATGTTAAAGTGTAAACTCCCAGAGACGCGTACTGTCACAACCAGTGTCCAAAATACTCTCACCTCAGTCTCTTGTTAGGTGTTCTGGCATGACAGCAGGAGACCCCAGAGATGTTGGATAATCTGTGCTATGATCACACCAGGACACCATGATGTGCAAGAGCCAGGAAAAGGGACAACCCTAGCAAGAGGACAGGAGAGAGGCTCCTGGCTGGTCCTGGCCAAGTGGCTGGTTGGATTCAGGGGTTAAAAACAAGCCTTTTGCAAGTGGTGCCTCCATCCAACAGGATGGAGAGATTAGAAACACCTTAAACGCCTGAAGGTTTGCAGCACCACTGACTGATCAAATAAAAATATGTGAATCATAAATCAATGTAATTTAAAGCAGACTTATTTAGAAATTGAGATTGGACACTAAGAGACTTATTCAAATCACTCTGCCTTGCCATTAGCCACCCCCTGCAACAGCACCTACTCTCTCGGGGTAGGAGAGGTGGGGGTGCAGATGTGCTGCCTTCCGTTTAAATCAGGCTTGGATAGGGAGCTGCGGCAGGGCGGCTGGGGAGGTACCCAGTGAAGGAGGGACTCAGCTGCCTGCTCAGCCGGGGCTGTGCCTGGCGCTGGCCATCCACGGACGACAGCCGGGCGGCAGGAGCAGGCTGTGCAGGGTGTCTGCAGGACGACACGAGGTCTCAACACAGCCCAGTGTGGCAGGGACCACAGCCAGGGCCAGCGGAGAGAGACGCTCTGCGAGTCCCTTCCCTCACTCACTTGGCTTAACAGGGAGCTTTCACTGTGCTCCCGACATCGTTTGCCACCTCCCCTCCTCAGCGTGCAGCGATTCAGAGCATCTGAAGGGGCCACACTGCAGTTCTGCACGGTGTGTGTGTGTATGCGTGTGCAGGGGGTGCTGGCTGCCTGTTCCCAGCCCCAGCTGTGCAGGAGATCCTATTACCTGACCCAGAGCAGGAGCCAGGAGGGGGAAGACTGGCTCTTGGCTCCCTCTTCCCATCAGGCTTGCAGTCACCCTGCAAACACATTAATTTTCCTAAAAAGGCACCGGAGAGCTTGAACAGCAATACCACAGTGGCATTTATTAATTTTTTAGCATAGCTCTCCCCCCACCTTCACTGTGATTTGCATACCTGTTAATCCTCTCCCTGCTGCAATAATTCTGTGAAAGATAGGGAAATTATACTTGAGCTATAACTCCTTGACTCTGAAGCTGTGGAAGACCCTGCATGCCATCATGATCGGAGCAGACACTTCCAGTGAGTAGCAGCGGGAGGTTTAACCTCCCAAGAGCTGCATGTCACCCACAAGACCCAAGAAAAGCCATCCATCTTGAGTACGTGGAACCCAGCCCTTCCCATCCCAGATGGCTCCGCCTCCAGGAAAGCCCTTGCCCTTGGCAATATTTTGCCTGGACAAAATTACTGTTCCCTACTGGCAGTGTCCTCCCTGAAGCAAAGTTGTTTCCCATGGGAGAGAGGAGGAAAGCCCTGCGCCTCTGGTGGTTTCATCACTTCTTCCAGCCCTGCCTGGGGAGCTGGGAACACTATCAGCTTCCTGCGCATGCTGGGACAGAGCATCCCACAGCAGGGCTGTGCTGCGAGGCTAGCTCTCACCCCAGCACTCTGGATGGCTTCCGGAGATTTCTGTGACAGTTTATCCAGCAAGAAGCTGCAGACGCTAGCAGCTTAATTAATCACTTTTCTTACTGCTGTCTTTATCCTCTTCCCCCCAGCTTTTTATTTCATTTGTATTTGTAGATGAATTACACCTCTTTCAGTAAAAATCCTAAAGATGAGTCAGTCAGGTCCAGGTCCAGGTCCAGGTCCAGGTCCAGGTCCAGGTCCAGGTCCAGGTCCAGGGAGAAAGAACAAATTCCTCCAGAAATCCCTGGAAAAGCTGAGCCAGTTTTATTTGTCATCCCAATTCCTTTGTGATCAGGAGGGGACAGGGCAAGCAATCAGGGGAGGAAGGACAGCAGGGTGATGAGTAGGTGGTAAAGAGCTCTAGGGAGCTCACTGCCCTTATTTGGAGTCGGCAGCGTGGGTGGACAACAGAGGGAAGCACAGGAGAAGAGCAGGAAACTAAGCTTCAGGAGGAAACTTTTATCACATCATGGTAAGTCCCCAAACAGCAAGTATCTCGCAGTGAGGGAGTGACTAAAACCCCAGCTTGATGCAGCTCTGTTAAAAACGTACTATGCTCTGGCTCTGCTGTGAAAATAAATAATTTTTAAGGTCTGAACGCTGCATCTTTGAGGTCTCTGGCATCCTTGTGTGCTGTATGTGCCCCTACGTGTACAGCTGAGCAGACTCAGCGCGCAGCCGCGAGGGAGGTGAGAGAAGACAGGTGACGCTCACCATCATCTCTGGCCTGTGACCCTGAGAAACAGCCCCTGTTGCTTTTTGCCAAGCACGGGCAGTGGCTGCTGGGTGGGGCATCAGAGGCATCGGGACTGCAAACCCGGCTTGTGAGCCAGGGTGAAGAAAGACCACACCACTGTCCTGCAGGGCCACCACAGGGAGCGTCCGCGGGCTCTCTAGGGACAGGCACTGAGCTCTGAGGCTCATGTCACAGGCAGGGGGGCTGGGAGGGTGGGCAAGGCACACCTGGAGCAGCAGACTGCCTCAGGCACGGCTGTGTGTGCTCACACTGTGCACAGCCTTGAGGCGACTGAGGCAGTGGCTCACCAGGCACACCAGCAGCTGTCGGCAGTGTTTGCTCCATCAGGCGCTCACAGCGAGGTCTAGGAGGTTCCTCTTTCTGGGCTATATTAAGGCACACACAACGGCTCGAGAGCGGGGTGAGAGGACAGCAAGAAGTTGTGAAAGAGCAGCACGCCAGAGCCTGTGAGCAACTAAAGGCCTTTTGGCAGTGTTTCAGAAAATGGGGTGGTCCGGTTAGGGAGTTCAGGAAATTGTCTGAGTTAGATTAAACATTTTCTAAAACCTTCTGGGTGCTTGAGAGCTGACTTGAAAGTTGGCAAAGTTAAATAAAACAAAAGTTAACACATTCCCCTCAAATTATTTTGTTACAGACCTAGCATAAAATCAGCCTATTTTTCATTAGTTTCAACATCCCCTTCCATCTGAAGGCAAAAGTATCTGCACAGTAAAATCCCAGGATGCTTGCACAGCCATGCAGGGGGACACATGTGACACAAAAGAGCTTTAAAACACATTCCAAAAGCCATTAACCACATAACTTTTGGGCAGAAAACTCAATTTCTCTCTAGTTGAACTCAGGTGTAAAAGAATCTCTGTGGGTCTGAGGCTTACTGGAGTCTTCCTTCAGCACCAAACCTCTGGAGTGCCCAGCAGCAGAAAGCCTGCTCTGGACATGCTGCTTTTCCTCCAGCAGCTTCACTCTGTCCCTCTGGAGACAGGACTACCACAGTTTGGGCAAGAGAAGCACCAGCTCTCATATCAGCCCTGCACAACAGCAGCAATGGAAGCAGCAGTGGGGTTTCTCTCTGGAGAGAATGGGAAATGCTGAAATGCATGGTGTCTGGGCAAAGCAAGAGCTCCTCTGCCCTCACGCCCACCGTGGGCAGCGTCTGAGAAGGCTGACCTCAAGCTGTGTGTCTCCTCTTCCCTTTGGGGAGCAAGTGGTGTACGAGCTGCCTGAAGCAAAGGATTCCCACTGCTCCTGCACACAGCCAGGAGCTGCAGAGCAAGCCCACCCACACCATGCACCTATGCATCTCCCTGGTGGAAACAGAGCCCCTGATGCAAAACCCCCGCCAGCTTGGGAAACTATTTGTTCCCGTCTCTTGGGAAAAGTTTCTACTTGTGGAATCGGAAGTGGTATCAGGCACAGAGCAGATGTTGGCAGCTTCCTCGCTCCATGGAAATAAGGAAGTAGGAAACCCATTTAGACAAACAGTTCCACATAAATCTTAGCCTGATGTTTCTTGCCTGCACGATCTCTGCAAAGGGTAAATTGAACTCTGCTTCACTGACGAAGCCCAGTGCTATTAGTTACACCTGTCTTTACGGCAGAGCTGCTTCGGGTGAGGAAAGAAAAGCAGTATGGCCCCAGGAGAGAGAAAGAAATCAGAACATAAATGCAGGTATCAAAGCAGAAAAATGCAGAGAGTGGTATTAGCCCAGGGTATGTTGGAGAAGAAAACAAACTCTTATCACAGCAAGAGCAGAGGAAGCCATCCCACTGAAGGGAGGAAACAAGGAGGACAGCTGACATCCTGCAGAGAGGGAATCTAAGGTCTGGGGGAGGGAGAGCACAACCCCAAAGGCATGGCATTGGGAAGGGATGCAGCTCTTAAAGACACAGCTTCCCCGAGCGCCTCCGCCGACAGGCAGAGCCGGCCAGCCGAAGGAGCGGCTCCCCGGCAGTGCGGGGGGCTGAGCGCAGGTGTGTGAGCGCCCGTGGCTTCACGGGATGTGGTTCACAGGCTCCTTGCCATCCACAGAGTACGAGGAGAAAGTGAGAGACCCCTGGAATCTGGGCAGATGAAAATGAATTATTAAAAGAAGTGAAGATTTATTGCCTTAAAAGATTTATTAACAGGACAAGGAGAACAACTTTCTGCAGGAGCAATGGTGGGAGGCAGCAGCAGGAAACTGAGTTTTGCCTTTGAAGGTGGCAATCTCCAGGGGGAAGCTGGTAGCTTGTCTCTGACCATGCAGGGGTCAAAAGCACCCCAGCTCCCACCCAGTGCCCAGTTCCTTTTGTCAGATGCTGAGCATCCAAAGGACAATGCAGAGGCACCAAGCAGAAACAGCAAGAACACTTCCCCTTTCAGAGTTTAAACCTCACTAGTGATGGGCACTTTGGCTAAGCCCTGCAAAAGCCACAGAAGCCTTTTGCTCTGCTTTTGGAAAGAGCAGTTGCCAATCTGCCCTCAGGCATTGGATTTCCAAGATATCACATTTTTTATAGCCAGGAATCAAGACGTGATTCCTGCTCTGGCCTCTAGCAGAGGAGGAGTGACGCTGTGGGGATGAGGGAAGGAGGAATGATCCAAGGGAGGATTCCCAGCAGTGAGTCAGAGGGGAAAGAGACTGAGGTGGAACTGGTAAAAATAGTTCGAGGAACAGGGACAAGTCCTAAAAGAAATGAATCTTTGTGCAAAGAGGATAAAATAAAATCAGAAAGGGCTGGAGCAGCACTGCAGAGATAGAGTTGAAACCGAAGACCAGGAAGAAGAGGCAGGAGGGGAACACAGAGAGGTTCCTGTCAATCCTTGTGTAATGTTCAAATGCCATTGTAATATTTTGTAACATTGTAGCAGAAAACTTCACATTTAACACCAGGGCTTATTGGAGGGCTTGCTATTTCCAGCCATCTGCCAGTGTTGACTGCACTGGCAGGTGGGGGTGACGACACTTTCCCTCATGACCTCAGCTTCCACTTGTGTTCTTTATGTCCAAAGGAGAGTACTTGAGGCAGACAAGCTAAAGGAAAACCCTGTTCCTGTGTGCAGACACACAGAGCACACACAGAGCCCCACCCCCGCACATCTTACCCAGGGCTGGGCAGAAGACAGGAGATTACAAGTGTAACCTTCAGGAGCCTGATTGCAGGAACCTTTTCCCATTAATGCTGTTAGTGGGACCGTGATTGCAGTGTTTAAGATAGAGATAGCCACCATCGGCCGACAAGCAGAGCTGAACTCTGCACTCTGTGGGAAAACATTTTGCTTCCTTTGCTGCCTGAAATGGAGGTCTTGCTAAGAGAGGTGTTGAAGACAGCTCAGTGCTTTAGGATCTTGCCCTGTCTGATGACCAAATTCAGGTGTCAGTGTGCAGTTGCCCGGTGTGAGCCTGACCAGGCCAGGACACTCACAGCACTGGCTCGCAGGGCGCGGGGTGGGCCAGAGGTGCGTGTCCAGATCCAACCCCCTGGTGCAGGGCAGTCGTGTACATCTGCCCTCCCAAACTCCGACTGATAGCAGACAAATTACAGGGCAGCAAAAAAGAAGACATAGTTTCTAAAATGTAACTACTTTGCCCACTTCTGATATTAGTCACACTCTGGTAAGTATTTTCTGGTGAGTCGACCTCATGTTGGAGGTGGTAAGGGGTAAAAATTCCTACCGAAATACTACAAGACAACAACAACTCTGCCAATTTGGATTCCTTCAGTGCCCAAACCTATGAAAAGGAATATAGTCATTTGTCTTGTCACTTCCCCTTCTTCTCCAGGGAATCTGTAACATAAACAGATTACAGTTACAATGAAAGGGACTAAACCCAGCACGCTCTTGGACTTCCCACAGATCCATCCCTGCTCTTCACCTGCTGTCCATCTCTAGCCATCCACTTCTGTGGGGCCTACTCTGCCTACCTCATGGATTTTCTTTTGAACTTTTAGTTTTCCTGTCTGTGGTTGAATGTCCCTTCATGCACATAACATTTAATTTGTGCACGTAAGAGTGACATAGGCCACACCAACATTATCTATTAACAGAGGCAATTTTCTTGTGCTGATTTACTTTTTAGAGCTCCTTTCATTTGTTGACTAAGATGTGAAGTTTTGTTCATTTCTAGTGAAGCACATAAAGACTGCTACAGCTCAGAGGTGTGACCCAGACCAGAGGAAGGCATCTTGGAGCTCTGACAAAAGCTGCAAGGGAAGTCCCCCTCTGATCCCTAAGCTGTGGTTTACAAACCAGATGGTAATTTTTATGTACGGATGGCCTTTAACCACACTAAGACACTTATCTGCAGAAGACCTGGCCTGCTGATAGAGACTCCGTATTTGCAAACAAACAAACTCATCAAGATAAAAACAAAGTTCTGCTTTAAAGTGTGCTTGACTGGAAACAATACCAAACCCAAGTCCAGCCATTATATTCAAAAGACAAGCAAACTCTCTCCCCAAGCCCCATATCTTGGAAATCCCATTATCTCAGCAACAAAGACTATCAGAGACCAAGCTCTTTGTCAGAGCTGTGCTCTTAGGGCTCAGTCACATGGTGTCTGCATCACGATGTTTTGTAGGTAGGGGAACACCCCTGTTGTGTACTGGCAAAGCACTTCTACTGGGAATGCAGACGTAGCTGCAAAGCTGGCTGGATAAAACTGCAAAACCGGCCCTGCCAAAGAGCAAAGCAAGTAACTTCAGCAGCCACCAAGCTCACTGCGACTGGTTAGCCTGATGTGGATGTGCCTGCATGAGGCAGGACCACAGCAGTGCTGGCTCACAACTGGCAAGCTGTGGTGGCAGACACACTTGGTGCAGAGCCATCTACATCACCAGAGATCTCATGTGCTGTAGCATTCCCTGCAATGGTGTGTACAAATACTTACCTATAAAGCAGGATAAAATAACAAACTCTGTGCTGACTCCTGCACACTTGATGTGATAAGAGGAAATGGGATTTTGCTGCATTAAGAAAAAAATAGGACGAGACACTAACTCGTCGATATTCTTATTATGCTAGTTAACCTACCTCAAACAGGTACACAACAAGGCCAAGCAATTGTGGAGTGTGTTTGAGCTGAGAAAGAAAAAGGGGAAAAAAAAGAAAAACTTCTCTAAAGGAAAGTTCAGATACATTTCAAAGCTCTACAGCTCTAAAACACCAAAGGAGTTTTATCAAACTTCCCAGCAAAACTTTCCTCTGAGAGGAAATAGGGCAAGTGAGATTTCAAAGGGAGACATCTGAGATGATGACTGAAAAAACCTCCAACGCTGAGCCTCCTGAATGTGCATTTGTCCTGAGCTGTACATAGCATGGCTACTGTCAGGCTGTAATTAAGATGAGAATATGCACTAAGCTCATTGACTACAGTTCTGGATTAATCTTGGCTATAGTTGAGACCTTAGATTCACCCAAGGCAGCTGAGTTACCACAAAGCACTGATTCACCAACCCTAAAAAAGAGTGCAGCCTTTAGATTTTTTTTAAAAATTTAATTCCTCTACTAATTAACAGCAGGTAGTGAATAAGAAAGTGTTTATCCTCCCCCCCACCTCAGCTCACTACCCTGCTGTGTTATGACAGATGGAATGTTAATTAACGTGACCTGGCATAGAATATTTAATTTGAGACGGAGTATTACGGAAACATCTGACTGCCTCAGGGCTGGTCACCTACCAGGTACACCCTGGAAAACCCTCCTGTGCACCACCCCAGGGGCACCCCTGGCTTTTAGTTAAGCTAATCCAGAAAGAGGCAAAAGGCTGTGTTCACACTGGGTTTTCTGAGGGCTCTGGAGGGGCTGGAACCACACAGTGAGAGGAAGGGGTTCCTCAGGGAAGAGAGGTTTGTGGAGCTGCCTCGAGACGATCAGTCCCTGGGTGACCTTCCCATTTAACAGCATCTCTGCAGTGGGAACGTCCCTGCTCCGTGGCCTCTGTGCCCGGCCTCCTCTCCGTCCTTGCAAGCCCAGCACTGCGCCTCCTTCACCAGGTGTTTCACTGGGTGCACGCCGCTCACTCACCGGGACACCCAGTGTGCCCAGGACACCCAGTGTGCCCAGCTGCCGCCAGCTTGGAGCCAGAGGTCAGCACTCCAGCTGGCCTCACGAGCTGCCAGGGGACACGACCTCGAGCACAGGCCCTGCCCGTGCAGACCGTCCCTGGGAGACAGGCTGTCCCCACAGCACATGCCTGAGGTCTCCTCCGACAGAAACTGCAGGGAGTATTTAAAGAGAAACCACACAGAGCGTGACTTTACAGATCCTCAGACTAATGCCAGTACATCCACGTGGCTGCAGAGTAAAGCAACAAACAAACAAACAGTCAGTGGAGGCTTTTTAAAGGTCTGTGTTGCTATAGAGGGACTTGAGAGGGGGTTTGACTTAACACATGACATGAACAAAAGCACCTGACTCCACTCTTCTCAGTTGTTCAGCTCAGTGAAGGCGAGGAGGAGGCACGGGCTGAATTAGAGGTTATCATATTATTTTTGTAGCAATTGGTGCGAAGTTACTAACAAAAGTAAAAGAAGAAACTTGTTCCCTTGGCCTGATGTGGGCACCAGGACAGCAGCTGCTTGGAGACTGAAGGGTGCTGGGCCCCTCAGTGTGTCCTCAACACGCTCAGCTCAGTGGGAGCCGTGGGCACACAGCACCTGGGAAGTTGCACAGCTTTTATCCCAGTGTCACAATGTGAGTGCCTCAAAGTAAGATGTTGAGTCTGAGCAACTCAGCTGTGATTTTAAATTGAAGGTATTCCTTTAAAATAGTGCCGTTCCTTTGCAAATACAGGAAGATACTGACGTGGCGAAGAATCTTTGCCAAACTGCCCCCAGCCCTGTAAGTGAAAGACCGAACTTTCTGTTATCTTTGAAAATACTAATTTAACAGATGAGTTACCAGATGCTATCTCTTAAGAGACTTGGGACAGTGATTTCTAATAACTTTAACAAATATAAGCAGTATCATGCACGCACACACACACAAACATGTCTTGAAATGTAGGAATCAAAAAGCTTCTCTAGCTGCAAAAAACTACATACTGTTATTGCCAGGAGCAGCCTTTCTGACCATGGATATCTAAAAGACAGAGTGGTCTTTGGGTACTATTTAGTTCCAAAGGGGCTATAAAAGGCAGATGGTCTCATTAGAAACAATTTATGCATATATATTTCTAGGAGTTGTACACTGCCAGAATAGGTTTAGCTCTTCCACCATACCGAGGAAAATATCACCACTTGCAAATGTTTCCAGTTTGCAAAATAATGACCTATCCAAAGTAGCTAAGCAACTAATTACTCAAATACTAGAAGGTTATGTGCCAATATTATCACATTGTTGGTCTCCTGGGCAAACAACTTCACATTCCTCAAACTGCCATACAGTGTCATTAGATTGTGCAGGAAAGTCCTTTCTTAATAGTACAGCAACAGCAGCCCCAATGCCCCTGTGCTTATGCCATCATTTCAACTATTATTTCCAATCTCCAAGTCAAATCACTTATTAATTAGAGAGGTAACTCTAGCAAACCCAATTACCCGCAGGCAGTTTCTTCCCAGATGTGAAGCTCTTCTTGGAGATGGACCATGATGCCATTTGCTGGGGAATGTTTGTGATTTTTCTCTCTAACATATCAACTTTTACACTCAGCTCTGGCCATACTTCTCCTGGCCCCTGCCTGTGACGTCTGCTGGATGCATTCCTCCCACAAGCTCAAAATCCTGGAGAATTCAGCCTATACAGCCTCAGGATGTGTAGAGACAGCCATGAGCAGGCATGTGTACTTTTAAGGCTTTTACTCAATGTCTTTGAATGTTTCTTGGGGGTAGAGAAGGCAGAGCACAAAGAAAGCAATGATGAATGGTGCAGAGAAGTGGGGTTGGCTCAGGAAATTGCAAAAGACAGCAGTTCGAAGACTTGGTTTCTGGATTCACTTAAAACAAATAAATACTTTTGATGATGGATTTTTCATCAAAAAGGCAGAGAGAAGATCTGTTTCACAAGGGGGAGGGGAGAAAGTGCTTTTGCGGAGGATATGTGAGGGGCTGTGTGGAACACTAAGTTTGTGTGCCTTTGCCTCTTCTTTTCAGGATGTTCTGGAGACTTGTGCATTTGGCTTGTGTGGTGGTGTTGGAAGATTGGATGTGGTACTTACAGCCAACCTATGGTGTGTCTCATGTTGCAGGTAGGGTGGTAAATATCTGGTCTGTCCTTCAGAATAATTGAGGAACTAATAAATACTTGGGACCATATAAAACAGGTTGCATATGGGGTATGAGGAAGGAGAATGGGGAGTAGGAGGATGTACCTGTTTTCTCAGATAACCTTCTCCTGATATTGTATCTTCAGGATGGCTGAGTTCCAGTACAGGCACTCCCTCGAGAGATGGTCTCAGGCAGTAATTATGCCCATACAAAACAGAAATGTGCTTGAGACACCAAACTATAGAAAAATCTGTGTCAGCATGAGCACTTGCAAATTATGGTATAGTTTCCTGAAAATAGCCTTTCCTTTGCCAGGCACTTGTATGGTACCCATCCCCGCAGCATCCAACAGCCTCAGTTTGTAGCAAATGTCTGCACCTCCCCAGAACTGCAACAAAATATTTTGCCATCGCTTTCTCTTCCACACTCACTCCATGTACTGTCACAGTCATCTTCTGCTTGCCTTGCTGCTGTGGGCCAGCAGGCTCCCTTGTCAAGAAGCCAGGATTACCCAGCTGAGGCCATGTGCCTTCTCACCTTGCCCTGAGAGGCAGGGTGATGCTATTTTGCAGTCTGTGAACCCAAGCACAGAGGCTAGTGGCCATATTCGAGGATATTTACGCATCAGTGTCACACGGAAAATCTGCAGCAAGCAGAGACTCAAATCCATATCTCCTAAATCCAAGGTTAGTAGATTAATCATTTCCTTTCAGCCATCTGTCCAACAGCAAAGTATTGCTGAATTTGTATTGGATTTCTCCGGGAGGAATTAACCACTGACATACTTTTACCTTATAGGTGATACAAAAACACAAAAAACAAGAAAAAAAAGGGAAAGTAATTACATCATAAATATGTATAGCTTAAACCCTTGGCTTAACCTGACCTTTCCAGGACTGATCCTCAATTTGCTGCAAGTTACACTTGCTAATAGAAAACAAAATGTATGGCACCATGGAAAACCAGTAACTAACTTAGAAAAAGTTGCCCTCACTAAACAACACAGAAAAAAGAGATATAAGTTGGAGCTCGATCTCCCTGTGTGTTTATGAATCAGCCCGGCAGATTTCTGGGAACAATTTCCAGTTGCACAGCACCACTGAATAGATGCAGCAGAGAGCACCCAGTATATCTTTATGTACTGGTTCGTGCTCTCACCCATGTGAGGTGATCCCCATAGCAACCTACTGCCACGGCAATGCAGAGCCTCTAAAGGTCAGCCGGGAAAACAACAACAGTATTTCACAAAATCTCTAAAACAAATACTATTTTATTTCAGTGACATGGAAATTAAACACACTCTAAATTCTATCAGACCAAGGACACTCAGGCCTCCTTTCAAAGCATGGCGAGGAAAGCTCCCCGGCCCTTCTGCGCTGTGGAGAATCCACCTGATAGACACAACCCACAAGTGGCATTTCTGATAAGAAAAGAACTGGACAGAGCATAACTGAGTCCTTCTTGCACAAGAGTAAAAACTGCAGGGCTACCTTCTACTGCCCATCGTACTTGATGAATTAAAAGAATTATACAGAAGACCACCTACAGTTCTGCAAGCAAATACTCCTTATCCACAGGAAGGCCACCAAAAATGCAACCTGCAACCATACTGATCCTTTCTCACCCTGAGCACATCAGAGAAGACACAAAATCCTTATCTAAAATTGGGAATCCAGCTAAGTAGCATTTATTCCAACAACTATAAAACAGTGCCATTTACAGAAAGTTCATACCTCTCTTAGCAATGTGCCAAGGGGGCTTTTTAGCTATTAATGGACCATCACTCACTGCAGCTCAGATATCTGAATGATTAGGAGGGGCAGGTGTGGGTACAGGCAGGTGTGGAACACAAACTTTCAACCTTTTATTCACAGAAGAAACCTCTCCTGTAATCTTTGACCCGTGATCCACCATTCATATTCCCACAGAACTGCCCTCCCCTTCAGAACTGTCCTCTGCTGCTATGACTGGTTGGAGTAGGAAAAGCCAGGAAGGAAGAGCTCTGGGAAGACCAGCACAGCAGCTCTTGGTGTTATCTGCCCCAGCTAGCAAACCAGGTGTCAGCACCTAAGGGGAGAGGTTCTGAAAGCCAGTGTGCTTAGCTTTTGGAAAGTGAATGCTCTGGAGGGAGAGATCACTGCTCCTGATGCCCTGGAGATTGGAACACTCACTCACCTCTCTATTTTACACTGGAGAGTTATCTCCAGAAAGGTGTCCTTTTCTTATTCTTTCTGCTCCTGTCAGATCTGTCTCTGTTAAATCAACATTACTGTCTCAGGACATGAGATAAAGCCAGAGGCAGGGGCAGCCAAATCAGGTTAGGACAACGCAAAATTAGGACTCATCTAGGAAAAAAAAAAAAGAGGAAGAGGGAGAAAAAGAAAGAAAACCCTGTGCATTTCAGTGCTTTGAGCTTGAGCACAAGGTATTCCAGGGGAAGATTCTTTGCCTTTTCTTCAGCCTTTGTATTCCACTTGGGTGTGCAGGAGCTGTGCAAGCTCCAAACCCAGAATCTGAGCACTCCCCTGGTTAGGACATTATAGCAGGACACTGTAGCCCAAGTTGCTCTTCTTTTCTTCTCCTCCACCCCCAGGCCCAGGAGTAGTACGGGACTGAGGAGTTTCTGCAAGGTGCCTGGGGTTGAAAATCGCCTTTGTATTGGAGGAATTGACTTTTATCAGGGGGTTATTCAATTCCTTACTGTGGCCTGGTATCAGAAGGACACATATCCCTCTCTGTCCCCCTCTTCACTTCAACTGGGTGCCCTTTACTGCCATTCCCAAAGTCAGAGAAGAGAATTTTGGCCCAAGCCTTTACAGAAGATAAAGTCTAAATGTCAGGTGTCTCCCTAGGCAAGCAGCAAACATTCCTTTCACCACAGAGCACTAGAGGATGAAAAATTAAATCCAAAAGAAAGCATGAACCATCCATATATCACTCCCTAGGCTTCGCAGTCCTAACCTCTTACCAGTGCAACAAACATCCTGTGCTCAACCTGAGAAACAGTCTAAACACTAAAACATTTAAAAGGCAATAAACCAGGTCAAGGAAAACAACCTTGACCACAGCAGGTTACTTTTAAGGAAGTGACCTGACTTTGTGGCAATGGAAAGGGCATAAAATGGGGTGAAATCTCACCAAAGGCACTCACCTATGGCCAGAAACTGGTGATGGAAGCCAGGGAAAACAAAGGCAGAGCTGATTATACCACCAGCATGACCGAGAGAAAAAAAACTGTTGGGTTTTTAAATTTTTCTATATTTTCAAAGTGCAGGAGGGCATAAAGCAGCCCACCACAGTGTTAAGAATGAGAAGAGATTTTGAAAGTAAAATCATGGGTTATAGCATGGAGACGAGAGAACAGCTCTGCATAATCCCATCATCTCTATTACTTACAGGTTGTTTCTTCTCACTTAGGATATCCTATTTGGTGCAAGGTCAGCCCGTGATCCATTTTCATACAGCATCAGACACAATGCTGAAAAATAGAAATACATACTACAATTAAAAAAAAAATTGTTAAATACAAGTGGACAAATGAATAAGATGAATAAAGCCCTAAGCAGCCTGAGTCTACATTCCCAGCAGAGTGAATCTACCTCTAATGAAGATCTAAGGGACCTATTTCTTGATTTGGCAATCACAAGGTAACTTGCCCTGCCACAAGAGCTCTGCTGACTTGGATAGCATGAAAACTCATATGGGATGTGCAGATGTAGTTGTGGTGCCTGAGTTGCACAGAGCGTTTGGGAAGTCACTCCTGTGGAAGTGCAGGGGTTGTATTTGGGATGCTTGTGGGAGAATGTTCTGTCTGTAAGGTGCACAGGTATAGAGTGAGGCGGGGAGTGCTTGGGAGAGATGCAGCACAGCCCTGGGGCCCAGGCTTGTGTGCGAGAGCATGCAGAGCCAGACCGGTGGACAGATATTTGTGATTCAGAACATTTGCTTCTGCCATAGGGTTTGTCCATTGTAGCAGTGTTGGAGAACTGCCTGGCTGATAAATGCCAGTGGGGCACAGGCAAGTGGAGAGTACAGATGCAGACCTCGTGACGTTGTGGGTAACGGAGCTGGCATCTGACTGAGGTGGAAGCAGTTGCAAATGTGGTAACATTTCCTAAGAGGCACCACACTGGCTCATGACTGGGTTTTAAGGTTTCCCTCCACTAGTGGTCTGATCACACCTCCTCGCTGCCTTGCCACTCAGTCTCCTGCCTGTATGAGATCAGTTATTTGTACCTGTGTTGTTCTGGCCCTACAGGTGTGTGCACGCTTCAGGTGTCTGTGGCTGCATTTGGGAGCGAAGGGGTCTGCCTGTGTAGGGTGTGGAGCAAGTCTGGTGTGCAAAGGAGGCCAAAAGAGAGGGAACACTTTGCATGGTGTGAGGTGCTGTCTTTGGCAGTGTGTAGCTGAAGGATACGTCTCGTCTGTGTTCTGGCAAGGCTTGCAGAGGCTGGCCCTCGTGTAAAGGGTTGTCTGAGCCCTGTGTGCAAAGGAAGGAGGGCAGATGGGAGGTTGCAGAGGGGCTGTGGGTAAGGGGAGAAGCGTGTTTGGTTGCTGGGCCATATGGCCAGGTGTGGGTGTGGGTATCAGCAGCAGGGCAGGCACTTGGGAGGTGCTGACTCTGGAGGAGATGGTGGGGGCTGGCTGGAAGGGGCTGTGCAGAATTAGGGTGTGGGGAACAGAAGCTTGTGGGGGACTCTGTGAGCCTCAGAGGAGCAGCTCTGCCAGGGTGAGCAGTGCCACAGTCAGGGCGCTGGGAGCAGGCCGGTGTGGGCAGTGCGTGGGCAGCCTGAGCAGGGTGGGCAGCCTGAGCAGGGTGGGCAGCGGGGCAGCCTGGGCAGCAGCGTGGCACAGACAGGCCAGGCAGGGGATGGCTGGCAGGGGCAGGGCGCAGGCAGGTCCCGCCGCCGTGCTCAGAGGTGTCAGCAGGACATCGGGCACTGAGCCTGACACCCGCCCTGGCTCTGCAGGCACCCAGGGGTGGGCAGGTCAGGCTGCCTGCAGGGGCACTGCCCTGCCCGGGAGCTGTTGTGTGGCTCAGCCCTGTTTGCAGAGGCGCCCGGCCAAGGAGGGGTGGCCGTGCCGTGTGCCACGCATCGCTGCAATACTTGGCAGTGCTCTCACTGCCACCTCTGGAGGCTGTGTCCCGTCTCTGTCAGGAGTGCAGCAGACTTGGCAAGCCAAGAAGAGCACTCGCTGTCATGCAGCTTAGCAATACAGCCCTCGCATCTTCCACATTGTGTGCATTACTCCTCATAGGCATTCACATCAAGAACTGTTCCCCTCTCATAAAGGGGAACGGGAAGCTTGAAAAGATTGAATGATCTGTTCAAAATACTGGGCAGAGCTGAGAATGGAACCTAAATCTTCCAGGGTCTCCGCTGTGCTTTAACCATGAAAGGAATCCATCCTTTCCTGGTGTGCATGTGCAATGCATTGTTTTAAAATTATGTCCTTACCAGGTTGTACAGATGTTGCTGGGAGTTGCATTAAACCTCTAGAGCAATCGCTAATGGGGAAGATGTGGAGGAAGGACAGAATGCATCTTGAGTCTCCCAGTCTCAGTGTGTTGGCAGGAGCATGAAGTGGAATCATATAAATGCTCTGAATGCTAGACCCCTTTTTTTCAGGAGTAAACTTAGGCATAGAGAAGCCCAGTATGACTTTGAGTCATATTGTAAATCTGTGCCAGAAATTGAAGCAAAACCTACTGATACTGATGTTCAGTTTATATCACAAGCCCACCTCCTTCCCCAGGTAGTTTAGTTCCAGGAAAGAGACAAAGTCCCTTTTTCTGCCACACAAGAACATCCCCCACTGCCACACACTCACCAGCCACAAGCTCATTGGAAGTTTCCACTTGGAAAGTGGTGCCAGTAGAAAGATACTTTGACTGGTTGTTATGTCTTTCTCAACTGGCTTTCCCTCTTTAGGTGGATATCGACTCATCATGAACAAAATTGTATGTTCTCATCCACCAAAAGAAAGAGAAAGGAGGGATGAAGAACACTGGAGAAAAATGAATGCCTCTGTAATAAATAGAAAAAGGAACTGGGTGAGAGTGAAGATATCCATCCTATAAGACGTTAGCTACACAGGGCTGCCAAGCAGATGACCTGTGTCCTCCCCGTCATTCTCTAGAAGAGTTGAAGGGTCTGCCCAGTGAGCTGCCCAGAGGTGCAATCGCTGCCAGCTGCTGGAGACATGAGTGGCAAGAGAATAGGTGGGGTCTTTCATCAAGATTCTTCTGCTGGTGTTGTGGATGGCCTCCACTTGACTTAGGAGAGCATAGGGAGGACACTCTGCAACTGTTTACACTTGAGCTGTGAATATTCCTCCTCTCTCCTTAGGATTGTGGCTTTTTTTGGGCAGTAGCACAGCAGAACATTCCCCTGAGGAGCACTGACTTTCCCTAGCAGCATGTTCAATTCTGGTGGAAAAGGATGATCCTGAACTTCTTGTCATGGGCACTCAGGGCCCTGGGCTGCTGGAGCTTGGCTTTCTCAAGGCAACAGCTCTTGCAGACCGGTGGCCCTGTGGCCACAATAAACTGCGGCCCAGCCAGGAAGAACAAACTTAACATCAAGCCTTGCCTTGCTGCTCTGCTTTCCTTGACCCCACGTAGTGGGTCACACTTCCCACTGCCCCTGCCTGCATAGGGAATCTGAGACCAGGGGCTGGCTTGAAAGGGCCCTTGGCCTGACCTGCTCCAAGAGCCATTTATGTTCTTACATGCAATACTAAAGCAGTGCTGCCAGGTCTCCTGCAAAGACTTCTACACTTGACATTTTTTGACCTGTAGTTCCCAAGGCAGAGAAAGTGATTATAGCCTTTCTCTAATCATTTCCATCTATTCTGGTATAGTTATTTCTAGTGTCATGGTACTGGAGCCCTATGGAGACCCTCCTCCTCAGATGGCGTTTGTGACTTGTCTTTGTTCAGACAACACCAGGACAAGAGAATCAAAACATGATTTGGTGTATTAAGTGGAAAAGTGGGAAGACCAGCTCCAAATCCTATGCTATTTGCAGTCTGTTTTGTTTTTGGCTTCAAGGCCTGTTTGAAATCCTCTTGCAGAAAGATATACCTTCCAAGGAACACCAGTATCTTGAACAAGGTGAAAAAAAAAATGGTATTCCCCATTCCATATTCCACCCTCTGTCAGTAAAATCTGTGGGTACAGAACAGTAATCAGAGAGGTTTTTCTTTGGGGTATAGGGTGCACAAAGCACACAGGATCAGAAAGCTTTCTTAATGTCAAATTTGAAGTCTGTCTCTGTGGTAATTTAAAAGGGAACTGCCACCCAAAGAAAAGCAGATAAAGAAGCCCGCATTTGTCTAGTGTGTTGGTCTTTACAACTCAAGAGTTCAACACTAATGAGTTATGGGTTGGCCCATGAAAACATAATGTGTAAATTAGGAATTTAATGATGTGTAAGATTAAAAGCTGTGCGGGGTTGCATTTATTTAAGGCTGCCATCTTGTGTTCAAAGAGGAATTACTTTATCAGACAATGTCCCTTTCACTGGGTTTAAATTGATTCCGTTATGCGTGTTATGGAGGGTACTCAAGTGCCCGAGACTGCCAGCTGACAATATTTCCCACTAAATGCCCTTTCTGTAGCTCCGTTTGCAGCTTCATAATAGCAAACACACCGTGCAAGCCGTAATGACTTCATCTTAATTTCCAGAAATAAATAAGTGTAGATTTCCCTACCTGCATCCCTACCCATATAATTTAGCTGCAGGAAAGCTGAGATTAAAGACAAGAGAGGTAAAAATGGAAGTCCTGCTTGTGTATTTGAGTTCCTCTCCTGATGCTTCACTGCCAAGTCTTCTACACCCACCCAAAAACTCTTCCCGTTCAAAACCTGCTCCCCCCACAAAACTCAAACCCAAGCCATACTAAACAATGAGGGGGACCTCTATGTGTCCGTTTTCATTGCAATGTGTGTAGTTAACTTCTAGCTTTTTGCTGGATGGCATCTTGGCATTATTTTGTAAACCAGGAGTCCTAGTTCTCAGGTCATGCTCTGCTGAGGTTGGTAACCGACAAGGGGCTCTTTTAGGAGCTTGACACTGAGCCAATCGTGCATGTTAGAGCTTCCTGGGGTGGCAAAAGGACTCTTCGTGGGAAGGGCTCAGTCTGTTTTGTACACTCTGAGCTGCACAGTTTTAAATTGCATAACTCCTTCCTGATGCAGCAAAGAAAAAGAAAGGTGGTTGAGTCTTCTGCTTAACTGCAGAGCCCTGGTGGAGAAAAAGTCTGGTCTGATTTGGTTCATGTACATACCAAATTTTTAAGATAAAGCCCAAATCAGCTGAGGCATTCAGGTGTTTAGTTAGGTAAGCTGAGAGGCCCATGTTCCCCACGTAGCTACTTCCTGAGCTTGTGGGCAAGTTCCACCCACCATCCATTGGTTAGAGCAATCTTTCAACAGATGGAAAACCTGTTTTCAAAGCCTCACCCTGCCTAATTTGGGCAGATCTAGGTGTTTCTTCTAGTAAAGTGGCCTGACCATCAAGCTCAGGACTGTATATACTGATACTATAGCTAAGGTGATTGCTAATTCCTTGGCATCTCCCTGAACTGTAGCTGAGCAAGATGTCAGTCTCTGCTCCTGGGAAAAGTGAAGTGAAACAGCAGCATGAGGAGAGGCTGCACCCATAGAGATTCAAGCCTGGGCCAAGTGGATTTTTAAAACAAGTGTCTCCCCTGCCAATGAGTGTCCTCAACCCATGGATATTGAGGAAAATACAACAGCTGGTTAATGGCAAGGTAGTGGAGTAGTGAGTCTCTAGGAAGGATAAGCTTCTGCTGCAGGTATGAAGTTGGGAAGATGATGCCGTACAAGAGACGTGGTTTAAGTCTTTTATTAGCATTTCCTCCTGAGATAGATGGAGCTTGGTATTTAACATTTGAGGTGCTGTGAATGCCTTTTTCAAGTCATGTATGTTTTTAAAGCTGGGTTCAGACAGGACAAGTTTGTATCTCTCTTTGTTTTCAGCTGACCAGATACGGATGACCCCAGCCTGAAACTATCCCTGTGTTTCTGTGCCATGTTTGTGTGCAATTTATTCCTTGCCACTTATTTAAAAGAGCCATTATTTTTAATAGCTGAATGGTATAGATTTTCATACTTTATTTTGTCTTCTTTAATTGGAGCAGAGACCGTGCCTTACTATCTGTTTATACAGTGTTTATCATTGAGTTGCTCGGAGTCCCAGGGGCAAGCTCAACAGAAGTAATAGCAAGAAAGATATCTGTAAACATGCTAAACAGGACACAGTTCATATTTCTGTTTTCAGCCTTGTTTCCTAGGGACACAAAAGTTACACAAACACAGTGTTTGTCTGTTAGTCCCCAACTATGAGCTTCTGAGCTCCACTGGTCAGCATGGAATCAAATTTGGCAGAGGGCCGGGGCCATGGCAGTACTTGGGGAAGAAAGACACCAATTAGTACTTCCAGCAAAGACAAGCTGGAGGGAAGATGCTACACATGTTGTCTGGCATCTGACAGCTCCCCCATTCAAATCTACGTATTTTTGGTTGAGTCACAGCATGTGCTGTCTCTTGCCAAGCTGAAAGGCTGGAAAAGCGGTGTGAGGGCATATGTGGGCATGGTAGGAGCCACATAGGGCAGGAGGAGGCACTGCAGAGATGAGAAGAAGACTGGATTTGGGTGTTTAAGAAGCGTGGAAGAGAACTGAAGCTAGAACAGCCTGAAGACTATAGACTTGGGAAGGTTACTGTGGAAAATTCATAGTAAGATAAAGTTTCAAGTGTCATAGAGAGGACATTTTGAGTTCTGTGACTGAAATTTGCAACGTTTCATCAGTTCTCCTGCATACACAGCAAACCACATGTGACTGATAGACTTAGTTTGTAGTTTTCAGTGCTGAGAGAATTTTTTGGAAAGGTTTGCTTTTCTGTCTGCAATCTAGCAACTGTTTTATAGAAGTTCTTATGAGGGAGAGAGGTGCTCCAGAAAGCTCACAGTAATATTTGTTTATTACCTGCACGATGGGAGTCTGAGCCTCCAATGCAGCAGGTGCCATGCAAATATGCTACTGTTACAGTAAATGCAGGAGCACTGGTGGAGGAGGCAAGGAGGCAACCTTTTCCTTGAGTACTTTGTACAAAATAAGGATTTGGTGGTAAAGCAAACAAATTTAAATGATGCCAACAGGGAAAAACTTGATTTTGGCCAAGAGAAGCAGGCTCCAGTACCTGCTATATACAAAAACCAGAGTCAACCAAAACATTCTTCTGGGCTTTCTTCTGCCAGCTCCTGAAGTATCCAGAGGAAATTCAATGTGTACTGAAAACCAGGTTACTACAGAAGTTGTTCACTTACAAGAATAGCCTGAAAGCCTGTTCTGAAGCTGAACGCCAAAATGCCTTGGCAGTTCAGTCATTGACTGGCATTCCTCCTCAGCCAATACATGTGCCTGCTGCTCTGCTGCCTATTTTTAAAAGGATGCAACTATTTATCATGTTTCTGGCTGGGATTTTTATAGTTGAGGCTCCTGCCATCCATCAACTCCAGACGATTTATGTGGGATAAGGGTTTCTCTCAGGATCGCTTCGAGCTCTCCAGACTAACAAACTGGCACATGACTTTGCCATAGGATCTGGGGAAAACTCGAACGTTGCAGTGCAGTCCAAGGCCTCCATCTGGTCCAGCCACCGGTGTGTGTCACGTAGCCCCTCTCCTGCTCCTCATGGCATTGGTATCCAGCGTGCCGTGCCTGTGGGGATGGCTTACCTGCTGCCTTGGCCCATCAGCATTACAGTTTTGCCAGTGTGTAGGGCTGGGAGGAGGCCAAGGTTTCCTTTGTGTCTCCAACCCTTCGATGCTGCATCTCTAACATTTTATTTTAGTTCTTAAAAAGGTTTGGGTCAGAGGTGAGAGAAATA
Organism: Atrichornis clamosus; assembly: GCA_013400975.1. Taxonomy (NCBI): domain Eukaryota; kingdom Metazoa; phylum Chordata; class Aves; order Passeriformes; family Menuridae; genus Atrichornis; species Atrichornis clamosus. The sequence continues at coordinate 139,854 of WBMZ01005313.1, read as the reverse complement.
GAAACATCCTGGTTGCTGTTTCTAATGTAAGACAGTGCCAGGGGACGTGGGGAAATCTAGCTCCCATTTCCTGTCCCTCACTGAGAGCTCTCCATTGACTTCAGTGGGGCTACAGTTTTCATCCCCTTTACTTTTAAATCTTTGCTGCCATGAATTCAACAGGCTTTGAGATACATGGGTTGTGCAGGGGGTGGGCTACTCTGTTTCTTATTTTGCTCTAATTTCCTTTCAACCGATGTAATATTGCTACTGTCAGAAATGTAGGGAAGAAGAAAAAGCAAATAATTTTTTCTCTACCATGACAGACTAAAATAAAGCTTTTAGCAAACATGAGGATGAGAACCTTATCTCTTATGCATTATAAGACCAGATTCCAATACCTTTACATCTGTTCTTTAGGCCACAAAACGACCTGCCCTGCTCATGGCGTAAAATATAAGGAGCACATGAAAATATGAAAATCTGGTTTATATCTACCAGCAAAAATCAAAATGTTTATTTATTTTCAGTAGGACTCTCTCCCCAAATGATGTGATGATGGAAAAGACCATAAATTTCTCAGCTGCTTTAGCAAGTCAAGTACAAACCCCTTTTATTTTATTTTGTTACTCTTGCAGGCTCTCACCACTACACTCCAAATACAGCAGAAACTGCTGCTGACAAGCCCTCCTTTGGTGTTATACACTATAGAAAACTCATCCCTGCCCCTGTCCTGCTGTCTACACATCGTTTTCATGTATGGATATTAATTTATGTGTTCAGTAGAATACAAACGCTCCCCTGTCTCTATAAGTTATAGAAGCAATCATCCAAGGAAGCATCAGAAACTCTAAAGTCAATTCTGGTGTCATAATTCCATACTTTAACCTGAGATGCCAAATCATGGGCCTTTATAGATGAGAAGCGGGTGTGTGAAAGCACTCCCTTTTCAGAATTGCAGTCTTTATTTCTCTATAAAACATATTTATGCTGGGAAATAATAAGTGGCTAACATGGCAGTGGAAAGGGGGATCTGTGTCCCTGGGATAGCTTTGGGAGCTTGCTCTGGTTCTGGGGAAAGGGAGCACTTGGAGTGCTCTCGGGCAGGGGCTGCTCCTTCTTGCTCTGCATCCTGTGCACGTAGCACAGCGAGACTCCCAGGATCAGCCACAGTCTCTGGTACAGATGCATTAATAAATAAACAACAGCAACAGCAGTAATAATGTTGAGTAACCCTCTTAGCCTACCCTATAATGTTATGAGCAAGCTCAGGAGGGAGGGTTCATCTGAGCCTTTTCAGTCACATAAATCAGCCAGCCTGGCAGGAGGTTTCTGATGCATGCAAACTCCCCATCCATTAAGACTTTTGGGTTCCTGGTTTTGCAGCAGTTGTCCCTTGGCTCAGCCTGACCATTTCTTGGGCTGCTTCATCCTCTCTTCTCAGCTAATTTTACGCTGCACACTTTTGCACCTTGACTTATGATACCTTTCAGCATTTTCCTCCCCAAGGTAACACAAAAATCCTCTAGAAAGGAAGTCATAGAGCAGTAAATACTATCTGGGATAACATTACAGTAAGAAGAGCTCTTTTATGGACCACCTAAAACTATGCCTAATGCAACCATGGTCAACCCCTTCCCATATTTGATCTGTGCATCAGGGAATTCAATTTTTTGTAGTGGTGAAAAAGAAATGTCTTCCGGAATTTTGGATTTCATTCCTTTCCTCTTTCCTCCACACTGAGCTCCTGAAGATGATCAGCTCATCATGTTTTGTCTCCAGGTATTTCAGGAGTTACTCCAGCCACTGGCCACATCTGGGGTCTCCTGAGAGCTGTCAGTGTCTGATCCTGCTCCTGGTGTAGATTACAGCCTACCCAAGGCACATCTGAGTTCTGCCAGCCAAGGGTGCTTGTGACTGACTTGAATTCCCAAACTCAGACCATGATCCTTTTAAAACTGTGCCCTGACTGGAAACCATGCATCACCTTCTCCCAGCATCCACAGCTTTTGCTATTGCAGGATTCGCTACAATGCTCCTGAGTACCAAGTCATTTTGGATGCTAACGTATTACCCACTTACAGAACCTGGTTTAACTACCCCGTGAGGGTGTGGAGAAAGCAGGGCATGGGACACAGAAGCAGCATCTTTCATGTAAGGCAAATTCCCAAGCAACCAGCTAATAGGAGAACATTGAGGATGTTAGGTAGATTAGACACATCAATAGAATCTACATAAGTGATGCCAAATTTAGTAACAGCAAAGGGGAAAACATTTTTATTTTAAGTCAGACTCTCCTGGAGTGGTGGCACCATGTCTATTCAGGGTTATGTACTGTGTTTCCTTGTAGCACACAAAATATTAAGTGCCGAGGAAGAGTTAACTAAAGTAAATGGGGTTGAAATTTCTGCAAAAAGAATGATGTACTGTACCTATGCATTTTATAGCACGAGGTAAGTAGTTTAATGTCTCAGCCAATATCAAACACTTCATTTGCAAATCTTAGTGTGCTGTGCTCCCTGGTGATTTGTGTAATAAAATGGGATGGTTAAAGGGCATGTCCTTGCATTGACTATTCCTTCTAAATTTGAAGGGCCTGGCCGTTACGTAAATATTTACTATAATTAACTGCTAGAGTTCACTAGTTCCTAGTTTGCAAGAGTTGTCTGAAGTTGCTGTTATCCATAGGCAGGGAGGTGATATCTGTAAATAGTGACTTTCACCTTATTGTGTCAGAGTGTGTTGGAAGGGGAGGTTTGCCTTGTCCTGCTTGTCACACTTGACCACAGTCATAATCACCCTGCTTTACTGTCCACTTGCTGTCAGTACTCGCTGTAGGCAGTCTAATTGGCTTGTGGATTATCCACAAGAAGTAGGAAGTTGGAACTGCCCTTGTGCAGAACAACCTGAGCTGGACTCTGGCCCTGCACTGTGAGGACGCAGCTCTCTGCTCCCAGACCAAATGGACCTGGGCCCTGTGCGTCCCCAGAGTGCTGAGTCTGCACTCATTGAATTTGCAGGAACCTCTGCAAACCCGAGATGGTTTCGCAGGCCGGGCTACTGGGATGTTTCTGCACTGTGCTCCCAAAAACACAAATTGGGGCTGGAGGGCAGAGGCACCTGTGGGCCCTGCATGAAGCCAGCTCAAACGCAGACAGGTTTAACAGCTTCGCCTCAGTACGGGCACTGCTGCATCCGGGTTGTTTCCTGAAGAGTCACTTGGATATCTCTGCACCGTGCTCCGCAGCGCTCTGCAGCACTTCACCTCGCTGAGGGGCTGTGCTATATTGAGCCACAGTGCCAGCAAAGGCCAGCGCTGGCCTGATGTGGCGGCCCTGGAGCCCAGAGCACAGCTCGGGGACACCTGGGAGTTCGTGCTAACCCAGGTCTGGCAGAAGTCGCCCCAAGCCAGAGCTAATGAGCTCTGCTGGATCTGACCAATTCTTTGTGGACCGTCTCAGCTGTCTTCATGTCATGCAGACTAACATATTCAGAGGGTTCTCATTACTTATGTTTCTTCGTTGCCTGGGGTGCTCCAGCCCCTCTGACTACACCGCTCTGTAAAAAAAAAAGAAAGAAATCAATCTTGAGCTTACAGGTGGAAATAGGAGAGGCAGGGAAGGCCAAAGGGTAGCAGATGTTGCATGTGGTGCCACGCTTTTCTTTGTGCTGCATGCCAAAACATCCTGGCTGTGCTTTTTATTCCCCCATTCTCCCTTAAAATCTCGTTTGACGCATTTGGCTGCTACGCTGCTCTGGTATATATGTGTGGGCTTCTGGAGCTGTCTCGGAATCTATGCCCGGGAGGAGGAAGAAGTCTTTAAAAATTAATACTGCGAGGCAGCTTTAGTGGCAACGTTGGCAGCGCAAACGGAATCGCTAGCAGGGAGAGCCCGGGATCTGCAGCAGGGATCAGGACCCATGGCTCTGTGCCAGCAGAGGTGACACACTCTCACATCCGCTGAGAGGAAAACTGCCTGCTAGCGATGCTGGTGCTTGACCCTTCTGTGAAGTTGTAAGGATGAAGGCTCTGAAAATAACCACTAAAATGTCCCTTGCCTGCCCCCCGTGATAGAGGCCCTCTCTCTGTCTCCCTTCATCTGCGGCGAGATCAGACACTCAGCAGCATTTCCTGGCGTGCTTTCCCTTGCACTCCTCAGTGTGTGCCACAGTGCCTGGGAACACCGTCTGGGGTGGACTACGTGGTCTTTTTCCTAATGCAGTATCTTCTGGCTTTAGTAGTGTAAAGGATTTCAATCTTGGCCCTCTCTCTACCTCATGTTCAAACCTTTGCTCTGTGTCTGGACACCAAGCCTAGAGCAGCAATTTGGCCCTGCAGCTGCAGCTGAAGTGGTGGGCGATGTCTGTGCTGTGCTAGCACTTGCTCTTGCTTTGGCCAGCCCTGTTTATTTTTTTTCAGCTGCAGGTGCCCTTTGGCTTAGTGGATGGGGTCAATGCTGTGAGCAGAGCTGGCTGGGAAGGCAGGAACGTGACCACTATTTTTTCCATTTCCCTTTTTTTTTTTTTTTTTTTTTTTAATCTCAGGCTTTATTAAAGCTTCTAGCATTTCGTCTCAAATACATTTAGAACACCTTTAGCAGTCCTGGCATGCACCTAAAGCACAGGGACATTGAATTGTCTGTCTAAAGGATTTTGGCTGGTGTGACCCCTGCATGTCTGATGACTAGGCTGCGGAGGGAGACGCGGTTTTATGACATTAAATATTAACAGCTGGATATTAATAATGAAGGCTGACAGCTCCTTTCCCAGTTCCTGAGGTTGTTTCTCCCCCAGCTGCAAGTCCAGCAGGATTTGTGTTTTTTCACTGCCTGAGCATTATGGTCAGAGCCCCCTGATCTCAAAGGGTCAGGGGAGGTAAGAAAAATAACCCAGAGGTGTCAGTGCTGTGAGCAGGAGTCGTCGCTGCCCGGCTGGGCCCTGCACTGCACGGGCTCTGACTGCCTCTGGTTAGCCTTGTGACGCCATGCTGATTGGAAAGCAATTTGCCATTAAAGGCAGAGAAAATGTAGGAGGTTAATAATAAAACAGGGGTGGGGGGGGAAGCGGCATTGGGAGACTCAACAGCAGATCCTCCTGCATTGCTTGAAGCCAGAGGAGAATAAGCTATTCCAACATGTTTGTGCTTTATTGCTGTCTGGCCTGTGCAAATAATGCAGTCAAAATTTTCAAGTCCTCCAAAATTACATTTTTCTCTCTTCCTTCCTCCTTTCCATTTCTTGTTGTCAGCTGTAGCTTCTCGCCAGCCTAGGGCAGCTGAAATGCTGCCTCAGTCTGCAGCTATATCAGTCTCATTCCTAAGATAATTTACAGGAGACGCTAATGCACAGGGCAGACTATTCCCTCCCACCAGCAGCAGCACCACAGCTGAAGAAGTCATGTCTATGGCTCAGATTAGGTGGCTGGAGGATAGAGGAACACAAGTCCTTTCTTGAACTCATGACCCTCAGGCCCTGCCCTGCAATGTGCTAAATGTTGCTGAAAAGTCACCTCAGAGGAATTTGAACAGGGCTTTATTTGAATAAAGAAATATGGCACAGAGCACACAATGGTTGCCAATAAATCACAGGTTGGTTTTATTTTGCTAGTGCAACTCTGCCTTATTTTTTTCCGTATTGGACTTTCCTCCAAATTACATTTTCCCAGTTGTGCACTTTTGTTCTTTTTACTATGTGACAAATGGAGGTGCTGTTTATTATTTATTCTTTGGCTTTAATGTTGTGCAAGCTAGATCAATTCAGTTTTTGATAAATAAGTCTGCTTTTTGCAGAAATTACCTAGTTGGATCAGTACTCTTTTGTTTTTTCTCTGCAAGGGCTGACCTCTAACCCTGTCTGCTCTAAGGTGAAACTCCATTTATCCAGACCATTTTTAAACTCTGTCTTGGACAAATCTAGACCACATCATCTACTCTGACCCCTGTATCAAATACCAGCCTAGTACCTCTTTATGGAAATAATTCTTAAAGTTCCCCATGCCCAGAGTCAAACAGAGTGAGTGGATGCTTTGGATTGACAGCACACAACTTGGAGTAAAACTCAGTTTTATTCTGAATAAAAGTAACTTACAGCATATTGCTAAAAATACATGCAGGAAGAGCAGGACAGAAGGTTTGGGCTGCATGAGGTACACCTGCGTCGTGGTGTGAGGTACTGGGAATGAAGAGAGACTTTAGAAAAAGGTAAGGATGCTTTCAGCTTCTTAACTCTTCTGTGTGCTAAGGTCTGCCTTCGGTTTGATACCTCTGAACACAACTGCATGTGCTGTGTTTTTTGACAGAACAGTAGACATGACTTTTGGGTCAGTTAGCAAGCAAAAGGCATTTTGGAAGTTTACCTGTTGTCTGTATTTGACTTGTGCTTGTAGTACTGCCAGGTCCAACTAGTGTGAAATCAGAAGTCCAGTTGCTCCCTGGATCATGAGGTAAAAAATCTCAGTGAGGAAAAGTGTGTCTCTCTCGACTTTTTTCTTTTGTGTTTTCCACCCATGTACCTGCACCCTGTTTGGAAGAGGTACAGGCTGTAATGAAATAAGCACTGACCTCATCAGCTCTCACTAGAACTTCAGCAGTAGTAGGAACAGTGGCAGCTGGAAGGAGAAAAAGATCATCTGTGGTACGTGGGGTTTTTTCCCCTAGCCCTCAGACTACAGAGGGCTTCTGATGCAAAAGCAGCTCAGGATGTGGCAGGGGGATGCTGGTCTGTGAGACCCTGTTCTGCAGTTGTGTTGGGATGTGAAAGCTGTGCTCAATGGACAGAGCAGGTGGTGGGTAATGTCAGTGAAGTACTGGACACCCTTCCTTTCCTTCTGCCAGTGTTAATGGACCAGGTGGTGTGAGACTCTCGGGTGGGAAGGGTCTAAGGCAGCAGGGTCAAATGTGTTCTGAGAAGGCCTTGGTTGTGGTCTGAAAGGGATGAGTACACTGGGGAGGAAGAGCTTTGGAGTTCTGACTGCAGATTGTGCCTCTCCACTTAGCTCGAGGGATTCTCTCCCCACCCACCTCTTTCCTTAAACAGCAAGAGGCTGCATTCCTTGCTGGCAGGAGCAGTCTAGAGCCTGTTCCCTAGAGGCAGAAGTGGCAGCAGAAGCAGGATGGGGAGCGTGGGTGAGGATGATACCTAGCCCTGGTGAGACTTTTATTGGAGAACTTAGCCACAGTAGTAGAAACCCTGTGAGGGAGGGGATGATAGGGTCCTAGGAGGAGGCTACATGGCAGTCCCAGGGGGAGGACAGGAGGAAGAAGTAATCTGATCCTTCCCTATCTAGGACAGCAGAAATCTTTTGGGAAAACCCCTGAGAGAGTGCTGCTCTTGGTCAAGAAGATTGGCAGGGAGGACAGGTGCTGGAGCAAAAGCAGTTTTAAAACTAAATGGAAAGAGAATATTCCTGTAAAGGAAGCACCCTGGGTCAAATCAGTGTGAAGCCAGGGAAACCCAAGGGCCTGCAAACCAGAGGGTGACAGAGGTTTCTTTCAACCCTGTACCCCTGAAAGCTGTCTCTGCTCCCGTTCGAGATGAGCAGCGGCAGCTCCAGGAAGTGAGTTAGCGGGTGCTGTGCTATGATCGGAGTCAGGACCCCCCTGCGGGGAAGGACTGGTCTCCTTCCTTACAGACTGAGGCGTTTCACTTGCCTGTGTGCAGTGGGTGCAAACGTTTTGGTGCCCAGCAGCTGAAAGAGTTCAGGCACCATGTTATGAAGGCAAAGGGATATAGGGATCACGCATCAGGAGATGGCTGTTCTGGATTTCTGTTCCGGTGGCTGGAGGTTAGGGATGAGAGGCGAGGGGAAGCTAGACGTGTTTAATTGCCTGTAACTAATCAGGCACGTACACTCATCCTTCCCCTCCTTGTTCTTCTGAAAAAGTACCCCCTCAGACTCTCTCATGATTTCTGTGGAGCCAGTGATGAGGCAGCTTATATGGACACTGAAGTGCAGAGCATCTCTGGCCTCATGCTCAGTCCCTGCTCACAGGCTGGATCATCACCATCAGGATGGTCATCCTTTGTGTGCCCTCTCAGCAAAATGAATAGCAGCTTTTACCAGTCCCAGGAATCATTAGGAGAAGAACCTAGGCCTATAAAATCATGTAGTATTTCTGTGGTATAGTGCTTTCCTAAGACCCTGAGGTGGGAAAAGGATGTAGGATGAAGGGAGGTTTGTTCATAGCAGGAGCTTAAAATGATGTGCAGTGAGTTCCTTCATACTTAATATTGGTTTTAAGAATACTGACACCCGGATTTTCAGTGGAAATAATTAACTTTGACAAACTAGAAATTTCAAATCAAGTTGGACAGAGGTAAATTTGTATAAAATGGGAGCTGTTCTTCACAAGGTAGATGCTGAAAGCACAATTCCCAGTCCTTGTAGTGACAGTGAGAAAAAGGCAATTAAGAAAAGTTCTCGGGAAAAGCTTGTGGCACCCATTCATATATTGAGCTGCTCCTCTAAAAAACCAGTTTCTCAGTAGAAGGGGTGCCTCCTCAGCACGCACACCTTGCTCAGGAACCTACCACCACGGCTGCTGCCCAGCAGCTCCTAGCAGACGAGGGAAACAGCCTGGAATGAAGCAGTGGGAAAGCCTCTGTGCATCTTCTCCAGCTTTGAGCTGGCTGCTCTCCTGAATCACTGTGCTGGGGAGGCTGAACCCCTGGGCTTGGAGCAGTGATCACGATCCCCGATTTAGGGTGAGACTCTGGCTTAGAGAGAGACACGAAAAGCAAACACACAGCGCTGCCCTAGGGAGTCCGGTTGGTTGGCAGCATTAGCAGTGAGGTGGCTATATTAGCATTTTAATCAAATAACTAGATATCCTAGAATTATATGTTTGAATCTCTGTAGGCTAAACATAGCTTCAGAGGCAAATAATTTCCATGTAATTTTAGGGTGGAGAATGTCCTTTGGGTAACAGCTGCCTGCTCTGCATGGGCATTAAAAATCCTGTGGCACTTTATTGAAAGCAGAGGTTTGTCTCGGAGGCCTTGCTTAAAACATCCCTCAGCACGCTGGCTGTCTGCCCGGCTGCAGTCCTGACACCCAGGAGGGCGTGCAGCTCAGGGGGAGATACTGCAGCCCCTGTTCTCTGCATTGTTTGTAGGGTGCCGTGGGAGCCTTGATATAAACATGGACAGCTTGCCCAGGTCACAGCAGGCATGACCTTGCTGGCACTGGTCCGAGCACATTTGCTCCTGTGGTACAGTGGGTGCCCAAGCCCTGGGAAGAGCGAGACCTCTGAGGACAGGAAAACAGATTGCCCAGTCACAGGCTGGCCCAAATCCTGCCCCGTCAGCAAATCCAATGGCTGGTTCTATTGACCTGGGGCAGTCTGCTGGTTCCTGCAGTGGACACGCATCCACAGGCCCAGGTTCAGCATGAAAAATTTTCAGGAGGGTTTCCAGGCTGTGCTAGAACTGACCATACAGATTTTTTTTCCCTGTTTTTTTTTTTTTCATAATGTCAGAGATTTAAAAATTTCTAATGATAAACCATCTGGAATAGGTTTCTTTTCAAAAGAAAAGAATGAAATAGATGTGAGTTGGCAGGAGCTTTCAGAGAGATTTCCCCCACCCCCCTCTGTTTATATATTATGCAGAGAACTCTACAGGAAAATGGGATAGATGAAGTTGAGCATTTCATGACAAGTTGTCACATTCTGTGCATAAATTTCTCTAAAGTGTTAGGCACCAGTGGTGGGAGGAGATATTAGGTCACTCAGTGCTAATCCTGGAAAGTTTAGGGGACTTTGCATGTCCTTTGAGAGGGTCCCTTTGATGGAACAAACATCACCTGTCCAGAATGATTCTTTTATGGTGCGTATAATCCGTCCATTTATTTGATAGAAGTACCCATAAAACCTCAGAAATGACCCAACAACACTCTCAATACTAATAATCAATCCTCTCCTGCTGTTCGTTTTTTATATCTTTCCATTTTCTACTGCATAAAGTAATGAGGAACTAAAAGTAGTACTCAGTCTGTTTTCTTCTGAAAAGCACATTACAAATACTAACCTTAATTCCTCTTCTGCCTGTTTTGAAAAGGTTAAATATCAGTTTTTCAGAGGATTTAAGTACCCACCATGCATTTGAGGGGTTTTGAGTGACAGATGTTAAGAACCTCTGAACATCTGAGTCCTATTAACTACTCCCCAGGCTCATGTGAGGGACATATCAGAACCAGCATCAGAATTTGGGCAGTCCCAGGTCCAAACCCTGGTGTAATCACCCCTCTCTGTTTCAGATGCTGTTCTTCGATGGTGGCAGAAGGGCATCGCATTTCTGATGACTCAGCACCTGCAGGGGAGGCTTGCTTTAGGTCATAGCTCTTCTGCAGTTATAAGCTCCTGTATTACTCCAGCGTTACTCCTGCATGGCATCACCGTCTTTGATCCCTAGGAGGAGGGTAATACTGGATCAAGTACTGCTATAGGGGTTAGTTGGAAAAAAATTGATTTTCTTTCTCTTAGCAGTGTTAGGACACAATTTCAGCCTCTAATTTCTCATACCCCCTTCCCTCACCCCTCTATTTCATGAAAACCTCTCATGAAAGCAATAGTCTTTCTGAAGGTGTGTTTGGAGTGTTATTGCTTAAGCCCACAGGGAGAGCACATCCCTCACATAAATTGTGGTTGATGGTGAGCCTGGACAGTGTTTATACTGTTGCCCAGGCACTGTCTAGATGCAGGTGTGAATTGCTCAGGTCCCCAAACCTGCAGTTTGCCCAGATATTTTTAGTGGTACCCTCAGAAGACAGTAAGTACTGATAAAACTGGGAGCACTGCTCTGTAGAGCCAAGGACGTATTTCCCTCTGACTCTATAAAACCCCTGCCAGGTAGAACTGCCCTGAGCAAAACTCACTGTTGTAAGTGCCCCCTCCACAGGCCCCCTCCACAGCCTTTCCACAGCTGTGGAAAAGTCCCCGGAGTAGGGGACTGCCGGGAGCATGTACAACATGGTGCACTCAGCCTCTTCTTGGTGAGAACAAGTGCTCTCATCACCCCAGAACTGAAGTCAAATCCCTTTGGTCAACTGGTTTGCTCCCACTGCAGGCTAATATTAGATCTATGCCCTGCTCCCTGCCACGCTGTACTGCCTAGGTGAGGAGGAAAGGAGAAACTGTTTTCGCTCCCTTTGCAGTAATCAGAGATTGGCATGGGGGGAGGGCTCATCCAGACAGTAACAGGGGTTATTGTGTTTCATAACTGCGTCTAACCAAGGATGTGCTGTGCAGAATTCAGAGTCAACAAGAGTGTCTGGTATCAGGGTCACGTCAGTACATCCTCTGTAACCAAAGTAATTCACCTCAGAACGATACCTGTGTGGGAGAGAGGCCTGGGTGGCCCCTCAGACATGAGCTTGTTGAGAAGACTGGTGGGGTATTGCTCACTGGCATACACAGTAGCCCCAAATTTGAGGTTCTCTTTGCCTGTGTCTTATCATGAATGCAAGTGGTTAAGATTTCCTCCTCCTTTTAAAAGATCACGTTTAATTTTTCTTTTTTGCTCTAATGATTTAGATGAAATATTTAAGCTCACTGCTGCAAATCCCCTTGGGGCACCTGCCAGTAGGTTGTGAAATCGGGTGAGGGATGGTGGAGGGGTGCATGCTGTTAATTAGTCGAGGTTGGCAACCCCCTAACACTTCAGCTCATGCTCTTGTCCACGGCTCTGAGGTCTGGCTTTGCAGGAGCAGATTCATGCAGGCATTTGGAAATAACCGGACTCTGGCAGCAACTCCCACTCTGACAGAAGAGACCATGACAGCCAACAACCAGTTTAATAGGTTGCTGCAGCCAGTGAAGTCCTCCGGTGAGGAGCAGTGAAGTGAAGAAAAACAAAGATCATTCCAACCGCTGCCACAGCGGACAACAATTGAGAGCAAAGAATCATTTTATTGCATATGGAGAGGGGGAAATAGGAAAAGAAAAGAGAACAAGATGGCATTTTTTTACAGCTAAGAGTTTAATGGTTTCTTTCCTTTTCCCTCTTCCCATTAAATGGGATAAAAATACACAGAAAGAGAATTCCACAGATTTTTATTCTTCTTGTAAGAAAAGGCGGCACAGCCAAGGCTTCTTCCTTGCATTAAGTTTTCAGAAGGAAGTCGGTTCCCCTTTCTCTGGCTCCTCATAGTGGCATTTTTCTGGCTCCAGCAACCTAATAGGTTGATTGCTGAGCCTCTTCTGTTTCAATTACTTTTGATTGATTCTCAGGTCTATGTCAGCCACTCGGTGCAGCCACCATCCCAGGAACAAATCTGCAGCAGCTGAAGATGAAAATAGCTTCCATGATCACTTAAGAGGGGAGTTCAAGCATCTTTTCTAAGCTTGGGGTTACTGTAGCCTTCCCTCAAACTCATCTCTCTGGCCATCTCTGTGCTCATGATGAGGTTCCTGTTCCTGATGGCTCTCTGAGCTGTGCTTAGCCTCAGATAGGAAGGAGGGTGAAAGAAGCTTTAATATCATTAGGCTGCTCAACTTGCAGTTGCTGGAGGGCACTGATGCTACCATCCAGGAGAGGGACTGTGGCAGAAGTTCCACTAGGATTAGGGAGTGGAGGAGACAGGGAGATGTGGGACACAGAGCCTGTAAGGTGAGTCCTGGGGGTTTGTTTTCTTGTTTGGGTATTTACTGAAGGAGCAATGAGAGAGGCAAGGGAGAGAAAGGGAGTTGGGACAAGGAGAACAGGTGATGGTGAAGGGTTCCTTGCAGAAACAGCCAGCCTTCACACTTGCTTTGTACACATTTAACTCTTTTCTTAGCAGTAGCAACCTTAAGACTTCAGACTGGCAAAAGAATAGTGAGGATAAATCAGGGTGGGATTCCTGCATAAGTCGGAACAGACCGAGGATGAAAGCATTCTGGAGAATTGGGGCTGTTTGTGTCAACAGTAGAATTTTATTTCTGTATTTTAAATTTCCTACTGTTGCTATCCAGTTCAACTCAGCAGGCGATCACAGCATAATTCAGGCTGGGCAGGACCCTGAGAGACTCAGAGCAGGGTCACCCCCAGACCAGACCAGGCTGCTCAGGGCTGTGTCTGGTTGGGGCTTGAAACCTCCCAGGATGGAGCCTGCGCAGCCTCCTGGGCTGCCTGCTCCACTGCTAGACTGTCCACGTGGCAAAATCTTTTCCCTTGCACCTAATCTGATCTCTCTTGTTTCAGTTGATGTCTGTTGTCTCTGGTTTTCCTGCCGCACATAGCAGTGAAGTTCCCAGTTCCCTTTTCTTGATGACTTTCTGTAGGTATGGGCAGACGTCACGTTTGCCTTCAGTTGTCAGGGAAATCTCTGGACCTCCATAGTGTTTTGAAAATGTTAGGAAATGATAGTGCAAGGACATGGGCCAACCTTCCCACCACTCTTGGATGCAACTGTTGAGTCTCATGGACTAGAAAAGACCAAGATCTCTCAGGCAATCCCTGAGTCAATCCCTCTCTTCTTGCTGGTGGTTCTCCTCTGAGCACAGAGTCCTGAAAGTCCTCATTGATGAAGACTGAGATAGAGAAGGCATTGAGTACCTCAGTCTTCTCTCTGCCCGTGCCATCAAACCGCTTTTCCTATTCAGAAATGGGCCTACATTTCCCTGTTTAGCCCTTATCGCTAATGTAGTGGCAGGAGTTCCTCTTGTCACCTTTTATGTCCCCTCCAAGCGACAATTCTAGGTGGGCTTTGGATCAAAGGTAGCTGTGGGGAACCCTCCAAAAGGCAACCAGCTCATCACGTTCCAAGGACTGGGCTTCTAGTCCCAGCCTGAGGTGGGCAAATGCAATATGGTGCTGCTTCAAGTGAACTTGTGCCACGTGCATGGTTTCTCTTACGGTTAATGTATCTTCTAGAAATAACCCCCTCGTGTCTGCTGGGAGGATCTGGTGCAGGGCAGCAGAGGGTATTTGGGGTGTGGGCTAGCAGATCTCACTGGGGTCTCTTTCCTCCCACCCTGTCAGAAGGCAGCTGTGGTGCCATGAGGTGATCCAGCCCCACACTGCTGCCCAGGCCCCACGAGCACTGTGCTCCCAGGGAGCCTGGGGTCCTACCGCAGGTGAACAGCCAGAGACGGGGTTCTCCCTCTGCTCCTGTTCCCCCAGAACCCAGGGGTGGCAGGGAGGAAAACAGACTGCAAGGGCAGGTTAATATGAATGGACATGCTGTGAAAAATGGATGCTAAATTATCCCCTGATCCAATAAACCTCTCAGCCCACCTTCTCAGAAAAGCCTCTGTGAGTAGACAGGCCTCACCAGTTGCTCAGCAGCTCAATAAAATCTGTCTCTGCCCTGTCAGATTGAAAAGGGAAACAAATGGCAGAATTTGTGGCCCTCCCCCGAGGAGGCCTTGCTCCTGCATGAGCGGCTCTGCCCGTGGCACCAGCTCCCTGCGACACCACTCCCTGTGACACTGCTCCCTGTGACACTGCTCCCTGCGACACTGCTCCCTGCGACACTGCTCCCTGCGACACTGCTCCCTGTGACACTGCTCCCTGTGACACTGCTCCCTGTGACACTGCTCCCTGCCTGCAGCCCGAGGCGACCACATCGCCTGCAGCAGGACTCTGAGCTTGGGAGAGTTTCCTTCCTTCCTCCTTGGCTTCCAGGCGTTGTCACAGAGAAGGGTTTCACCCACACTCTGTGATTGCTTTGAGGAGCAGGAACCCCCGGAGCCTCTGCAGCCAACCCCAGTAAAGTGGCTGCAGCAGTGGGGAGCAGATGGAGGGTCAGACCCCACACCACACCAGTCCTGCCACGCACCTCAGCTTGTTCAGTTGCCTGGAAGCAGCTGCCTGGGGTGGGAGCACCCTTCCAGGGCTATGTTAGCCTTCACAGGGGGCTACAGTCGACGTCCTGCCTGGAGAAAGGGCTTGATCCTCTTACCCCAACACCAGTTTGTTCGGCTGTCTCTGGTGGCGGTCACTGCACCTCTGCACATAGATGCAGGGTGATTCATGAGCATGCAGGTGTGTTGTATCTGCACTCAGGCTGTGCTAATCCTGTTTAGTCATTTTTCAGAGGATTTCATTTAGATAGTGGGCTGGGGCTCTGCATGCCCTTGACAATAGTGAGCAACACCATTGCTCATATTTAAACTCTCTAACATAGCTAGTGACGGTGAAATTAAAAGAGACAATGACATAGAGCTCTCACCCAGCAGTGGTTTCCCTCCTGCCAATCACTACTCTTGCATTTTCCCTCCCTTGCTGAAACCCAAGGATAAGGGGCTGATTTTGCAGCTTACCTGGAAGACCAGCAGGTCTGAGCTCTTCTGGACTGACCTGCGTGCCCAGCCTGTTCAAGCTAAAGCTGCAGAGCACAGAGGAGGACCGGGCACCACCTGCAGTGAAAACCCACAGCAAACCCCTCACAGAATGTAAAGCAGGTGATTCGTGCCAGCAAAGACTTTGGGCCCTGCTGCTGCTGTGAGCAGCTCACTGGTGCTCACCCAGCCAGCAGCTAAACCAGAAATAGCCCAGGCTGCTGGGGCACAGCACCTGGTTCTGCCTCTGGTCCAGTTCTGACAGTACACACCAGTTTGCTGTCGTGGTCCCTCTTGGTAGCTGGCAGAAGGGGGGAACTGCTCCCAAAAATGACGGCTGAAGACACAGATGTTCCATGTTTTATTCCATGGCTTTTGATAACAAGCAAGTCACAACTGGCTTGCCACTTTTTTTTTTTAACTGTTATCAGAGTCGAAAATATGGCTTCGATTAACACTGCAGCAAATGGGAAGAAAAGGCTTGTCCTGCAGTTCTGGTTTAAAAATAAAAACAACTAGAGAGAAACATTTTATGCCCCTGCTGAGTAGATGTAGGCTTTAATTTCTTCTCAGGTTTCTACCATCATACCACTCGACAGCAAGTGTTGTAGTCATAAAGATCTAGATTTGGAAGGGCATTAATAGTGTCTACTTTTCATTAGTTTTAGTGAGCAGCAGGTGCCTAAAAACCTTTACTATCTGGTCTAGGCTTTCTGGGCCTATACCCTGAGAAACTGTTTCTTTCTATTAGGTACGTTGTTTCCTTTACTGTTTTTAAAGACTTTAGAAACAGGGCTTTGTGAAACTTAGCAAGCAATAGTAAGTGGCCATAATGTCTAAGCAATTATTAGCTACCCACAGAATAAATGAGAGATTAAAAGGCAGTAATCTTCTTCCCTCTATGTTGCTCACTATTAATGGCTTCCTAGTCTACATACTAAATGGTTATCAAGGCAGTGCTCCATTGCAGAAAATCTGTACCGTTAAAATTCGAATATACTGAGAGCAGAGAATAGGTCCATCTGAACAGAGCAGGCGAAATGATGAGGAGTTTTGGTTTACAGGGACTTTGTCCCAGTCTAAATCCAAACAATGCTTTTCACATACTAGTGGTCATTAGTGTCACTTGAGACTGGGAGCGGACAAAGTCTTTGCAGGAGCCAGGGGCAGTGCTTGGCAGCCCATGGACCTGTAAGGTAGTCCCATGGCTACTGAATTGCCAAAGGGGATTACTTCTACCTTAGAAGATATACAGGATCTACAAACAAAAAAGGTTAAAAACCAGGGCACCAGGAACAAAAGAAAGTACTTGACATCCATCAGACATGGGAAATACTGAATGTGAGATGAGGAGCCATGGCTAGGCTAGTCATTGCCTTGAAATGAGGAGGGAGAAAAAAATATCAGTCTTTCCAGCTCCATGCCTCATAAAACCCGACTGAAATCAATCCACAGTTTTGCCAGTCATGACTTTTTCAGCAAACCCGAGGTCAGACCAGGGGAGTCTCCATCACACATCATCAGCTGTTCTCTTTATCCCTACACTGCAGACAGGAAATCAAGAGACAGAACCTGATCACTGCAATATAGGCAAACATTTGGACCCAGCCTATAAAGTGATTAAGTGTGCATTAAGGCCCACTCCCGTTTAGCAAAGCCCTTATGCACATGCTCTAAATGCCACTGAAGCTAGAGACACACAAAGAAACACTTAAATTCCTTCCTGGATCACTGCTAACTACAGTATAAATACTTAAGAATAAATTTAAAAACTCTCTGGGTTGAACACAACTCTTACTACATAGATTGGGCTGGAGGAATTGCGAGTTGCAAGTTGCCATTGCAAGTTGAGGTGGATGATAGGTGCTGGAGGCCAGCAGCCAGCATGGAAATGGGACTTTCTGAGGCAGCAGGACAGCAAAAGTGAGCCAAGTGAGGTAGCCAGGGTCTGCAGAATTACAAGTGCACTTTATGTGTGTTTAAGAATGAATGTTTATACAGAGATTGTTGCATTTATGTTGGGGGTGTTCCTGGGAAACGGAAAAAGTAGAAGACAAAACAATGGCTTCTTTTCTCCTATGATGTGTTCTTTTCTTCTCTGACACAGCCTCTCAATTCCCACAGCGGTGAGGGACAAGGACCTGGTGCAGGGTTTTGAGCTCGTGGGGTGGCAGTACAGTGAGTAAATCGACAGCAGTGTGGTTTCAGGGATATATCACCTCTCGTATGTAAAAGCACACATGCACATTCACCCAATTGATATTCTCGGTACAAATGACAAATGATTGCTTGAACTGCTAGGCAGGGAGGAGGACCAGGCCCCTGCCCTGAAGAGTTTGCAGTTGAAATGTGAAGAGTACGGTGCTGCAGGCAGAGAGGGAACACAACATGAGCTGAGGCACAGTTGTTATTCCTGGCACACTCTGAAGCCTTCTTCCCAGTCTGTTGCCTGCCTTTGATGTGAATCATTCCTCCTTTATTGAAAAGCTCTCTTCCTGAGGTGCTCCAGAGCCTGTCGTGCTCCTGGTTTTCATCCTGCCTCTCTAGGTGTTCCTGCATTGTCTTCTTTCCAAGCTTTTCTCCTCCCTGCTATCAGACTTCCTTAGGATGTTGCCTTAGTCCCTCTCCTCACTCCTCACTTTGTCCCCAGGATAGCTTTATCCTGCCGCCCACTTCAGTGATTGTTTTTGTGCTGACAACTCACAGATCTATTTCCTCAGCATTACTCAGTCCGTTCTACAACAGCTCCTGCAGCACGTTCTTCTTCATGTCCCCACCGTTCCTCAGGAATTGCGTCTTTCTGGGTTGGCCCTCAGTCCTCTCCTTTCTTGCACGTCACCCGTGGGAGTGGCAACAACCCTCCTACACTTCCCAGAGGGTGACTGGCTCACAGGAACATGTCTTCTCTGTCCCCTTCATCCCACACAGTGACACGGGCAGGTTTAGGAGCAGCCACCATGCTCAAGGTTACCGGGCTCTGTGGTCCTACAGCCCTGGGGGAAATCCACCCCCTTGGAGAGCCTGCCTTTGTTCCTGCTAGTTTGTCCTGGCTACTTCGTCTGCCCAGCAGAACACTCACAAACCCTGCTTTTCAGCTAAATTTCATGCCCTTCGGAAAGAAAGACCTCTATTTAATCATTCCAGCAGTGTCTAAAACCCCTAATTCCTTCAACATAGTGACAAACAGTTCTGATTATTTGTAGAAAAGCTTGAAAAGCGTTGAGCATATTTTATTACCCACAAAAGGTGCCAGACTGGCAGCCATGGAGACTTGTCCTCTGTTTATCTCTAGAGCTGGACAGCACAAGCAGCACACATTCCTCCAGAATGTCTCTCCTCTCACATTTTGAAAGGAACATGGTGGCCCATCACCATGAGATAATGGCACTTTCTGTTCAACCCACTGAGTGTTTGCTCAGTGCCTGGAGCAGCATCAGTCAGGTTGCTCGTGGGAGCAGCTGGGGAAGCCCCAGAGGGACTCACCACGAAAACAACTGAGCTCCCAGAGGCTGTGGGTGATTCGGTGGCTGCGAAAATGCATCTGCCCCTGTCTTTTCAGGCAAGCCAAGTCTCATCCAAAGGCAATTATGATCTCTGGAAGTGCTGCTTAAGGGGCTATGAATTGTCATCTGGGGATGTATGCAGGGAGCAGACCCCGTGATTCCTCATTAAAGCAATAAATACAGTGGATTTGCTGGAAAAAACCCTGGAGCTCCTCTTTTGCCACCAGAAGAAGGATTAGAAGATTAATTCTGAGAACACTTCACTGCAAAGCTTAGCTATTACTGCTGTAAACCCACAGAAAGGCAAGATCTCACAGATTTAATCTGGAGAAGCAGCAGAGGTTATGGGCAGCCTCACCAGCTCCTGATGGCAGTGCTTTCTCACAGGCCAAGTGCTGCAGCAGGACCTGGAGCCTTCCTGCAGAGGCACTGTCCTGCCCATGCAGGAGTTCAGTGCTCATCCCTGCTTTGCAGCAAGTATCAGGGAAATTACTCAGCAGAGAGGTAAATAGCTTGCAGGATCTCCTCTCTTCACGTTCCCCCTTCTCCTGCCCCACTTTGCAGCAACACATACCAAACACAGATGTGCAGTGACATTTTAAAATGATGCACTGATTTGTTATGCAAAGAGAATATTAAGCAGTCATTGCTACCATTCAGGCTGGACCTTATATTTTCTTTATGTGCACTGATTTTAAAAATACAAAGAAGCAAAACTTTTGAGCACAGCCAGTCTGGATAGAGTTGTTTTTCCTTCCTAACATGAAGCACAGCTTGGTTATAGGACTTATTAATTTGTCAATAATTAAACAGCTCTGCACTTGTTGAGGTAGCCCTGAATGTAGGTGCCAGAACCAGCCAGCCTTGGCCACAGGAGGTTAAAACTTTCTACCCTGCCTATGGTATGGATTTTTTTTCCAAAGAAAAAAATTCCTTTCAGTATTAACCCTGACAACCTCACTGGTCACAGCAGATGGGATACCAAGTAACCATGTGCATTGAAAGAGATGTCTGGGTTTGGCCTGCTTTGAGCTGAGTTTCATGTGGAGGTGCTTCCTAGAAACAAACTGGGCACAGCTGGTTTCTGCTCAGCCTTTTGGTGTTGAGGTAGAATACAACTGCTGCTGGGGCTGGATTGCAAAACACCTTCAGTGCAAACAAAGGGGAGGGATTTCTGTCAGGGGGTCAGATTTATATTTCCCTCAGAGTGCATTTTTGAAGCACGGTAATGAAAGATCAAACAGAATTGCACTTTTTGCGAGTTCATCATATCCTTGAGGACGTCACTGTGAACCCAGTTGAAGATGGGCAGGTGAGAGTGTTGGTACAGAAATAAGAGAATATTTGACCTCTGGTTAAGGCCCTTGCTTTAGAAAACTTAAAAAAAAAAAAAAAAATTGAGGTTTTTATTTTTGGTCCAGAGCAGTCAGGACAAAGTTTTAGCAGAAGGAACCCTGTGCTGTGCTCTGCAAAGGACATGATTTATTTCTTTTGAAAAGCTGACGGGCTTCAGGTCAGGGGAGCGGGATGTTCCTGCCCATGTGGAGGGTCAGTCCTGCAGGGTTGAGGGGCAGAGGAAGGGGAACTTTCTGTGTGCCTTCAGGCAAAGCTTTCCTTTTCCTGCACCACCATTCTTGTTCATCTGTTCTTTTGCCCAACATCGTTTGTCAACATAAACCGCTCTCGTTTTGGGAAGGACTGTGTCCCAGTCAGGGGTAAGGAGGAATGGGAGAAGGAGAGCTGAGACAGAGATGTGTGCTGTCTCCCGTGCCCATGGGTAGCAAAAGAGGTGGAGGTTTAATATACCCGTGGGAAGCTACTGTGTAAGGGCAGCTCTCTGAAAGGCAGCGGTGTAGGAAGATCTTGTGTCGAGGCTGGACTGGAGTCACAGTGTTGGAGGGCTGGGATTTGGGAGAGAGCCCTGCTCTGCCCTCAGACACTGAGCCTGTGGCAGATACTTACAGCCAGAAAAAGCTCTGATGGCCTGGAAGGCTGCTTCCTCTGATGTAAACGCTCTGGAAAAAGTGGGGACAGAGGGTTTCCTGTGGCTAACTTTTCTTTTTCTCAGGGCCTGTGGTTCTGCAGATGGCTTCATAAAATCCCCCCAAAACCAGCCTCTTCTTCTTCTGCTTGTCAACATATTATGTCTCTTTGTCATACGGGTTTGTGGTTATCTGACCATGCTTCTACGTGTACTAATCCCTCAGCAAGACCCACAGGGCTGAGGAGGCTGATCCTACCTGCTGGGAGCAGATGGGCAGGCTGTAATGTCCAGGCACGGCTCTGTGTCCTCCCTAGAATGATGAGGAGTCAGAGCTGCTGCCAACAGAGACAGGTGAAAAACAGACATTTCCCCTCCCTCCTTCCCTGCTTTCTATTTCTCCTCTTTATTTATGTTAATGTGTTCTGCACTGGAGTCATAATTAAATACATATTCATATAGAAAACGTACAAAGCTTCTGCCTGTACTGTGAAGCTCTCTGGAGCTTAGCTGCTTGAGCCTTGTCACAGGAAAATATTTCTCCCCATGAAAACAGGCTTCCTACAGCTGGGCTGTATTATTGCCTTTTAATATTGCTGGCTCTGCCTACCCTGGGAAGGATTTTCTGACAAACTCCTACTGGAGATACAGCTTTTGCCGATATAACTTATACCAGTTTCCTAAAGAAACTGGGGCTTTCATTGCCAGAGGTATCTCACTGATGTTGTAATTTGTTCCCACACTCTTTGCTATGCTGGCAAAACTTGAAAGTGCGGTTCACTGTTTTTCTTTCTCGGTGCCTTTTCTCCTAAGTTAGCTTTTCTATCCCTGTGCTTACCCCAGCTGTTTCCTTGGGCACATCTGATCATCTATTGTCTTCAGAATAGCTCCAAGTAATGAGAGGGGTGGGAAGCTAAAGCTGTTTGGAGGGTCTAATCAGATGCTGGTTCCCTGTAACAGAGCTGTATCAAAATTTGGAGCTTGGTTGCACTTCAGAAGGGAATGAAGTGATGGAGGGAGCCAGGACAGCAGAAATGGGGTCTGGTAGTTGGATTTAAGTGGGAATTGGGTCAGTATGGCACAAGGGTGCCGGGGACAGCCTGAGTGGAGGAAACTTCCAGCAGAACGCAAAGGCTGCAGACAGTGAAGGCAGCTAGCACAGACAGAAGTATTACCAAGACCAGGCAGGCCATGCTCACCATCATAAGTCAAGGCTGTTTCAATTTCCAGCACCTCAGCCTGATGTTGGAATCAGTTTTGTTTGGACCTGGCAAGATGACTGGCATCATACATAAATAGGCTCTGTCTCAGGCATTTCTTGGTCAAACATTGCACATTATGAGTTGGGAAATGGAGTCCTGAATGTGTCAGTGATATCCCAAAACCCTAGCTGCTACAACCCCATCGCTGCTACAAACCCAGGATCCCAGACCCTTAGCTTTGTGCTCTGTTAAACAAAACATTCTGTTCTTCTCTCTTTGTGCTGATGAGAGTGAGGAGAAAGGCCTGATAGTTTCAAGTAAGTTCCTGAAGACTCCTACAGATGAATTGTTTAAAAAATCCTCAGTGCAGTGGATATTTTCAATGTACTGCCTGGAGAATGGAAGAGATGCTGGGATTATGAACCAAATATCTGGTTAGTCTAGGGGTACTGGATATTACATCTCAATCCTTCCTTTCCAGCAACCATCCTATCTAAGAGGGTCAAACCCTTCCTCTTGCACATGCATATGCCTCTCCTCACTTCCTGTAGTCTGACTCATGTCATGCAAGTCTTGGCAGATTAAAATAGTTGTGTGATGAGGTGACACACCAACCCCCACCCCTGTCAGAGACAAGTGGCAGTGCTGTGTGGGAGGGAGAGGAGCAGCTTCCTCCATCCTGAAGGGAGTCCTCCCTTGCTGTGCAGCAGAACAGGTCAGAAGCAGTGGCTTCCTGCAATAGCTCTCTGCACTGGTTCCCTGATCCCTGCAAAACCACATACAACTCCTGGCTGCTCACTCTGCTGGAATGTCCTTGCTGGTTGGCACCTGGCTTGGCACTGTGCTGCCTCCAGGCTCCTGGCTCAGGACTGGAGGGATCAGAAGATGATGTTGAAAGAAACAGATTAATTTTGGGGCTTCATGATCTTGCTAATGAGAAAAAAGTGATGTGCTTTTAGGTAACTCCTTGGTGTGATGTTCTTATTTTCAGAAACTGCACAAAACCCTGTTCTCTGAGCAAGATAGTGATTGATCAGGCCTGAGCTCCACACTCATTGCAAGCAGACACACATAGCTACTGCTACTGAAAGCAGTGGTCGCACACACAAAAAACCCAACCAGACTGAGTCAGAACAAAGCCAAATGTCCTATTAGTCTTTGCTGTGCCAGTCACCAGCAAAGCAGCTGCACACAAAATGTTTCAGTACCTGATGCATTGCTGTAGGCTGTCCTACAGTACAAGTGCAAGAAGTGTAGGTTATCTTGGACTTCAGACAATGGGATGGATTAGCTATACATCTAGAAACTTGTCACGCCACCAGAGTCAACATGTGTTCCCAATGAGACTATGGAGTTCACACTGTATGCCCTAAAAGTTTTATGAGGTTGTCCATAACACAGAAGCATGCTGGTAGAGCCTGTGGTTGGTCCACGTCTGTGAGAAAGGTTCACTTGCGTTTTTCCTACTTAGGAGCCCAAGAGCACTGTGAACGTGTTGTAGTCATAAGCAGAGAGACAGAGCTTGTATGTTCTGTCCTATTATTGAGAGGTCCTTTTAAAAATCTCAAACAAACCCCCAAAATCACAGTGGCAATGAGCAGTTGCTGTAGCAAGCAGAAGAAAACTCTCCTGCTGGTCTTGCTTCCCAGCGCTCGCACGCTGCGTGTGAAAGCACGTGAGGTCACACGGTGACCTGAATGAAGGAATTCGTCAGCACGAAAATTCACCAAGGAAAATAGTGTCTGTGAGGGATCAGTTCTCCTGAAACCAAAGATGACTTCAGGGTGAGAACTAGTGTCAGGAGGCAGGGGAGACCAGGACAGTTTCCTCTGGTAGGGGATGGCAGGGTCTGTGATCACCAAGCCCTAGTGTCAGACGCTGTTCCCTGCCAAGGCCGGGTTGCAAATCTGTCACTCCCTGGCCTCACACAAGACTACAAACCCAACCAGCTCCTGCAGCTCAGGGAATGCAGAGAAGTCTTTCTAGATGAACCATTTGCTGCTGGTTGCTTCACACTCAGAAGCGTGAACAACCCGCCCTCTGCTTCTGCCCCAGCCGTGTGTGGTACCTGTGGTCTGGAAGTGGTCCATCTGGGCTGTGCCTTTCCCTCTGGGTAGCTGCTGGCAACACAGAACCTACGTTTTCCCTGTCTGACTGGAAGAGTGGGTTGCTTTAGCCTTTTTAAGATGTCTCTAGCTGAAGTGGTTACATCAAGGGCCAAACAGGGCTTGCGTGGCAGGTTGACAGCATTTTCCTCTGAGGTTGTGCTATTGCAAAGCACAGCTCAGTTGGTTGAGAGAATCTGTCCCAAAAGCTCAGTGCTGCTGCACGGAAGTAACACAAGACAAGGCAAAAGTTCTGTCTTATAGTTATCATTTTTCTACCAGTGGTTTGTTATTTACGAGGCATTTCAGACATGCAGAGGACTCAAGCTAGAGTGCATTGCAATGCCTGCATGGGTGTCTTGTCATCAGACTTCACCATCCTGCTGGTGCCTCCTCTCCTAATGTGTGGACCTGGACACAGTCCCTTCATCTAGTCTGAGCCTGACGATGTGAAAGCTTGTACTGTATTTAATGTGAGATGCCTAAGGACTGTTTTCTGAGAACAAAAGCAATTGGACCTGTGTGACTCTAATCTATTTACTGACCAGGAGAAGATAATACCTCAAACTTAAAGCAAACTTGTTCCTCCTTTGAACTTCTTAGAGCACTCTGGTCTGAGTCTTTGTCACTTGTTTTGCTGCTCCACACCGTGCTACCTGCTGGGCTTATATCCTTACCAGGTATTGCTTCTGATGAAGCAGTGCATGAGGAACCACATCATGATCAGGGTGCTGTGGTTTAGGCATGCTTTAAAACCAAAATTTAATGCTTGGGATTTTGCTCTGGGTTGGGGACTTCCTTTAAGCTCTGGAGCTACTCCTGGGAGCTCGAGTTTTCCCTAGAGGTGGGTTTTTCTAGGGCAAAAACATTTGTCTAAAGACCACGTCTGTCTCCATGGCTCCTTACCATGCTGTGCCATTGCTGGCTCTTCAGTAATACTAAAAATAAGTAAGGGTTATTATTTATTCCTAGGTTCATTGCTTCCCTGAATAAGGTAGGTAACAGTGGTTATTGGTGAGTCTAAAGTTCTGCTCAGAGAATTCAGTATAGAATGAATTTTCTATGCAGGAAGAGAAGGATAATCAGTGATGCACATCAATGGCTGGGATGGGAGGGTCCCAGGCAAGAAAAAGATCATGTGCTTCAAGAAGCTTCAAATGTGTTAAAACTAGAGGTGAGGTGAGCTAACCCTTCTCTCTGCTCCCTCCACTTCAGAGGAGAGTCAGAGGAGGAGTCAAACATTGTCACAATCATGCCGAGACAAAAATCTCAGGATGTACAATGGGCTTAAAGACAACGAGACAAAGAGCACAGAGGTGGCAAATCTTCAGATAAATAAATAAACAAGCAAGCAGATAGCCTTGTGAGGATGTCTGCCTGAAACACACACTTAGAGAAGTTTCCAAATCCTGGAAAGTCCACGTTTCTCCCACCTCGCACATGTCTCTCCCTGCTCTTCATCCCCTCACAGACAGCAACAGAAGCCCCCTGCCTTTGATTTACAATTAAATTAAGAATTACTTTGGTGAAAAGCGGAGCTTTTCCCCGCCTGCTTTGTTTTGTGCCTGCAGGCTGTGCAGACCCCTATTGCTTGCTGTGCAAGAGACAGCGTCACACGGCGTGTGAGGAGCTGCAGGAACTGAAACCAGTTCTATGATTTATAGCACTAATAAGGCTCAACTGCCATTTCTTGTGGTTTCCTCCCAAGTTGTCTCTGATAATTTCTATTTGTACCATGTTTATTGTTGCTGCTGCTAGGGTTCAGTTGGCAGGTAACTTGCACAGTTGCATAGGGTCTGCTCTTTTTTGGCTTTCTTTATTGTGTTATTAATAAACATTTAAGTTTGGGGAGTGCCAGAAGGGGTCAGTTAGGCACTGTCCCTGTGCTTCCCCCTGTCATGCTCAGTGCTGTCAGAGGGATGAAAGATGTGCTGTGCCACGAGGAGTTTACAATCACCTGGTGACAACCTCTCTTTCCAGAACACTTCCATGGCAGGAAGGCTGTGGCAGCTCTGCTGGTGGCCATCCCACAACCGGCCAGCCTGTGTAGGGCTCTTAAGGCTGGCTCCAAGGGCTCTTGCTCATAAAACCCTGCCAGGTCACACTGGGATGATTTCTAAGAGCTCACACCTTGATGAATTGCTGGAGGGTATCACCTTTGCAGGTGAGCACCTGCGAGGGAGTTGTGGCTGGTCCTTTCTCTCCAGCACAGGGTAGCACCTTGGCTGTGAGATGCTGCAGCAAACAGAAAGCACATCCACCTCTTCTGCCGTCAGCACGGCAGAGTCAGTGATCATCAGAGGAGAGGTCCTGTGGACAGTGTGCAGCTGCCTGCTTTAATACAACCCCTCAAACTGCCCCAGCATGAACTCGTAGGGTTGGCATGTGGATGCCTCACCCTGGCCGAAGCAGGTCTCAGTGGTGTGGCTAGGACCCAGCCTTTGGTCGCAGGTCGTAGTTGGCATCAAGAGGCTGCGGCAGAGGAAAAAGAAGATCCTGCTGCTGCCAGGGAAAAGTAATGGTGTTGGGGGATTGGAGTGGAGAGTTTTCATGGGGAATGGTAGCAGTGAAGGTGCACTGCCTTCACTACAGTCTGCTGGTTGCAGCAGAGTTGGGCAAGCGGGAATCCGTCTGTACCCTCTGATTTATGTGTTTTTCTTGTGCTCACTCTTGGATTGCTTTCTGCCTGCTTTTGTAAACTTGGCTCGAGTAGAGACTGTGAAAACAACGGAACATTATCACCCAAGGATACTGTAGAGTCTTTGCTGACACTCACAGCTCTGCTTTGATAATTTGCCTGGTGCAACATGTGTGGAGGATTACAGGCTGCACCACAAAGACGCTGATGAAGAGTGGCTGTGCCATTTCTCCTTGCTCCCGAGCAGCAGCCGCAGTCCACGGCGGGCTGCAGCTGCACACATCATGGCACAGCTGGGTCTGGGTTTCCCCAGCTTCCTCCCAGGCTGCACACAGCATGAGAGGGCACTGACAGAGGTGGAATTACCGCTGACCCAACAGGCCACTCTGGCTGAAAATTTCAGTGCTGCAGAAGAAACACAGCTGCCTACTCTGCTCTGCCTGGATCCATGTGTCTGTGAGAGCCAGGCAAGACAACACGAGGGCTGAGTGAGGAAGGTGATGGCCACAGAGATGACAGCCAAACTCCTGCTATTTCCCACCTGCCCAGATCTTCAGAGCTAATGAGGTCACCAGATTGCCCTTGACAGTTGGTCTGTTACCTTAACCAGGCCCACAGATCCTTTCTTTGTCATACTCTCCCATTTCAGTTGCCAACTGTGCAGCAAACAGAGGGCACGACATGTTTGCCTGAAGGACAGAGAGTCCTCGTGTCAGGCTCATCACAGCTACGGCATTGCCATCAAAGTGATGCAACCCTAATGGCAGAGCACCTGAGACTTGGCAGCACCTTGTGCCCAGGAGAAGATAAAACCACAGAGGAAAAAAGAAATTAAAGGTGTTGTAATATGAAGGCAACAACTGGAGTTTTGTAATGCAGATTTCCATACCTGAGTAAACTGCATATATCTGCTTTCTGGAGCCTGTCGTATTTCAGGATGTGTCTGGTTTTGAAAGGCTTGTGGGAATCCAGCTTCTTTCCTTTTCCATGGTCTGACTTTGCAAGGCAGTTTGGTAACTTCTCTTTGAGCCTTCCTAGGAAGAGGCACAGAAGCCTTGGGTAGTGGAGAGCCCCAGACCCTCAGCCACTGAGCCCCACTTCTTCTCCAGAGCTACATCCAGGGCTAGTGCTGGCTGTGGCCATAGCATCTCACTGAGTCCTGAAAGGAGACAGCTGAGTCAAATCAACAACTCTAGGACAAAACACTTCCAATATCAAGGGAGTTAGATCCATCTGCTGCTTTTTGGAAAGCAGTAAATTATTGCTTCTGCTGCACACATGCACACACAAACACCCACAGACTTCACAGTCTGAAGATCTGCTGTCTTTCCTGCTAGAAGGGCAATTTCTATACTCATTTTCTATGCTCATTTGCCAGCAAAACCAGCTCCTTCCCTCAGATAAAGTTTTGAAAGAATTCTTGCAGGCAGCTAAGAGGACTTGCAGTTATAATACTTGACATGAATCTTCATGACACTGCACTGGGGCTCATTTCTCTTTCCTTCTATCCCAGTGAAGATGCAGTGGGACAACTGAGGCCTTTCTGAAGGTCAGCAACAGAATCACCATTCATGGCTCTCTGATTTGCCTTCCAGACCATGTAGGGGGCTCTAACCTGGGTTGACGTTGTGAGAAGCTTCACTGAACTGTTTCCATCATCTGATCGCTTGTGGCACAGCAAAGCTTTTGAATCAATCTGCAGTTACTTATACTTGGGAAAAGAGCATTCACAGATGAGGTGGAGCATTTTCCAGGCATTAGAAGGTAGAATGGGTTAGACAAAACTGCAAGTCACTTTAAACCAAGGAAAATGTTTTGTTGTAAATATTTCTACAATTCTGATCATTTTTGTTTGGACTTTTAAAAATTAGGAAATGTTCCAATTTTTTCTTTTCTTGTTTTTAATTTTCTTTCTTTTCTTCTTTATCTCTCTTCCTGTCAGACTTTTCCCACTTTATTGAATCATAGCATCATAAAATGGCTTGTGTTGGAAGGGAGATCATCTAGATCCAATCTTCCTGTCATGGGCAGGGACACCTCTCATGAGGCCAGGTTACTCAGAGCCCCATCCAGACTGGTCTTGAACACCTGTGGAGAGTGCACAACATCTCTGGGCAACGTGTTCCAGTGCCTCACCACCCATTCAACCAATCTTAGCATTCAGTTAAGAATTTCTTCCTAATATACAATCTAAACCTACCACCCTTCAGTTTAAGGCCAGTTCTTGTTGTCCTATCACTGCACTTCCTTTTTGTAAGCCCCCTTTGGGTACTGGAAGGCTGTTAATAAGGAATTAAGAATAAATTAATTAATTAGACTTTGTTGCTAAGGAAGCAAGGATAAGAAAGGGAAGGAGGAAAAAAAGGGTCAGAACACATTAGAAAATTCAAGTGGCACATGGAAATAAAAAATGAGTGAGATTCAGCTGCCTAACCTTAGGCAACAAGAGATGTATGAGGTACTTCAGGATTCCCCTCAGCTGCTGCTCTGTGAAGGCTCTGTGGTCTCTGTTAGGTGCTCTGTCACGTCTGCAGCTGTGTGCAGATGTCTCCACTGCTCCACCACATCCACAGGGCAACAGACATCCTGCCTTGGGCAGCAACACCACCTCGGCTCCTTCCATCCTTGTGGAATACAACAGAAATTTTCTGACAGATGCACGGAAGTTTTAGGATTCAAAGAAACACCTACATATTTTGAGGGAATGAAAAATAATGTTCTCCCTTGTACAAGTTTATTAAAGTCTCCTTAGAATCAGTGTCAAGGCAATAACGCGTGGTGTGCCAGCCCAGCTGTATTTGCTGCCATCTTCTATAAATGTGCCATTAGCTGGCAGGCATGCACAGAACAGAGGTTTCCATAAGCTGTTCTTTTTAATGCAAAATTACCTCTTAGTGTGTTAAACTCATTTTTGCCTTTAGCTTGTAAGGTGTTAAATGCAGGAATACAGCTTTTCTCTGGCAGGCTCAGTCTCTTGCAAATATACATGCCTCAAGGTATTGCATATATAATGATTATAACTATAATTTTAAAGGGTTTTTTTGTGTTCAAAATGTGATTGGTGTTGCTCATGACAGGATATTCACTATTTGCTTGAAAACCTCATAACTTAAAAAAGCATTTACCATCAACCTAATCTAATAAAATAATAATCAATAGCAATACTGTGGGATCTTGTAAAACATGACCCATGTGGCAAGTTCTGCCACTTGTTAATTACGTCCTTGGAGGCAGCAGTCAATAACTCCCAAGGGTTAGATGGTTCCTACTTAGTCAGGTGTTTTCATGGAGTACCACTGACATTCAATTAGGACGTCTGCAGCCACAGAAAACTTTATACTATGACAAATTAAATGGCTTAGGAAAGCTAGTAATTAGAGAACTGTTAAACAAACCCAGAAAAAACCCTGTCCATAGAACCCTGCAGAGCAGGCTTACATGGAACTGACAAAACAATTTTTCTTTTTTCAGAAAAAGTGTTTAAAAGAGGCTTGTGTCTCATCCAAAACCAACACAGCAGCCTGGACTAGCATGTAAGTCACCGCAAGTACTTCTTTAAAAAAAAAGCCTAAACCTTTGGCTTGGGTATTTCAACATAGTTTCACAGAAAGAAGTTCTTCCAGCATCTGGCAGATGAGAATGTGTCTAAATTAGTATGTCTGCTGATATTCAAAGCAGATAATCTTGTTCTTTTCTCTGCACTTAATATGAGAACATTTGTGGTGAGAGTAATTTATGAAAGAGAAAAACTTTGAAGAGGGAAGGATAAAAGCAAACATAAACTCACTGCCTTTTCTTCTCCTGGAGAAACTTGTTTTTAATTTTGTTTTAAGCTGCTGATTGAAGTCAGTGAGTCTTATGAACAAACACATGTGGTTGGGTTTTTGTGCCACAGTTTGACCACCTATGTTAGTTAGTTTAGAAGAGCGTGAGGAGGGAGTTGGATGGCAGCATATACTGTATATCCCTCCCAACATTCAGTTATAGGTGCTGCTGTTCTGTCCTAATTTCACTGATTTATCTGCTTACAGGAACAGATTGAATTGTTCATCTGTGCAGTATGAAGGAAATGGCCCTAGAAACAAAGACTAGGGCTGTACTGCTGATGAGAAAGCAATGGAAAATGCACAGGACAGGCAAAGTGAGGGGAAGCATTGGTGCCTTGGTCTGTGGGTCACGAATAACTGCTCCAAAGGCAGGTATTACACTTGCCAAAGGAATTCCTGGGGCATCCAAGCAGTGGCTCCCCACCCACATCCTGCTGAAGGGGCAGGTCCCAGCTCTGTGTTTGACTGTGAGATAATGTAAACTCGCCCCTACCTCTCCCTACAGGCAAAACTGATGCAACGCATCAGCCATGTGGGTACTCCTGTGCTAATTGACTTGCATCTCGTTCAAACTCAGCCGACGTTCTGATGGTGCTGTGTGTGGTGTAACTTAGGAAATGTGTGCCACTGTGGCTGGAGATGGCTGTCTCCCAGGAGAGATGTGAGAACTGTGTGCACTCCTGGTCTATTGCAAATGCGTAGTGAAACAGGTCAGTTTTTTCCATGTCTGAAACTCATTTTTGCAGTACAACAGAGAGCTTGCACATGGTCAGTGACTCTTCACCAGCTACGAGGCATTTCTCTACTAGGTGTGGTAGCATTTTTAGCCCTTTATAACATGGTTATAGGGATAAGTCTGGTCATGTCCTCATCCGTCTTTCTTTGCTTACCTGGTAGACAGTGGCCCTTTCAGAACACAGACAAGCAATGTGACATTTCAGGTACTACTGCAATCTTAATTGCAAGTCATTCTAGTAGCTGAGGTGACTAATGTAGTAAAGACACACAACGTGCATTGATACAGACAGCACACATTGCAAAAATGACTTTGCCAGTCACTTCTCTTAACTAACTAAAAAATACTATGATGTGTATTCTGCTGCTAAAGCCTTAGTGGACACTTTGAATAACATAAATCTGGGCCCCACTCTTAAAAATACCAGCAAGGTATGAATAAACGCAGGTTGGTTCAACAGGAAAGAAGAAAACATCACCTCAGTAGGAAGACAGGAGTTGGGTTAGGTTTTGTTTCTCTCGCTGCAAAACTGGAAAAAAGTAGCTTTGTTTCAAAATGAAAATTGCCTTTAATTCAAAGTGAAACATTCAAACACCCACAGGACAAGTGAAAGGCAGGGGTTAGATTCAAAGGGGGAGTGTGGAGGTGAGATGGCTGTCCCTCTCTTGTCTGGAGGCCTGGCTGTTAGGGCACAACCGTCTTCACTTCAGGGAAAGAAGTAGGCTCAGTGAGTCAAAGATGCTAACATGACCCAGACGCTGTGCAACGTTAAACACTTGAAAAGGTTTTGGGGTTTGAATTCAGAGACCTCAGCCTACTTGGTTACCATGGCAAACAATCACCAGCAGAAGTCTTTTAACCTTTAATTAAAGATACACAAAAAGGAAGAAAAACAGTTTAAGCACTTGAAAAATAAAGTATTAAGTAAGACTTTCCTTTTTAAAAGCGTCCATTATTCCTCTTCCCTTAGCTGCCGACAGTTTTTACAGCAATCTTCCTTCCCTTTATTGAAGTTCATAGCAGCAGAAACTGTTCTTATGGAAAGAGAGACACTCCTTGAGATAGACTGGATCTGTTGCTGCTACTCATTTTGGACTCTGCTCACTTGAAGACACACATATATATGCACAAGGGGAGAGAAAAGGGTAGCAAAGACAAAAAAAATTACTTCCTTTTCTGGTGTTGAATTTTTCCTGCAGCCTCACTGCTAGAAAAGGACAAGCACAAAACCTGGCCTTAGCCCCTCTGAGATCAAGGAGATTTGTACCAGTATTGCCTCTTTCGGGCATTGTTTTCAGGAGTCTCCCTGACTGTCATTCACAGCTGGGTTGCACAACCTGTGCCCTTCCTGTCTAGGCCAGTTTGTTTAAACAGAAGGTGAAGGAGAGGGAATAAGGAGAGAGGCATGCCAGGAAATGACAAAACAACTAAGAAAGGGGTCATGTCAGGATCCCAGATCTCATCTTCTGAGTGGGTTTCCAGGACTGAGCTGAAGTCAGTGGAGCTACCAATGACATCTGTGTGTCTCCTGGCCAAAAACTGGCCAGAAGGGCTGATCAGATCAGGTAACTAAGTGCCAACAGTGTCACGGTGTGAAGCTAGGTCTCAAAGCTGGCAATGACAACTGTCAGATTTCTATTTTCTGTCCACCTATCCTATCATCAGTATCAAAATAGATGTTCCCAGAAGATGATGAACATGCCAGGAATGATCAGTTAGGTTTAGCTCCTGACACACCTGTTTTGGTCCATTGATTTTGGCATTCATGTACCAGCCCTGACCTCAAAACAGTGTTTGTGTGATATCAGGAAGACATTCTATTTGAACTAATTTGGTCTTCCTATCTTTAACTTGTGCTGACTGTACATGTAATTTTCTTCAGCAGACAGAGCTGTGTTTTTTTACCTTATGAGCTTTAGTATATGGCTCTGGCTGATGTAGTGCTTGTGCAGGACATGCAATGCTTGCTGCTGCTGCTGTTTCTGCCCTTCTGATTTCTGAGGAGAGTGTCACAGCCATGAGCACTGGGGGATCCTGGTGAGGTTTATCTGTTGACAGCACTTTCATGTTCCTTAATAGTTCATTATTTATTAGCACAGCTTGGGGAAGCCAGGGGAACCATTTCCATGTGAGGGCCTCAGCTGAGGGTCTAGAAAGACCTTCTTGCAGGCCAGGACACACCAATGGCAGAGAGTAAGAACAACCCACCTTAGTATGCAGCACAGCACAGCCTTATGGTATTCTCCTGAGAGATAAGTGATGCTGGTTCAAGTTCCCCCAGGCAGACGAGGAAATTAAACCCAGGACTCCCACATCCTTTATGAGTGAATAAAAAGTGTCTGTCTTCCTCTCAGCTTTGTGAATATAATCCTGACATTTTTTTCCAGGAAAGCAATTTGGTGAGTCCACACTGAATTCGACAATCGTTTCAGGACAATGGAAAAAGCATTTTTCAATGAGAATACTGACTAAAAAAAAATTTCTCATGAACATAGTGACAATAAAACAAGTGGACAGACCTCGCTGCTCTTCTGCTTTACGTCCAATGGCTGTGGGACATGGAATCTCTATTGTTTGCAGGCAATGAGGGAACTTACCTGGCAATATGAAATCTTGGTAGGAGAAAAAACATTTTGAGGGAGCAATGAAATGCTCTAGGAATGGCTGATGAGACCTGAACACTGGTGGTGGGACTGCCTTGAGTCCTGACAGAACTGCAGTGGTGTACAGGAAACCTGTGAAGAACACACCCACTCTATTTCCCGAGATGTGACCAATGTCCCCAGTTCTAATTAGGTGTTGAAGGCCTGAGAAAGTTCAGACTCTGTGTAAGAATTCAAAGGGATGGTTCTATGAGGTCAGCACCTGCAAGACTGAGAATGGAAGCAGAGGAAAAAGAATTCTTTACTTCCCTGACCTTCCTTACTGAACTCAGAACTGTGTCTATTGGTGGTCATGTTCAACATTGACAAGAGGAACCAACAGAAGTCAAAATCTGTGTATTCAGGTGCTCTGCTACCACAGAAACCCCACCTGCAGAAACAAACCCAAATGTCAAACAACTGCAGGCTGTTTCCCTAACATCCTGTCATTCCAGTTTTCTTCTGAGTGACGAGGAGGTCACTCTATGGTTGTGTGTGTGTGTACTTGGAATTAAACCTGTGCAGGTACAGCAGTAAAGACTCCTGGTGTGCTCACAGCTCTGCTCCGAGGACAGTGCTGTCACTGATTTTCCCACTGCCAGGCTGGGACACAGGAGAGAAAACAAAGATTTCTGTGATCAACTGTACATCCACACCTTAAATCACTTTGAGTCCAGATGAAGGTCAATAAGGACAGCAAGACTGCTCACTGGTGTCCTCGGATACCAAACTACAGCTCCGTGAGAGGCAATACCCAGAGCAATGGCAAAGTCTTACAGGCTGCAAACTCAGCCCTGCAGCTTTAACTTAATCCCTTTGATCAGCAAGACTGGGGTTATTGTAGGGTCAGGGTTGACGTAAAACCAGCCAATCAAGCCAGACCACCTACATATTTAAATTAACCTGTACTCTTTGGAGCAATATGATTTTCTTTAAGGAGTTTCTTCTTTTGTGCATGCCACTCTGTTTGGCTCTGTTTGCCCCTGCACATTATTCCTGTGATAGATGCAGGCTGTGTTATTCAGGTATTTAGGCCCTTAGTACTGTAGATGAGCAACAGCAAGGTTACCAGATATTTTGTTTTAAAATAATCTTTGGAACTCCAAGAACTTTTCAATAATTGCTATGTACTTTCGCTAAAAAACAAAAAATTAAAAAAATTGAAGAAACCAACCCCCAAATGTTTTTAAATTTTACATGTAATTTAAAAAATGCACAAATATTCTTTCATTCCTTTTTATGCAGAGAGGGAACAGAATCAATTTGCCATGGTTATGCCTCCTGCCAATTGTTTAGAATTTCCAGGATTTAATCTTTCATCCATGTGTGTATCCACTATTTACCTTTGAATGAGATAATGCATAATGCATTGGGCTTTATGGAAATGAACCAAGAAAACCTGCTTTTTTTTTTTTTTTTTTGAAATGGAAGAAGTTGTACTCTCCCTTTATGGCCTAGAAAAATTAGCATCCATGTTCCAACAACATCGAAGGCACAGGGAAGTACAGATTACCTTAGTGTGAACTCAGGAGATGTCACATGTGTGGGGAAACACATACAGTGCAGTGTTCCTGCATTCCTCTACCAGTTTAGTACTGGTGAAGTAGCTGTAACACAAGCAGATACAGGATGTTCCCTGTCTTCTAGCCCTGAGTGGGACTAGGTCTTTACTGGTGCTTAGGAATCTCGGAGAGGTTTAGGAGTTAAGCAGTAACATGATCGAAATGTAGTAGGAAGGTGTGGAAGTCTGCAAACACACCTACTACCAGCAATAGGACTGAGAATCTTATGGGTAACAGGAGGCCACAACAGGGTCATTTTGAACAGCAAGTACCAACAGAGCATTGTCAGGACACAAACACCCTTGATTTGAATGCTGCTTTTTGCCGTACGTGCAGCTGAGAAGTAAATAACTGAAATGGATTCTGGCTTTTTCCCCCCACCTCGTGAAGAAGCGGTAGCAGCAGCTTTGATGTAAATCGAGCCCGATGCTATCTCATGCCCTGAGTGTTGGGTCTGTCTGCAGCCATCAGCACAGAGAAAGCCGCACTTTGACATTCCTCTTCTCTCTGCTTCACACATGGGCGTGTACATCTACGGAGCCTCAAAGAGCCAGAACCGGCAGAGGTCTTTTAAGAGGTTTCCTGTCTAAGGAGCAGCAGTTGTGAGCAGTAGATGGTCTGTTATGGGGAATTTTGTCTTTGCTTTCTTCTAATGCTAAGATTTGGTGCATTTTCTCTGCTGTCAGATGTTTTTTCTGAAAAGCTTTTACTGGCTAGAGGAGGGATTAGATTGTTCCTGGAGCACATGCACAGGGGAATTGCTCACTTCTGGCCTATCTGTTGATATCTGGATAACTGTGACAGAAGCACAAAGAAAAAGCAAAGAAGTCATCGGCATGGAATTCAGTGCACAGACTGGATCAAACTCCAACACACTGCACTGCACCAGAAGTTGGAAAAATTGGCTGTGGCTTGTTAAACTAGCTCCCATCCTCTTACTCAGTGATCAACACACAGAGAGGCCACAGAGGCCAGATAGGCAGAGATGGAAATGGAGTATTTAGCTTCAATATAATTTCCTTGCAGCCCTAGGTGAAGAAGGAAGTTGTGGTGTGAGGAGCACCACAAACACATAAGGAGGGCTCCCTTAAAGTTGTCCCTGTGGAATCAAGACTGTGTTGTGGTCCATTTTGCTAGAAATGCAATTCCTTCCTTTTTGAAATGGTAAGTCCGTGTGTCTTTCTCCTCCTGGGAGAGAAGGAGAACTGCACAGTCACTGAGGGAACACTGCCGGAGAAGCAACATAAGAGTGAAGATATTCAGAACAGCAGACTGAGTTAATTGCCTTGTGCCATGGGGCTGATGGCCCTCATGAAGGTGCACCTTCCACTGAAAAATCATTCTGCAGTACATGAATGTGCTGCTTGATGCCACCTTATCATTCCAAATCAAGAAGCTGTCTTTCACAATTGCTTTCATGTAGACAAAGGCCGGAGAAGATGTGAATTTTATCCATGACAAGAAAATATAAACTCTGTCCTTCCCTTCATTGCAGAATTGTAACAGGTGTCACATAAATGATCCTTGTTTCACCCATCTGACCAGGGCAGAGGTGGGAATGCTGAGCCTGAGCTGTGTTGAACATGGAAAAACTCCTGCATCTGCATGTCACCCTCCTGATCCCACAGCGGATCTACTCAGGCCCCATAAACTTGGTTGACTTGTACTTGAAAAAGTTGAACGTGGTAGCCTCATAGAGAAATAGCCACATAGAAAAATGTAATTTCAGAGAGAGCAATCAGTGAGGGACTGCTATGGAAAACATGGAGCTCTTGTTCTGGCAGCAGATGAGTAACTTGCTAGCAAGGTCTCCCTCCAGCAGGCAATTTAAAAAATGACCTTGGAGAAGAATACAGGAAATTAATTTGTCTCTGATGAGAGGTTTTGGAGAGTCTCTTGCAATTTTATGCACGCTGGCTAGACAGCCTTGCCCTGGCAAGCGCTCTTCCCTGTGCCAGGGACGTAGATAGCGACAGACTTTTCCATTGGACTTGAGAGGGGCTTTTAAAAGAGACTGTGCTTCTTGAAAGACAGAATAAACTGTGAATGGGTCTGGCAAGGCATGCCTGTTATGCTTGTAACTGGCAGTTGCAGATGGAAGGAAAGGAGAGGAATTGGTGGATGGTCAGATTAGGATATGTGACTTTACTGTGAGGAAGTCTGTGATGTGAGGAAGAAAGTTTGTAGAGAGGTTTTCAGCGTGCTGGTAGCGGATTAGCAGCTGGATTACCTTCATGTCCAACACAGGTCTAGAGAAAGGGGGTAGAGTGAGTCTCTGAAGAACAAAGGTCAGCCAGTTGCAAACGTTTCAAGGTGACTTAGTCAGCCTTCTTATGCCTGGCTTCCTCCTAAACATCACATTTGAGAGCACTCTGTTCAATATCAGGTGTTTGCCCTTCTTTGCAAGAAAATAAGTAAATCAACCCACAAAGACAAGGCTTGGGAGTATCTACTTGTCCCAAGAAAAACAAAAACTCCCACAGGTTATTTTCCAAAACAGAGGAGAAATTGAGTTGCAATGTCTTCAGAGCTCACAGATCCCCACAAATGAAGGAGATGCCGCCTTATCTAGAAGAGGCTCCACAAAGGCAACCTGAGGAATGAGCCCCATTCGCTTCAGCACTTACTACTATCCCCTTTTTCCCTTCCTGTGTGCCTTGACTACTTTTCTGGTAGCCAAGCACCTACTCTGCAAAGGGACAGCAGTCTCTCAGTGAAGCACTAATCACTTGCTCACTGTTTTTCCTGGCAGAGAGTGGGAGGTGGCCAGAAACTCAGGGGTCTGAGTAGGAAATGACTGTTCCTGCAGTCCTGAAAACAGAAGATGTCAGGCTGGAACTCCTACATTCCTCTGTCACCATGCAGCAGTCAATGACTGCAGTGGCTGGTCTCAGTCAAGAGTGACTAATAAACTACCCATGTTTGTCCCTAGCAGATGCTTGTGGTAAGTGTGTTGGCTAAGGTTTGGAGTGAAATAAAATACACCATTTAACAGACAGACACACGTGCAGTGAAGAAGAGCCCCATCACAACATTTATTTTTTTCAGGGGGGAGAATTAACCCTCAGTGAGTGAAAGAGTTGCTGGTTTAGTCAAGTCAAGAACAGGATGAGACACACTGGTCTAGTGCGTTGACATTTGCATCTCTGAGTGAGAGTGCTTGTTTTCACTGAAAGAGCAGCAAGACTGCCTTTTGAAACATTTAAAGGTAGTTAGGCTTTTGGAGGAAAAGAAGTGAGTATATTTTCATGGGAAGCTTTGAATCTCCCTGGACTTACCAGAACGGCTACAGAAAGACTTCAGCTATCTATGACTGCATCTTTTTAAACTGAGTGGTCTGTTTTGGGGGTTGTAAACAAATACTTACATTTGCATTTCACTTTCTCCTGACGTAAAAATGGTTTAATGGTAACTGGCTAACAGCAAAACATCACTGATCTAAAATTAAATGAATGTGTCCTCCTAAAGGAGGGAAACTCAGGTTGAGAGAAAATATCAGATGGCTGGGAGAGAAAGATGTCTTTTCCACTGACTAGTACTGACTGGGGGACCTCTCTTTCATACTGCAAAGGAAGAAAAGGCATGCTTGAATGCTTAAGTCCTGAATGAATTTTGCATAAAGAAAAAAGCCAACTTTTGCCCTGTAAGTACTCCCCTTCCCTCCCCGCTCTGACACTCCAGTACTAATTGCTGGTGGCCAACACCTTGCACTAGGGCTGCACTGTGTCAGGCAAACGAGAAATAAACCTGTCAGGGCTGTGAGTAAGAATTCCTGGGCATGTCCAGTCTCCAGGAACAAGCACAACCTATATCTGTTCCTGGATTTAAAAACACCGTAGAAAAGTGCTACACAGGCACAGTCCAAATGCACTCAGAGCTAATTGGGACATGAAGGAGGACTTAATTCTTTTGAAATCTCAAGGCAAATATGTACCTTTCCTCCAAGGAAAATAAAACAAATGTTATCTCCTTCCATAAGGGACGGAATCAAAAGCAATCAAAAAGCCACCCTTACAGCACATGACAGCAGCACAGTTGGATCCCAGCTCAGTCTTTTAGCTCTCCGTGCTGCCATGCGGAGACAGCCGTGCTCAGCCTGGTGAGCCCTCAGCCCCAGTCTGTTAGATTAGCATCATAGAGTCCTCATGAATTTTGCACGGCAGCAACTCCGAACCTTATATTACATGTGTGCATTTGTGCAGGAGACAGAGAGTAAAATTAAACGGGGTATGTAATTAGGTATTTCATACCACATCGTGTCGCGCGAGGGTTTAAAAGGCATATCCAGCACTGGCTAATGACCAAGGTCCATATGCTTCCATGTGTCTGTCTCTCAACTTCCATACGATACAGAAGTCTACAGATACCCATTATGAACTTAAATTTGGGCACAATCTCTGCCCCTACCTGGACAACTTTCTTGCGCCCTAGTTTTGGAGAGCTACTTCTGGGAACCAGTGCCACACTCTTAAAAGCAGTGATAGCAAGGCATCTGTGAGTAGAGATGCAAAAATGGCTCATATACGAGTGGCCAGTTTGTCCCTTTATTGCTAATATAGGTATGTCAAAGCTTATTTGTACTGGCTACTCTGCAGAACTTCAGAAAATTTGCTTTTATTCTATTCCCTGCTTGCCAAGCAGCATTCAAGTTAGCAAATGCAAGAAACCTAAGATGAAGAAGCAGTAGATACAGAGGCTCTTCAAAATGCTGGAACACTTCTGCCCTGCCTATGTCCTCATCTGGTTGGTGAAGAGCTTAAAACAATGCCAGGTGCTCACAGGTGTGGCTGACAGAAGTCACTCAACCCCGCCTGGCGTTGATAAGTGGTCCCAGGTGCAGCCAATTCCCACCAAGGAGCAGTTCAGGAGCTTGGGTGTTGGAGCAGAGCTCACAGTGTTCCTGGGGCTGTGACTGTGCCAGATCTAGTCAGGAACAACGTCTGCAAAATGTTCCGGGTGCAGACAGGGCCTTTGGAGGAAATGTAACAGCTGCCTGGAACAGTGCAGGATACGTTTTTATCTGGAAGCCTTTGCCAGCCAAACTGGCTTTCCACACCCATTGCAATGGCAGCCTCTTCTTGCAGACAAGACCCTGGTGTGGTGGAGCAAGTTGTTTTCGGAACAAAGTTTTCCAGTACTGGTTTTTCACCCAAAATCCATGGTACAAATCTCAGGCCTGGCTTGAGCTGGCAGGGGGAAAAATGTCTTATCATCTCTAATGCTCTGGCGCTAATCACAATCTCTGTGACAAAGGTGATAATGCAAACAGGGTTTAGCTTCTCTTCAACATAGTTTGTGAAACTGCCTTATGCAAACCAGTTTTAAAGAATAGTTGAGTTCCACCTCTGGTAGCCAAGTGAAACGCTATTGTGTCTCAGGCAAGAAAAGTGTTTATAGGCAATGTTTTTGAAAAGTATTAGAGTAATTTTGCAAGGCAATGTAGATTGTCCTTCAGGGTTGAAATAATCTCTGTGTTTTTAAAGAAGAGCACAAATAGAATGGACGTCACAGCTGACTAAAGTTTTCAGAAGACTTTAATTAGCTAGGAACGAACAATGAGAAATGCAAAGCATCGTGATGGGCTGGCTCAGCCTGAGGAGGTGATGCAGCTGTGCCAGTGCAGTGCCCCATGTCTACAGTCACTGCTGCCCTTGAGGACACCACAACCACCCCCCACGGTCCTGAGCCAGCACGGCTGAAGCTGGCACAGGGTCCTTCACCCTCACTCTGTGGTTCCAGGACTTGGAGCAGCAGGTCTGGGGCAGTAGCTGCTGGATGCCAATGCTGTGTTGCTAATCTTCACGTGCACTGTAAAACCAGAGGAGTCACACCTCAGTGCTACCTGGCTTAGTAACATCTTTGAGCTAAGAGACGTTACTCCCCCACTCCCCCTCCCAACCACTCTTTCCCCATCCTTTTTAAGGGTTAAAAAAAAAGAAAAGAAAGGGAACTTGCATTCTGATGCTGGGTCAGTGGGTATGGGATAATTCAAATTCAGCACCTTCCTCCAAGCTATGTGGTACCCAAGGGACAGTATCTTACTCTGCTCCTTCCTATCACTCTGTGCACTTGTAGGGGCTTATGGTATTACTGCAAAACACTCTAGACATGCACAGCATGAAGAAACAAGTTGAAAGGTACATTTGAATGCTCCAGACTCAAATCAGATAAACTCACAGGATTCACGTGGCCTCTGACACCAGGTGATTGCAAATGGTAATAAATAGAATCCAAATTCAGGTTGGCACATGCTTTCCTAGCAAAGGGACTAAAAATAACTGCATTTTAACAGACTAAGTGGTTAGAGAACTTTGTTAATTCAGACATAAACCTGTTAGCATAAAATATTGCCGGAGGTCTGAAATGGCCTCAGACAGTTTACATTTTTCATCAGGATTGCTGTTAGAGACAACTAACCCTTTCTCTCCCTAAGAATAATGCTGCTTTTCCACAAGGCAACCCAAAAGCCAATCTCTTTGTACACAAGAGAAATGCCTCTAATCTAGACTTTATTAGACTGATCATTATATAATGTCTTTAGAAAC
Organism: Atrichornis clamosus; assembly: GCA_013400975.1. Lineage (NCBI taxonomy): Eukaryota > Metazoa > Chordata > Aves > Passeriformes > Menuridae > Atrichornis > Atrichornis clamosus. The sequence continues at coordinate 97,875 of WBMZ01005313.1, read as the reverse complement.
TCTGGACAAAATAGAGCAGTGGGTTTAGCTGACGGTAATGTCAGATTGCTGTCAATAATCCCCAGCAGATGCAAACGTGTGACCCTTTTTCCCCTTAATTGTTGAATATTTATTTTTATCTTATAATGTTAATAAGGTTTATTGTGCTACAGAGAGAGCTGATATCACATGACCTTCATCTTCCTGACTCACAACAAAACCAGAAACATTACACTGCCTGTCACGTCCTGTTGCTTAATGATAATGTGTAGGTTAGTTGCTTTTCTTCCCCACACAATATTATTTATTCCTTTTGGACTGCCTTCCCTTATTTGGAGTTGCCATCGTGCTGAGAAAAAGGCATGATTGAAACAGGAGGTTCTGGATCATCCTTTCAGTATGAGCAGAGGGAACAACAACAAAAAATTAAATATGCAACTAGTCTTTAGACAGAGCTTGTTGAGTTTATGAGTGGCATTATAAGATGTGATTGCTTAAAAGAGCAGGGGACTGGATTTGGTGAAGCAGGAGGGACGTGGCAACTCAGTCATCCTAAACAAGACCTAGGTAAAAGCCCAAGTAACCCCGGTCTTAATAAACCAAAACAGACTATGCAAAGGACATGGGAGGAAAAAAACCCAGACAATTTTAATTTTCTTTGGAACAAAATTAGCTCCACTCATGTATATTTGAGATGGCAGGAACCCAAAGTAAAGGTTTGCATCTGGTCCTCTATTTATGGTGTGCTGGGCCAGGATCCCCGACCCAGATAACTCATTTTGGATCAGCCATGTTGGTGTTGCCTAGGATATAAGGGCCAAATTGATACAGACAGAAGAATGCAATAGCTTGGAAAGTTAGGCTGTAGCTTAGGCTGCACCTTTTCATGGCACTGCAAGGAAAAGTGAGGCTCACATGCAGGTGGATTAACTGGATCTTGAATTCACACACCCAGGAATGAATGGCTGCAGTTCCCAAAGCACGGACCAACACTGTCACGTGCAGCAACTGCTTCCCACTCCCTCCGCAGCGAGGGGAAAACCAAGGTGTGCCTCAGGCCCAGCACCTCCTGCCAGTCGCTGGGGCAGAGCAGCCAGTGCCTCACACCCCTCAACTCTTGGGCCCAGGTCTAAACTAAGCAGAGATAAGGAAACCTTTGTCACTATGCTTCAGAAAAGCACATGCAGGATGGAGGATGCACAATAAAGAAGCAGAGAATACCTGGGCAGTTCAGCCCCTGGGGCAGCTGGCAGCAGCCTCTGAGCACCACGAGTGGTCTCACTGGAAGGAATGGGGCTAAACATAGAGGAGGAGCCCCACCTTCTGTGGGCAGGCAGGAGCCGGCTCTGGCTTTGGATCAAGAGTTTGGCAAGGGGCACAGTGGGAAGCCCAAAAGATTTAGCATACTGTCTGTGCCAGAAATCTCCAGCTGCACAGCTCTGAACACAAACTTTGTATATCCTCACAACAGCGAGGATAAGTGATTTTTGGGTTTGTTACATGTTTTAAATGGAGTGAGAGCCCTCAGCTATTCCAGCACATTCCCTTTGCAGGTTCATTAATGAGACCTATGGGAATTGGATTGGGTTCTTTTTCACTGTTATTTGGACTGTGAGAAAAAAAATTGCAGAAAGGAGAAGCTATTTTCAAGCTATGGTTTTTTTTTCTGTTTTGCAACTGAAATGTTTACCAGGTTTCTGTCATTAAGTCCAGATATTTGGGGTATATATTAGAATTGTGCAGAGACTAGTCTAGATTTTTGTGTGGTTAATTTTACTGGGATCTCAGTGATCTATTATTTACATTGCTTTTTAAAACATTATTTTATAGTATGAAAAAAATATTTCATGGTATAAAAATAACGTTTCAGTCCATGTGGTCATGATACAATATAGTACTGCTATTTTGTTCAGAGTGCTTTGTAAGCATTAGTGAAATGAATGCTAGGGTGCACTTGTGAATTAGGCAGTACATCCCAGTTACACTGACATGAAAACTGGGTCTGCTTCACAAATGTCTTTGCACCAGTATAACTATTTTGATGAGGGGGTGATAATTTTTACAAGGGTAATAAAAGCTCCACAACCCCCAAACCTTGTTGCAGTTGCACCAAAAATGAAAGTATCATATATGGGTCTGGCTGCCCCCCAAACACTGGTATCAGCACTCCTCCCCTGACTGAACTGGCATAATCCAGGTCTTGGTTTCAGCCTGTTACATCAATACTGATGTAGCTAATGCATGACAGATGTTGTGGTGAAATCACAGATCCACTGAAGTCACTGGCAAAACTCCCATTCATTTAGAGAGTCCCAAGGCTTTGCTCAGCATATTTTAGGCTCCATGTGCAATACCCAAAACACAGGTCGTCCCCAATTACAACCTGGCTGTTTCCCCAACCCAGGAATTAGACAATCAGAAAGTGGCAGTGTGCACAGTGCCAGGATGTGCTCCTGTAACTGATGTCCTCAGGCAACTGCACGTGATGGGCAAATCCAGTGGGGGCAATTGCTACAGAAGCACTTCTGACCGCTACTTCTCTTCTGTCATCCTGCAACATCTGTGTAACACCTACAGAAGTTACTGCAGTTGGCAAGTGAAGCTTTAGCTGGTTTTGAGGCAATTTAGTATTGAAAAGGAAAGAAGAAGAGCTGGTACTGCATTAACTTTCAGCTTCCCACTGGCTGCCTCCCAGATGCCTGGGGACCGGAGACCTGGAAACCCTGACCCTGCTGTGTGGCATTTCACCCATGACATGAGCCAGGGGATTCAGTGCACAGCCTCTGGGAATCACAAGGAAATAACACGGCAGTCATGTTCCCTGAGCCAGGAAACGGGTACAGATGCCCACGATCCACTTGTATTGCTGCATTTTTCCATGTTTTTGAGCTGTGTGTACCTCTGTGTCCTGTGTGTGGCTATGCAGACAGAAGTGGCCTGGGCTGCAGAGCCACAGTCCCAGCTCTATCCTGTGTGCAGGCACAAGAAAAGCTATTCCATATCTCCCTTAGGGAAAAAATGACAGTCTGAATTTTTTTTTTTGTGGCCCTCTTTGCAGCAGTTTGCACACCATAAATAGCATGCTTACTACTCCCTGGGAATCCATGGAAGATGTTGATTCCTCAGCCGAGCACTGTTTAAGAAGAAATAGTGTGGGCCCTCCGTGTGGGCTGAGCTGCTGAGAAACACACTCATGTGCTCTGGCTGGGCTTTGTGATGCAGTGGTGCTGTTGATACCCAGTTTGTTTAAAGCTAGGCAGGGTATCTGTGCCATACACTCTGGTGAAGGGAAATCAGAACCCACTACACCCATAAGGGTAACTTCTTTCTGCAATAAATGAAACCAGCTGGCATTATGGCCTGCAACAGAAAAGATTACGCATCTGTCTTCTGCAGAGGCAAAAGCTGAGTGCTGGACTTTCCCATCCTCGCACCGGTTCCTATCTCCCACCTCCCCCGCAGTCCTTTCAAAGTGCTGCAATGGGAAAGTTCAGCAGAGGGAAGGGAAGGCAGCATGCCCAGCCCCACCATGTATGAGGAAAATTCCTTGCCAGTGGGAACACCAGCTGAAGAGTGAAACGGATGGATCACCAAGGCAGTATGGTCAGGATCACTTAATGAGATGGGCACTAACCCAAAAATGTGTCTTTTAATGCAGACAAACACTAGGACTCACATCCAGAAGCAGAATACAGACCACAGTCCTATGACTGCAGGGAACACCACATCTAGAGAGGATTGATGAAAAAGATGAGTGTGTCTAACAGATCAAGAAGGTTGTAGATGAGGTGAGGATGGATCCAAGAAAGGCCACAGAACAAAATGACTAAGTACTGGAAAATGTGGCTTGAAGTGACAGACTGGAGAAGACACTCCATCTGTTTAGCCTAACGAAGACAAAGTTGAGAGGATGACTTGATCACAGCCTCTAAGTACTGACATGGGGAACAGAAATGTGATAATAGAAGGCTTTTCAATCTAGCTGACGCAACTATAATATGATCCAACTGGAAGTTGGAAGCCAGACAAATTTTGACTACAAATAAGGTGCAGATGTTTAACAGTGAGGGTAATTAACCAGTGGAACTAATTACCAAGGACTGTGGGGACTATCACCAACAACTTTAAATCAGGATTAGATTCTCTCCCCCTCCCCCTGCCAGAGATGTGCTCTAGTTCATTCAGGAATGAATTCAGAGATGTCCTTCACTGTGTGTGTTCCTCAGGAGCTCGGTGAGATTACCAAGCCAGCTTGCTCTGCCTTTGGGATACCCCTGCAATTCACAGGTCCTGGAAGCACACAGACTGCAGAAACCCCACAGCACCTGCCCAAACTGAGTCACAACACTTCATTTCATACCTTGGGCTGTTAAGTAGTAAGGGGACAAATTGGTAAGAGTGGGAGGAGAAGGGTGTGGGCGACGGGATCACAGATCCCCTCCATGTAAGCCTGTGCATTATCTCAGTGATTCAGTTACTTTTTAAAAGAATGAAAGAATTAAGATGGCAAATGTAATTGTCTGCTCTGCTAAAAGCATTGCAGTCAAAATGAGCTTACAGGAAAGATACTGATAAAATGTGCTTTGTGTTCCTCTTGCTGTGCTGTGCTGAATTTGGCCAGGGTAAGGAGCATCCCAAAAGTCAGCAGAGGAAGAAGCAACCCCTGTCTGGAGTGAAGTCATCTTGGGGAGCACCAGTGAGCCAACGCATGGCTCCTGGCCTGCCAGTGACAGACCATGAAACAGCCTCCATCTGCTGCCAGGCCCATGTGGACATTCCATCTAAGGAAACAAACGGCCCGGCATCAGCAAGGACTCAGGTGCAGCAGCCAAAAGGGAAGCACACTGACTGCCTGGGGGCCTGTGATGGATGGAGATGAACCCCTGGCCAGGACTTGCACGCTCCATGGTGAAACCTTGTGCGCTCCAGTTCAGGGCAGATGGAGGGGAGGCCAACATCAGAGACAGAGTATAGACAGCCTCTCCCCGGCCATGAAATGGNAGGGGAGGCCAACATCAGAGACAGCCTCTCCCTGGCCATGAAATGAGTGAAATCAAGGAAAGATTGGAGGTGTTTGAAGTTTCTTTAGCAGCAATTCTCCCTCCCAAAATTGTGGCAGGGCGCAGCCACAGCTGGGGGGCAGAGAAATTAAGAGGGGCTCTTGACTGCAAGTGTCAGTGTCACCCTGTTCAAGAGGGGCCCTAACAGTCTTCTGTAACCTTCCAGGGCCTTCTAGAACCTTCTGGGACCTTTCAGAACCTTCCAGGGCCTTCTAGGACCTTCTCCAGCGCTGCTGACGTTGAACAGAGTCCTGGCAGAAATGAAGGAGCAGAGCAGATGCGGCAAACACCCCGCTGCCCCTGCGGTCCCGTCCCTCACATCTCCCGGCTGTGTCTCCGCACAGCCTGGACATGCCCTGTGCCGGGGGCAGGCAGGGCAGGCAGGGCTGGGGGGAGGAGGCTCCTCAGCTGCCTGCTCGCACCTGCCAGCGCTCGCAACTGCAATTAGTTGCACCCGGTCGAAGCCAAATTGAGGCCCCTTTCAAACTGCAACTCTGTGCGTTTTGTTTCCAAAGGGAAGTTCATCTTTTATGTGCATGCAAAATGGATAAAACCCAAGGAACCTTTTTTTTCCCCCCCCCCCCCACCCCCCCCCCCCGCTTCCCTTCTCTCAGTCAGGCAGGAATTTGTTTAAAATCACCCGCTGCTGGTGGTGGGGAGATGCAGTGGGTTGGGGTCTGTAGCTATCCTTCTTTTGTGCCATGGGAAAGGTTGGCTTTTTCCAAAGAGCAATCTCGGCGTGTGGCCTGTGCACGGTGAGGGGATCCCTGGTGTGGGTGGGCAAGCTGGACCCTCTGTCCCTTTTGGGAAACGTGTCCCCTTCGCCCTGAGCAAGGAGAGGATGGGGAAAGCGGGGGTGGGTGGACTTCTGCTGCTTGTGGGGAGCAGATGTGCTCCAGGGGCTCAGCAAACTCCTCCGGGAAGCAGCATGGGTAGGAACTGATCGACGCCAGGCAGCCTTTCCCTTGCCCTCTGTCTCTTTCCCTCCTCCCTAGCTCCTCCACATTGTTTCTCCTGCATCCGCATCCTGCTTCACCCATGTGTGGATCCCCCTTCCCGAGGAGGCGGCCTGTGCGGTGCTCCCCAGCCCTGGAATCGCTTCATCTGAAGGCAGAGCCCCCCCGGGTGACTGCCGGGAGGTGCTGATTCCGTGGTGTGCAGGGGATCCAGCAGCCACCGCATTAAGAGGATTTACAAAAGAGATAAGGCACAGCGCCGAGCTTCCCTTGGTAATCGTGCAGCACACAATTCGGGACTGTGTGGGGAATTTCGGCGCAGCTGACAGGTACACAGCACTGATCCAATTGTCCTTACAGCTGCTATTAGCCAAAATAAGGGGCAACTGGTATTACAAATGATTTCTGGGTAAATGCTTAGCTCCGGTTCTGAATGATCTCTCAGCAATAATCCACACATAATCCTCAATACAGAGACTCTGCTTTAGAGGTGGCTCCATTTTGAGCAGGCCTCAATAATGTGTGGATGTTCTCATTCACAAAATAAAGGGGAGGAAGGAACAGGAAAGTCACTTCTGTTTTACCAGACTTTTTTTCTGGGTTGAATAAAATTTAGAGGAGTGTGTGATCATGTATGTATTATTTATTAAAAGAATATTACCTGCTTGGTAATTATTTCTTTGGGAGAATAATTTTAACTAAAATGACTGTGTACAGCTGTTTCAGGCAGGTCTGATGTATCTAGAAAATAAACAAATGAACAAAAATCTCCTGCAGTGACTCAGTTCATGATGTTTATTCCTCAGAACACTCTTGGTGACTTAATGTCAGGGAATGAGTGTGCTGATAGTTGTTAACACCTTCTCTCTTCTCCTCTGCACTTACTGATGTGAAAGGTTGCGTGGTCCAGAGGCGCTTACGCAGCCCCACTAGCAGGGCACCTGGGAGCCCTGCAGTCTTTGGTGCATTGAGGGGACTCATCACAGCCCCACGAAGCGAAGCAGGAAGATGTGCTGCTTCCTGAAGCACAGATCCCAGAGAGGAGCAGGTGACTCTTCCCAAAACCAGCTACTCGTCTTGGGTGTCTGGTGCTGGCATGAGACCCAGGGCTGGGTTTTCAGAACCTCTTAGCACTCATACCTCGCTATTTACCTGCTTTGAAGAGTGTTCTTCTTACAACAACTTGATTGCCAGAGAGTGGGCACGGGAGAGTTTGACTCTGCAACAATTACTTGTGTGAGTAATCTTTGGGTAATCCCAGGAGGTTTTACCTGGCTGACTAAGGACTCTCAGAACATTACCAAACCACTGGATATATCCTCTAAAAATATTTTTGGCCCATTGCTTTCTCTGGGGCTTTCAAGGGGACTGGAATAGGTTTTGTAATCTCTGGTGTACCTTAATTAACATCCATGCGACATTTTAACCGATAGGCTCTGCTCCTGACTGTACAATAAAGAAATGTTGGAAATCATATCTATTCATTGTGAATCATAGCTACCTGCCACAGAGGGGAAAGGAGGCCCTGCCAAATGCCACAGAAAAAAAATTAGTATTTCTCTGCTAGCAAATTCTGAAAAAGCAAATAATATTTTCAGAGTTTGTTTACTCATTTGTTCCTTAAAAGAGGCAAAGGAATCTGTGAATCAGAAGAATTTCCATCTCAAAAAATTTCTTTGGCAGCCAGTGGCTTGTAATTTAAGATTAAGCAATTGAATTTCATGCAGCCCTGCTTAAAATTCACTACCCCACACACCATCACCATATGCATAAAAACCCCCACACAACAGTCCCCCTGCCATCTCCCCCAGCATCTCTAAGATATACTATAAGCCAGTAAAAAAATGTCCAATCAGCTGGGAGATCACAAAATGTACTTAATAAAGATGTTGTCTGCATGACTGCTGGATTTTCCCTTCACAGTGTTCGCAGCCTATCAGGCAGTTTCCATTCCGATGCAATGCCAGTGCTGGGCTGACTTCAATCAGGCTGCACAAATCAGCAGAGCAGAAATGCCTCCTTCCCTCCATCACCTGAAGCCAATGCTGATTCATCTCTTCAGACCCATTCCTCCTGCCCTTTCTCTGAATTCGCTGATTGCTGAATCATTTCTTTTTCCTTTTTTTTTTCTCCCCTCCCTTTTCCCCTCTGGAGTGTCCCAGCGCTGAATGCAACGCGCTTCATTTCGAGATCTGACTGAAAGGGAATATGGAAATTAATTGGCTCGGGCTGCTCGCAGCCTTTCACACGTGCCTGTACTATGTAAGAGGTGCCGTGCAATTGCCTTTCCATTGTGGTTCCCCACCAGCCACCTGTCTCCTTGCACACGCTGCCGCGGCTGCTCTCGGCCTGGGTTCCGGAGATGGATGTCCCCTTCCTCTCCCCATTGTGCGAGAGGGAGGGCAGCTGGCAGGGCTGTCCTCCTAAGGGCTGGAACTGCCCGTTTGACTCAAAATAGGCAGGATTTAGTGAATTCTCCGGCTTGTGGTAAATAGTGTGTGACTGGTGCTTTGGCAAGGGCTGCAGAGGGATGTGCAGTACAGTGCCACTGCTGTCGAAATGGTTATTTGTTCTTGCTACAGGAAGCAGAGCCCAGTTGAAAGAGAAAAGCCAGGGAATGTCCCTCCTCCACAGGAGGGTGGTACCGGGACCCTTGCAAGTTGGACCATAACCTCGCTTCACGGGTATGCTCCATCCCAAACATTTTACGTCTATGTTTCTATGTTCTGTTGGTTTCATGTACAATTTTCTCATGAGGCTTTCTCCTGATTGTGGAGCATTTGGATTCGTCTGGTGAAGATGCCCTGTGTCTTGGATGTGGGAATGTTATTATTAGAATTGCAGAATCATGAACTGAAGATGGTGGCCCTGCTGTCACATGCTGAGTATTGCATATTTTCTCAAGGACCTGTCCCATGGTGCTGTGACTTTTCCAGCTGCATGAGAAAGGCAGTGTTGGGCAGAAAGAAGGTTTTATCTCCATGTCATGCAAGGGGGAAGCCCAAAGGGAATCAGACTTTACAGGTAGCCAGGCAGGACTGCAATGTCAGGCAGGCCAGGAGCACCTACACAGTGGGGGAAGAATGGAGATCCATAGCTCAGAGACAGAACTGCTCCAGGCTTCTGGAAGCACCCCGGCACTTGCTGGGGGACAACAGGCTCTTCTGTGAGGTGGATGGTGCAAAGCTGACCCTGACTCAATCCCCTGTTGGCAGGGAAAATCTGAGCTCTAACGTTCAGGAGGATATTGGTCATTTGTGCTGATTGTTTTTTATTTGGAGGCACTTCAAGAAGTGGCTTTTGGAGTCCCAAAGAAGGACTTATGTGCTCAGAAGGTTGTCTAATTTTCCCATCTATAATAAGTTGATCTTTAAAAAGATATTTTCTCTACACACAGACTTTGTCTTACCTATGTCATGTGACCATTACAGTCACCAGAAAACTGCTCTGAGGCTGTTAGGACATTTGGCAGCAGATAAACGGCACAAACATTACAGAAGTCTGCAGCTGCTCCCAACCAGCAACAAGAATATTTAGGTAGAGGCATCCTCACCTATGGCATAAGTCCTTGTGTCCTAATCTCAAGAGACTGATGGTATGAGCCTCACTAGGTGCTGGTGAGTTGTCTGTATTTTCAGGATTTTGGGATGACTCAGATTCTTGTAGGTCTGATGCTGCCCATGATTTCTCTGGCACGACTCCCATCTTTCTCTTCCATCTTTGCATTGCCCCTTGCCCAAGGAGTTGTGGCCTACAAGAAGGACCACTTCCCACTATTAATAGAACAGCAAGAAATAAAAGAGCAGGCACATTCGTAATGTGATATTACTTACAGAGAAGACATGATCTCAGGCATACTGGATGTCAAAACCAAATGAGAAACTTTTCTTCTAGTTTTATCACAGTTTTTCCCAGAGCCACTGCTACTTGCATTCTGGAAATTTACAGGATGAATGATTTTGTCATGATATCTAATTCTAATCTGAAGTGATTTACTGTTAAGTTGAAAATCAAGCCTGTACATATCCCCCTCCAAGTGGTTTCTGTGACAGTTTCTATTAACCATAAAAATGTCACTTGCTAGGAAGTATCAGCCTTCTTATAGGCTTTGCAATCATCACTACCAGATGCACACTTACTGAATGGAATAAATAATAGTCTCATGCAATTAGCCTAGGATGCAGGACATGTCTGGCTATCTCTCCAAAGTGAAGTTTTCAGAAGCAAATCCATATATCAAGAGATGAGATCTATCTGGATTCTCTGAAGTTCTTCAGAACTTGAAATGTTGTAAAGCCTTAAGGATAAAGCTAAGAGTTTTGGTGCATATCTTTGTGGTTTCAGTCTGTGTAAGCAACTGAAATGCCCGTTTTACTTCATTCTGATCCAGTAAAAATTCCTATGTCTATTCTGTCAGTTATAATGTGTTTTGAAATACACGACTGGCTCTGTGGCGTTTCGTGCCCTTGCACGATCACAGTAAAAGTTTTACTGTGGGGTTGTGCCATAAACACTTTGTCTCCATCTACCCTTCAAAGAAACGACACACAGAGCCCTTGAGACTGGGGATGTGGATGAGGGCTGCTGTCCGTGGGATGTCTTAGCACTGTTGAGAAAGACTTGAGCTAATCTGGTCCTCAGGTATGAGCTGAAAAGAGAGTTTGGGGTTGTGTCACGTTCTGCCTGAACTCTAAGCCATTGCACTTAAGGTCTCTGCTGTTGGGGGGGAACTCAAGGAATCAGACTCAGTACTGAAAATGACATTTAATGGCTCTCCATGTTTTAAGCCATATTATGAACTGAAGTCATAAAGAAAGTTGTAACCTAGACCTTCATTGCTGTGTTTGCATCTGAGGATTGACATTCAGCGGGCTGCAAGCTGGAGCGGTGGCTCTGAACTGCATGAGGCACATTATACTTGCAGCAGCAGAAGCCTTGGAGCCTTGCAGCAAAAGAAGCAAGAAACTTGTTTACATCTGCCTAGAAGAACAAAGTCATATTCTGCTCTTCTATGCACCAATCTGACTACGGAAGTCAGTGAACTTTGACTTGTGTGTCAGGGAAAAAAATTCACTGTGTAGGAGTTTGCAGCTGGCACAATGAATGGAGATATCAGCAATCTCTAGAGAGCACCTGGATCCCTTGATGAAGTGAACTTACAGAGCCTGGGTAGATCTGAAAGAGCAAGGGGAGAAAGAAAGCATTTGGTCACATTTCTAGAGCAAGGACACCGTATATTTGAAAGCAGAAGCTCTGAGAGGGGCACGTGCTACAACTTCAAAAAAACATCTGCTCACATAGGAGCACCAGCGGTGCAGGGAGCTGTGTGTGGCTGTTGAGAATCGTGCAAAAGGGAGCTCCTGCACTGCCCTGGGCAGGGCTCACGAGAGGAGATAAAGTAGACAACGGAGGGGTTTAGTTCCTTCTCCGCTCTTTGTCTGCTCTGCAAAGGCTGTTGCGAAAGCAGAAAGGGTTTAAAAATGTCTGAAAGAAGGATTTGCAACCTGTTAAACCCGCTCTAGAAGGAGAATATGAAGAAGCTCATCCTATCAAACTTTAGAAAAAGAAATTTTGAAGTATGACTTAACTTCAACAGAGGCAGAGGCATCTAGTCTGATGTTAGAAGGCCATTTGTCTTTTATCTACCAAATGCATATATATTCCAGAAGAAAAAACCACTGTGTGTCCCTTGCTCATGGAATTTATAAAGATTTATAAATTAAAGTTAGAATTACAGGATATTATTCAATGTATAATTCTAAACGCTGTTATCATAGGGAAAAGTGCCTGTGGTCTGTTTGTGACTGCAGAATCCACAAAGAATACCTAGAATGTTCCTCTCCTGGAAATGCTGTTAATTGTTTTTCGCATGATGAAATTGGTTTGAAGCAATTTCACTCTCCCTTGAAGTCTTGTGAAAACAGAAAACAGAATATATCAGTACGGGAAAAGATGATGCTCACAGTTGTCTAAGAACTAAAAAGCCATGTGTATTCTTTAAAGTCTGTGGGATGAGGCTGCTTTCTTCACTGCAGTGTTAACACACGCACCTTGGAGACTCTCATCTCAGCCAGCATCTGAGCATGCTCTTGCATTTCATCCGATAGCTCAGGAGAAAAACCACCAGCTCATATTCAGCAACATGTAGCTCCAAAATCAATGTCAGGCAAGCATTTTCACTACTAGCAAACTAAACATTTTCACAGCTATTATTTGGACTAAAACTTGATAAATAGTGTTGGAGGACTCTGGTGAAGTTAAGTTCTCCAACCTGTGAACCTTTTTCTTTGACAGGGACAGATGAGAGAAAAGAAAAAGGTAGTTCTGCATGTTTTCATCCCTGCTATCTATGACATGGCTCTTGAATGGCTGAATGTCACCACAGAAAACTGTCTTGGTGAGAAGTTTGTACGGAAAGATCCCATTTAAAGAGTGAGATATGCAGGCCACACTGAAGGAATTCTTAATTTTTCCAAATTTCAGTTCAGTGAAAGTTTGGGAATTAGTTGGGCCAGTGACTTCTCCATACTTCAGAGTGACAGCAGTAATACATATACACGCTGTGTACAAAGGCACTCCCTGAAAAAAGTGAAATTGGGGTAATATATTGGAAAGGTGTCAGACTGATAAAAATGGGAAGCCAAAGACTTTCATTTGCAGAGCAGGTACGCCAAAGGTCCTGGCAGCCCAAGCTTCTCCACATAGTGGAGAACTCAGTGGTCAAGTTTTGTTTTAGCATTTGTTTCTGTGAGGAGAGAAGGGATGACTTGGTACCCACAGGATGATCCCAGCTGACTTCATGACTGGAGCTTTACCATTATCATGTATTAGATTTTCCCATAGCAAATAAAGTATTGAAATTGGAATGAAGTATTGAAATTGCAGTGGAGACAATACATGAATTTTAACTATGTCATAAACCACACTTTAGATGGCTATAATAATAAAAATGTTTGAGAGCTAGATGAGCTGAAGATTTTGTCTTTAAAAAAAATAATCCAAAGCAACCCAACCCCTCTCATTCTCCACATTTAAAAAAGTCTGTACAAACAGACTTAGAATTGACTTTGTCTCTGTGCTCAGGCCACAGAGGAGCACGTAGAGAAAGTCAGGAGATCGTGGCAAGCCAGACCACAGCATTTCCTACGGCAGCTCATCGAAGGGTGTCCTTGCCTGAAGATTCCCACTCATGTCCCATTGACTTTATGAATAGTCCTCAGGATCTTGCCTGAGCACATCTGAATGTTTGTACAGCACCTGACGCAAACAGGCCGCCGCTCCACTTCATTTATCAAATGATAAATAACATGATAATACTCTAATTGAAGTCACTCATACAGACAGTAATCACCTCGTGATTCAGCGCAGCACAGACCTGCGAGGTGGAAGACTGCACTAAGCTTATGCAGAGATTTCTATCTTGCCCATCAGCTTCTGCACGCTAAATATATTCTGATTTTACAAATGCTGAAGTTTTAAGGTGAGATTTTCTATGCTTGGGCTAAACCCAAAGTGATTAATTTTCATAATGCCAGAACAAAACCATTCAGCCACTTTTGAGTTATGTGACACTGAAAGACAAGGTATTGATAACATTGCTATTAACAGCCGAATCAAGACTCCCTGACAGCACATATAATAATATTTTTTTATTTATTGAGCAAGGAACAGCAATACAAGGGGAGGTGGAAGACAGGAAACTTCAGAGAGTTTATGCCCTCCAGTGAGCAACACCTGATCCAGAAATCAGGCTCTGGCAATGTACAGTGCAGGGAAAGTATGCTTGAATTAATGCCTGAGACCTGGCTGATACATACCTCATAGCTAATCTGGTTACGCGGGGTTTATTTCACAGTCGGAAGTTCTTGCACTGGAAGAGAGTCCTGCTGGGGTTTTCTGAGCACACGGCAGAATTAATGAATGAACGAGCGCGTCTTGCCAGCCCAGATTTAAATTGCTTACTAGATCAAAATCTGTTCATTTTCTCTGTCCTTATTTCCAGCCTCTCAGCCTTTTATTTATTAATTTATTTGAGAAAACAGATAAAGAGCACGGAATGTGCCTGCGGACGCCATCCAGGCGGCAAATGCAGATAAAGGGCAGTTCTTCGCGCTGGCCTGAACCCTGGCACCAGGCTGTGGGCCACGGCCCTGGGCAGGGAGCTCCCTGGCAGAGGCTGGGTGGTGGCTGCTGGTGGCCCTGGGGCTGGGGATGTGAGGAGCTGTGGCTACACAGCCCCCAGCCCATGCAACCCAGCCGCCCTGAGCAGCTCGCCGGGCCACCAGCAACCCTTCTCTGCAGCCCCTGGGAAGAGGACGGCACTAAAGCACTGAAGCCTTGCCTTGAAAAGGGAAGAAATAAACGCGGGCTGCTGTGCAGGAAGGGTCACGTTTTTTCTGTCTTGCAGATCCATGCTGCCTTTGGTATTAGCCAGTTGTCAGGCTTTAATGGGTGCTTGCAAACAGGATAACTGGAATATTTTGATTTATTTGGCCACTGGGCAGACCTCCAGCCTGCCGTCTTGACTGCGGTGTTCGTATTTTAATAGGAGTTTTAAGAAGGCTTAGTTAGGGGTATTTAAGGTAGTCCCTGAGTTTTCAAGCAGATTTTCTCAGCTGAAAACACAGCACCAAAGCGATGAGGCGGCAGGTTTTTAAGAAGTAGAGGGACCCTCTAAATGTGCCACTGTCGCTGCCCTTCCACAGCCCCTTTCAGGTGAAGGAGCTCCTCTCACACCGTCACGGCTCCTTTCGTATCCCAGTGTCTGGACTCCTTAACTCCGTGTCCAACGGTGCTGCGCAAGGCCAGGATGTAGGCAGCCCTCCGCGACAGCAGCAGGGCATCGGGACGAGGACGGATACCCCCGCTCGCCCCCATCGCGCTCCCCAGCCCCTGCTTCGCAAGGCCAGGCGTCTCCCTCCGAGCCCCGGCGCTGGGATGTGCTGCAGGGAGGCAGCGTTCGGCTGCTCCGAGCTCCAGGCAGCTTGACCGCCTCCCCGGCCCCCGGGCTGCACGCTCAGGAGAGAAGGGGGTACGAGACAAATGTCGCTCACTCAAGGTGAAGGGCAGTGCTGGATGATGGAAAAGCAGCCTGTGCTCTTTGCCAAAGACCGGAGACCTTCCTGAAGATTCACTGCTCTTCAGTTTTTTTAATGCTCTTATTTTAGAGCGTATGGAAAGAAGAGGCTGATAATCAAGAGAGAGAGTCTGCCAATATATCCAGGTATCCTGAGCTGCACTGCTCCTGCTCTTCCTCACCTTCCTCTCCCTGTGCTGCCAGCATAGCCCGAGCAAGGATGGATAGCTCTGCTGCCTGGTGCAGTGCAGGCGTGCAGGCATCTGCTACTGCAATATTGACCAGGTTTGCTTTCCTCAGCAGAGACTGGACTGTGAATTACCCCCAGGTCTCTGGAGGTGCAAACCCGGTGTGCAAAGCACTCTGCCTGCTGCTGGCTTAACCCTGCCTGTTTGGACCCTGACCCTTGAGGAAGACAAGGCAGGGACAGCACCAGGTTGCACTTTTGCTCCGTACCATCCCAAAAAGGAGCTGAAGAACTTCAGAAATGAAAATCTGCTTTGAAGGTGTAACAATGGTCACCCACTTCTTTGGGAGCCAGTTTGGTAACTAGAAACCAAACTGGGGAGCAGTCCCAAGCTTCCCAACCACAGCTTGGAAGCAACTAAAGCAAGGAGGGAGATTTTGAAAGGCACCTCAGAGCCCAGGTTGTTTGATTGGAGGCTTTGCCAAGTCTCCTCTGTTGGTGTAAGGCCCTTCAGAGCCAGCAAGCTGCGTGCAGCTGCCCTCCTTCCTCACCTGCTTCTCCCCGTGGGGCAGGAGGAGAACACACTGTGAGGAAGGGAAGCTTCACCGTAAGCTTGAGCTGCTCTGCTTAGAGTGCCCACAC
This sequence comes from Atrichornis clamosus, assembly GCA_013400975.1. NCBI lineage: Eukaryota > Metazoa > Chordata > Aves > Passeriformes > Menuridae > Atrichornis > Atrichornis clamosus. The sequence goes on along the minus strand of WBMZ01005313.1, from coordinate 81,975 downwards.
CCACACACCTCTCCAATAGCAGCCAGCTGCCCCGAGAGGAGAAGGTGTGATCTTGGCACATTGCATGGATCCTTGCAGAAGGATGGGAACACGAGGATAAATATCAAGGCTTGAGAATACAGCAAGGTTGAGAAAAGGCTTGCCTGGGTGATGAAATGTTCATGAAGTGGCACATTGATTAAGGAGGAAAGATACAAGAGGCAGCCCATCATAACTTCAGACTTCACCAGCTTGCACTACCAAGCATCCCTTGAAATGCTAATTAAAACGAGCTGAGGGAGAGGAGCCTGCTAACAGGATCACAGCCTTGCTTGGATTGAGTAATAAATGTGTAGTAGGCATCCGTGTTTTCCTCTACATGTGTTTTCCAAGCTGAGTTGACTGTAAATGTTGTGGTTTTGTGAAACCCACACAGAGTAGGATGCAAACACAGACTAGACAGAGAGGCAAGGTCTAGGCACGAAGCTGGAAGACAAAAAGCCACGATAGTCTTCCACAAATAAATAAATAACTGCCCGAAATGAGGGCTAATTAACTTGCAATAAACCAACTTAACCACTTAGGGGCAGCGTTAACACAGAGTTAACATGCAAAACAAACCTGTGTTTTCTCACCTGGTTAATTTAATATGCGCCGTGAATATTCATAGTGTATGAAATCCTGATACATCAACACAGCAAACGATGCAGTCTGTCAAACCCGGGAACGCGTGGCAATAGGAGTAACTCAGTCGCTGCTCACACGGCGCTGACTTTGATCAGTTGGTGTTTCTAAACACATTCATAGAGGAGGTAGGACTTTGCTGCTTTTCCTCTGTCAGGGTCACAGAGTGTGTTCTATACAAAGATTAAAACCTAAAAAAAGAAGATAGGAAAGAGCTTCACTTAAAATAAACATAAAGAAAGTGAAACAGAAAAAAAGCTGTCTTTGAAAAATGCTACTCTTGCATGCAGGAGCTGAACCCCTCATTTTATCTCCATGGCCACATTCAGACCAACTTTGCTCTCAGACAATACGTTTCTTTCTCTACCTTGCATGTAAAAAAGTCCTGGTTCCTTGGATCCCTCTGAAACATTTCCTTGCATAAAAAGAAGCTCAGACCCGCTTCAGGTATGTTTACGTTCCCTGATCAGAACACATACATAAAGAAAAGGTGCTTTTTTTTTTTTTAGTGTGGCTTGACTAACCTGAGTTAGCTCCAGCAGAAAAAAACACAGTAGCCAGGTTTTATTTATTTATTTATTTATTTTTAAAGGGGGCTAGCAGTTTCAATTCAGACTCAGGTAAACCTCATCTCACCCCACTGCCCTTTTAACCCGAAGTATTAAAAGCACAACATTTCCCTCCTCTTCCTGTCCCCTCCCCACTTCCCTCTTTCCCTCTTTCCCCCTTCCACCTTCCCTTTATGCACCAGCATGTTTACAAGCTCAGGCATGGCTTGCCCATGTCCCAGCGTCACCTTTACAGCCACCAGGTGCTCTGGCTGCTCAGGCTGGGGAGTGGGGCAGCTGGAAGTCTGCTTCCACGGTGTGCCTGCTGCTCCTGGCAGCTGCCAGAGCGTGCCAAGGCTGTGCTCCCCTGGCAGTGAGCGCCAGATCCGTGCGCCATCGGAGCACTCAGCAGGAAGGACGGGTCAGGATCAGGAGCAGGAGCGTGCTCACATTTCTGCTGAATTAGCCGGAGTGCACGACAGGGAACACACGCCACCTTTACGCTCTGTGCTGGCCGAGGGAGGACAGACGATACCTGATCTGGCATCAAGTGAGCTTGGTGTGGAGAGAAGATATTGAACATGGCAGAAAGTTAAAGTAGGATGGGTAAACAATATCTGATCTGGCAGAAGAAGCTGCTGGTACAAAGTTGGCCTGTCAGAACTATTACAATAAATTCAAACCAGTGGAGCGAGTGCCACATGGCCAAAGTGTTTTTGCTGCAGTATCAGGGGGCCCAGGGACAGACTCACTGTGCTGACAAACCCTGCACCTGGGAAAGGGGTGGGAAGTGTGTGCCCATCCTTGCTGGCATGCCTGTCTGAGGACCAACATTGGGGTGGATGAGGAGGCAAAGGATGAGGGATGATCCTTCAACCCTGAAGTATGGAGGAACAGCATCCCTAAAGAATGCATACACAGACCTTGTTCAGCATTGCCCAGGTCCTGGCAGCTGTTTGGAAGTGGATCCTGATGTGACAGAGGGCTTCCCCTGGTGCGGGAGGTGGTGCTGGGAGTGCTGTGCTGGGGAGGCTGAGATGGAGGAGGAGAAAGATGTGCAGCACCATTGCCAGCACTGCTTCTGCAGAGGAGGGGGGAATCAGGCTCCTAAGCCGTCACCCTGCCAAAAACATCAAACTGACTGAAATAAAGTCCCGCAAGGAGAGGAAGCAAGTGAGCTGTCAGAAGTGAGAGAAACAACAAGCCCACTGTACAGGATCATCCACAGACCACCCTCCTCCACTGAAGTGATATTTCTCCTTTCACCTGTCTCAAGTGGATGAAGAAAGTCAATGTTTAGACTCTTGCTTCCTTTGCTTATAAAATTTGAGTGCTGCCCCTGTCTTTTCTTCCAGAATGGCCAGTGCAGCCTAGGGAGATCCAGTCACAGCTCCTAGGAAATGGCAGGAGAATGACGGGGCTGAGTCGTCATGCATTATGCTGAATATTTACCCCTCATGCATGCTATTTTATTTTAAATCTAGCGTGTAATATGCTTTGCATCTAGCGTGTTGCTCTTGTGTGTTTTCCCCTTGCCCTGCCTGTCTCTTGCTGGCAGCTGCCATCGTGAAACAAAAGGCAGCTGCCAGTTTGAGTGAACATCTCTCTCTCTCGCTCACTCTTTTGCCTCTTGCTCTTGGAGCTGATGCAAAACCACTTCAGAGACTGGGTGGCAGGCACTGATGCAAGGGGAGTTTGCTGCCCCTGGGTTGCTTGGGCATGCAGTGCCTCTGAGATTCGCTGCCAGTGCTCAAAGCCTCTTGAAGCTGGCCCAGCAGTAGCCAAGAGACAAGCAGCTGTCACTCTGCCAGCACACCAGCTCAAGCTATCTCCATTGCAGCAATTGCCCATTTCACAGGATTTGATTGTGCTGCTTTTGGCGAAGGTGGTGGTCTATTAAAAACCACTTTGGTCTTCCGCCCCAAGATGTGTAATCAAATGCAAGGATCTCTTGCTCTGAACTGGTGGTATTCCTACAACGTCTGAAAAAAAGCCTGGAAGAAGCAAGATTGAACAGAAACAGCACTTGGAAGAACAAACCTTCCTGTGTCAAATTAAAGTAACATGGGGAGAAAGCAGGATGAGATGCCAGGACCTAGAGCTTCAGGCCAGCTGCAGGCCTTGGCTGCTGCAGTTCTTTGGCCAGTGGTACTGTGCAAAGTGAGAGTTGCTGCAAGTGTGAGAGTGCATCCGAAACTCACCCAGGATCCTTATCCCTTGGCTCCTCTTATGACTGGATAACTCCATGTTCTAGGAGACTCTGGAGACCATCAGAGGGGCCAGTTCAGCTGTTTTTTCCAGAGCTGGAAAGTATGGAAGAGATGTTTCTGCTTTTCTTAGGGAGCCTTTACCCTGAGCTATAATGAGAACTTGCTTTGGGAAAACAAGTTGAACTCCTGACTGCTGTAAATAGCCATGGGCTGGGTCCTGCCTCTGAGGAGGGACTGTGTCCTGCTGGGAGAGGGGCAGAGATTAACTGAAGCTTGCTGGAGCTGCAGTCACTGGCACATTCTCTATTTTTTTATCTCTCTGGGCTGTGGTGAGGGAACTGGGGAAGAGGTGAGGCACAACAGGCAGGGAGGTTGTAAGAAATCAAGCAGGACTCTGAAAGATAGCGTAAAATGAAAAAGCCAAGTAAATGCAAGCCTCAGTTCCAATCAGGAAAGTTAGGAAATGAGATCTGAAACACCCTCCTGGGAGTCTGGTGTGTGCTGAAGAAGCATACTGAAATAAATTCTCATGCAAGCTGTATCACTCTGATTGTGAGAGAAACTGAGCCCTCGCTCCTTTCCTTTGTGGCAATCTTCTTTCAGACAGCTCCTGTTTTTTTTTGTTGAGTGGGGTTTTTTTGGTTTGTTGGTTCTTTTTTCATTATAGACTTGGGTATTCTCACGTCATTCATTGCAAGCTCTTTTGTGGAAATTATGGCAATATGGGCTTGTTTTGAGAGACAGTTTGGAAAGATCCTGATTTGTCTGATTTACCTGACACTGTTTTCCTAAAGCACAGAGAAAAATCAGGAAAATAAGCTGCAAAGGACAGGTCTGGAGTCCCTGAGGAGCTATCAGGGCAGGTGAGATTTCACAAATGCAGGTGAGAAGGTTGTGCTTTTTATAAAAGAAGAGCAAGCTATACTTCCCAAGTGAAGATGATTTCCTCTAGATTAAGCAGGATTGCAAATAAACAAAGAATAAAAGTTTATGGCCATGAGCAAGAGAGGGCATCTGGCACTGCTTTGCATGCTGACTTGCCTCTCAGACAGGCAGGCAGGCACTGCAGGAAAACAGAGGTATAAACACTTCTGCCTGAGACATTGTAAACCCCCTCACCTGAGCTCCTGGATGAGTCCACAGGTTTTCTCAGGTTCCAAAAGCTACTCAGAAAGTACAGTTTATGGAAATATTTCCAGTTTGATTTATATAAGGCACCTGCTAGTAAGTGGATTGTGAAGAAGCAGCAGCATAAGCGAACAGCTGGATGCCTTCAGGCTGCACGGTGGCCCCGTGATCTTGTGCTCTGATATGCCATAGTTGTGCTGCAAGTCCCACTGCCAGCAACTCTGGGGCTGTGGTAGGACAAGGGGCAGTGGCTGCCCTAATCTACTCATTGGTTGTGCCACAAGTGGTCCTGCTCTGAAAACGATATGTTTATTTTAACTCCTGCAACACAGCTGTGACAGGGAGTGAATGAGACAAATCCTTTCCCTTTGCCACCATTTGCATTGGCAAGCCAGGACAGACAGCTGGGCCAAATCCTGCTCCTGAATGTCTATCCTTTGCCATTGCTTTGGCTTCTACTCTCTGCCAACTAAGGAACTTTTCCTGATTTCCCTTTAGGGAGCCCTGTTTAGCAGCCGTCCTGAGTTCTTGTTACATGTCCTCCCATGCTGTAGGGGCAGAATTCTGCTGGGGGCTCCAGTCCCCCTTCCCTGGGCACAGCTTTCTTCTCCAGCTCAAATTACACTGCTGAAGTGACCTGCCCCATTGTTTAAGTGATAATAATTCTTTCAAAAGGATTCTAAAACATCTTCATAAAAGATAAAAAAGTAATTCCTCTTTCTTTGCTCTAAACTTTCCACCCAGATTTTCCGTAAGCCCGCCTTGGTCTATCCTGTTGTCTCCAGTCTCTGTTAAGCCAGTCCCTCATTCACAAGGCAGCAGCAGTGAGGAAACATGTCTTGCTCTGCTGTGGGTCTCCATCTGGAACGCCTCAACTGTTGCACCTCTGCCTCACCATCACTCTTGCTTTCCCTTCCAAGACCCTGTGTCCCAGCTGCTCTACAAAAGGACCTCCCTGGCTCCTTCTTTCTTCTTATCCCCTCTCTGCCTGCTAGTCTGCTGCCTGTGCCTCCCTCCCCAGGCTGGGGTTTCACCACCTTGTCCTCCTGGTGCACACTCTGTTACCTTGGGCACGTGGGCACAGGCAAAGAGCAGCCACCGGACCCCAAACCAGGTTGGTTCTTTCTGGGACACAATGTTATCAGGGTTGATCTCGGGCATCAGGGATCAGGAGGATCTATGGGATCATCTCGTAAAGGGTGGGAGATTTGTGGCCCATGGGCCATGGGGCACTGGGGTGGACACAGATCCTGGAAAAATTCACGTTCCTCTTGTCTGGACCTCTGCACAACCTGCAGAGAGATGCTGCTGAAAAACAGAGAATCAAGGCCATCTGCCTCCTTCTCCTTCTGACTTTCCTTGCTTAGTGAGAAAGTAGCTTATGTATGACTGACTGCCCCTGTGAAAAGGAGAGAAAATCACTCACTGCACTCAGATGGAAAGTCAGGAGTGACAATGAGGATGAATCGGACTTCCACCTCCTAAAATAATTCCATAGTCTTTCCCTCACCGTGACATCAACCAAGAAAAAAATATTTCTTCATATAAAACCCGTTACTTGCCACTTCTTCAGCTGCAACTAAGCTGTGTACCTGGCAGCACAGAAACAGCCCTTACTGAAGTCCATCCTGGTGGGTGTTTTCCAGCGGTAATTTGCCGAGCAAGGACATGCAGTTCTACTGCAGAGTCTCTGATCACCCTCCTGCCCCCACTCATGTTCCCAGGCTATTGGGGTGATGCAGGGACTTTGGGACCTGTTCTTTGCTAAGCCCTGAGCCCTGGAGGAATCAGCAGGTCATGCTACTTGCATACTGAGATGCCCTCTGCCACCCAGACCCAAAGAGCCATTTGCTAGGGACTCAGTCTGGGGCCCAGTGTGAAGTTTTGAGGCCAGATCATCCCTACTTGTTCCCCCACTAGCAAAATCAACTCTCCTACCTTACCCTTTTGTGTTTTTAGCTTTTAATCAAAGCAAGTCAGGGGCAGATCTTAAATTCACATTTGATCTCAGGGAGAAGGGTTGGAGATCATTACAAGCTCTGAGGACCCTGAGCACTGGAGAAGACAACAGGAAATGCCAATGGCCTCCATGCTGGAGGAGATCCAGACTGTCTGCATTCATAGTGGGACTGACAGCAGCCAGCCATGCAAGCTGGGCAATCCCAAGCTCTCTCTCCCCACAGTAATGACCCTTCCTGAGACTGGGGTGGACGACGGCCTGGGTTGTGCAGCTGGGTAAAGCCCAGGTACACCATGAGATGTAAAAACCTCTCTAGAAAGACAACAAGAGCAGACACAGTACAGGGCACTTGAAACCCCTGAGTTATGAGGGTCTGGACCACTTAATTAGGGCAAGTTCACTTCTAAAAGGTCCCAGCAATGGGCACTTTTCCTTGGGCACTTAGAGTTTGAAGTGAGAACAGGCTGCCACTCAGAAATGCTCCACAGTGGGCTGTGAAGACACAGAGCAGAAGCAGAGTAACAGTGAAGAAACCAAGCCTCAGCCATCTGTAAATCTCATCAAACCATGGAAATCCTCTCTTTTTCTCCAGTAAAAGGCTCTCTTGTGTGGGTAGAGGAAGGCTGAGCTCAGTGTTGAGGCCTCCCTTTTAAGATTCCCTATAACATCCCATTCCTCATCTCTCCTCTCAGCCTCAGACCTGCCTGCCTCCTGGAAATGCACTGGCAAGGCTGTCTTGTGGCTCTCACTGGCATGTCATCCTTCAAAAGGAAAGCAGAAGCTGGGGGGATGTTGAGGGCTAGGATGCAAACAGCCTGTGCATGCCTGGTGGCTAATGGGTGGTCCAAGCTTGCTCTCCGTCAGCTGGGCTCATGCTCTGGCCAAGTCAAGAACCCTGCCTGGCACAGCCTGATCTCTCCACAATTTCAGCCTCAACACTCGGCATCTGACCTGTGGATTTTTCTTTAAGAAGATGAGAGGAGGGGGGAAAAAAAACCCCACAAAGCCTCCTATAAAAAGCCAAACTTCCCAAGCCAAAGCCAATAAAAAGCTCCCCAGCTGCTCTCGCTCCTCCAGGCCAGCACGGGCTCTGCAGGCAACAAAGCGCTCCCCGCAGCCGGGGAGCCGCGGGGTGCCGGTGGCCGTGGGACGGGGGCAGAGACCCGAGGCGAGGGCCCCCCTGCGGGTGTCCCGTCTGGAAAGCTGGGGCCCAGGGAAGAGCGAGGTGCCTGACAGAGGGCTGACTCAGCGGGAGACAGCGGTTTGTGTAACCTCCAGCAATCCATTATTACAAAGGGGCTTTCAGGAACTCCTCCGTGCCAGGCACAGTGAGGGTTATTGATTGAGGAGACAGTGCAAATGCACAGAGAGGCTCCATCCATTAGGGCCGCTGCTCTCCAGCAATTAGAAAAAAATCATTACTCAGCAGCCATCAATGGGCTCTGCGCAGCGCTGGAGTGCATGCATTCAATCTATCTTCTCCCACCTCCCTGAAAACTTAATGACAACTATTAGAGCTCCGCTGAATGCCCGGTGTGTACAGAAGCAAAAGATTCATTTGGTAATCTTAGTAATTACGACGCCATAGGAGGACACATGCTAAATTCAAACAAGGGTGTGAGGGGGAGCAGGCGGGGGAAGAGCCTGAATTCCTGCGTTGTGAAAGCCCTTGTCTTGCTCAGCCTCTCATCCCTTCCCACTCACCTGCTGCCTCCCCTTCCCTTCTCCCACAGCTTCTCGGTTGGCTTTCTGGGCTTTTTTTCCCCCTCCCCTCCCCAAAAGGGAAACATCATTTTGTGAAAGTAAATTGAAGTGGGGAGACTTGGAAATATTTGAGACCTCTGGATGAGGCACAAGCCCAGCAACACTGTTTGACAGCACTGCCCTGAGCCATCGAGGAGGCGAATTCCCATTTACAAAAGCCCACAGAACTGTTCTGGAGCCCCGCTGGCATGACACAGGCAGGGTGCAATTTATTTACTCTGCCACGGGCCTCTCCTTACCCCACCCCCGTCACCCAGCCTTTTCATTTACACAGGTCAGGACTGAAGCTGAGCGAGACCCTCGTCTCCCCCCTTGCCAGTGCATGTCACTCCGAGTTATGGGGAAAGCAAAGTCCCAGGAGGGAATTTTTGGAAGAGCTCAAGGATGGATGTGACATGTCATTGAAGCTGAAAGGAGCAGTTACTTACAAGCGATGGAGCTTTTCACAGGCCGCCTCTTCTCCAATCCGGGAAGAGGTAAGTCATCATTATATGAGGGCCACTGACGGTGTTCATCAGCAGCCAGAACCTGGCGACTGCCGTCAGTCATGTTGGCATTCAACACCTCACCTCCCAGCAGAGGAACATCTACCACACCACTGGCAACCCTGTGTCTGGCAGATTTCATCAGGGTAAGGGACAACTAAAAGAGCTACTTTCCTGTTCCCTTTTTAGTACCCTCTACAGGAGCTGATCCTGCCAGGGACACCTGGCACAGCACCAGCAGTCCCAAGGGGAGGATCACTAAAGAAGGAGAAGACAAGTTCGCAGTGCCTGCCTCAGTTCAAGCTTGGTGGCTGATCTTGCAGGGTGTGGAGAAGCTGGGTCGCCACACCTCTGTGGCCACCCTCAACTTGTCAGGGCTCAAGACATTAGCCCTGAGCATCATAGCTGTGAGAAATCTTGATAACAATGAAAAGTGCTTGATTTTCAGCTGGGCTTAAAGCCCAACAGCACACTTTGCTTGTACTCCTTGATCTTCATGGACATGTTGTAAGAAGAATGCAAAAGTTCCTACAACACTCAGCAGATGGAAAAATACGTCAAAGGCGAAAGGGCACAGTCATAGGAAAATTAGAAAAAAGGAAAGTAAATCCCAAAGACTCTATTCAGTTTTTATTTTGGTTTTACTCAGGGGAGGTATTTTTAATTTCAGCAAGATTTATTAAGTATGGAGTGAAGGCCTCAGACTTCAGTGGGTTGTTAAGGAAAATGTAACCTCCAAACTTTCTCAGAAATAAAAACAGATGGCATCAAAGTATGCAGTGGAGAGAACAGTCTTTCTCCTCTGTGTATGAAGTATGAGAAGGGCACTAAGGGAGAGGTTACTCGTCTGCTGTGTCACAAAACTTAGGACAGGCACAGGGAGCCCTTTTGTTGCTGAAGGCCAAACAGGCCTTCAGATACCTTGGGTAAGTAATATATTAACATCCTCCTTAATGTTGTGCAGCAACAATGGTGAAAAAACACAAGTGGCTACAAGCCACATGCAAAATGATATTGCAGCCTGCATCTGCCCCTTGTGTATCCTCACAGAGGGATCACATGGCAGAGTTATACTCCCCTAAGGTCAACAACTAGAGGTGACTCTGCCCTGATGATTCTCTTACATCTGCCACTAAGTGGCTTTTAATGTTAAAGTTTATTAAATAAAGAATGAATTCTCAGCCAGGCAAAAGGACATGTCTTGGTAAAATGCAATGACAAGATCAGCACGTGCAAGGCACCGGGAAGAAAAGGTGACGGGTTTCATCACGAAACCCTCCAACGCCTTCTCATGCTCCTTCCCTCTGATGCACTGCCAAAAGGCACAGCCCATCTCCCCTCCTGCTTTTTGTCTGGGGAGAGCCCCTGCAGCAGGGACGCTGGGAAAAGAGAGACCACAGCAACCAAATCAAAAGACAGGTGCCTCCAGGATTTCTATCCAGCCATCCCTGACCTTGAGGCATCCAGTGTGAGTCAGAGCCAGGAAGGGCAATGTGTGAGAGTCCATCTGATCTCCCACACATGGGGAAGCTGCTGGCAGGCACCACACGGGTTGTGGATCCGGCCATCTGCCACAGACAGAGGAATGGAGTGAAGGCCCAGCTGGCAAACAGGCCGGTGGCCGGCTGGCCCCTGAAAGAGTGAGGAAGGTCCACAGGCTCAGCACAGGTGGTCCCAGGAGACCAAGGAATAGCTCAGACAAGGAGTTTTGTCTGTGCCCCCAGGATGTGATGGAGAACAAGCTCACAGGTGAGCCTGGTGAGGAGTTTTGCAGATCAGGTAGAGTATTAGATCAGAGGACTAAGCACCATCTTGGCCCTTCTCCTTATGACTTAAGCCAAGCTGGCTGCTAATGTCGACTATGGACCTGTAAGCCTTGGAAACGCTTTCCCTGCTTAACCAGGAGCAGGCGGTGCTGGGCTCTCTGGTGTGGACAAATGGACTTATCTGCAAAGCCTTGACCACTGTCCCTCGGGATTTCTTGTGAGGACCTCGGCATTGGGGAGGGGGGAAAGGGCAGGTACTGAATCAGTAGCACTGGACATTTACTATAAACTGTGGGCCCTGGAGGATGAAGGAGGATATATCAGATCCTTTGACTGGAGGCACTTACTATGTTTCTCTGACACTGCTGCTCAGGGAATGGTGTAGAGGATGACCATGTAGAAATACATTTACTAAGATATTTGATTAAACTACAGTCACTTGGGCACCACCATCAGAAGAAAAGCCATGAGCTCCTTTGTCAAGAGACTATTGATAACACCCTTGAAGAGAAATCTTAAAGCTCTAGGCCCATTTGCTGAGCCTCCTTCTCCACATTAAGTATGATTACAGTATTTAAGGGATAAGGACAATAAGATTTAAGGTCATAGTTTAAGAAACTCCAACTCAATAATGACACAAAACCAAAGCTTGAGAAGAGGCACATATATGACAACAAACACTCAAAATATGGCAATTTCTCAAGTTTTCTGTGATTAAGACTATTTTTTTCTTGATTCTCTGAACAAAAAAATGACTTCAGCATACATCAGCAGAGTGAAAACTCTGCTGAGATGTTCCTCAATGTGTGCCTGGGGATAGTGGGCAATTTAATCTCCATGGTTTTAATTCTTACTAAATGACAGATACATGTCCTGAATGTCTTCTAATGAGATGACATTTGCCTGGATTCTATTCCTGTAATTCCAGAGCTGTTCAAAGAAGCTGGAACAAGAAATGTGCCCAGGGGCTACCTGCAGATATAAGACAGTGTTTTGAAATTGTACCATGTCCTTTGCTGTTTTGCAGCATGCTCTGGGCGATGCATTTTTGGTGTATTTGTTTACATTTGGAATAAAGTCCTCTTGATGGTCCAATCCTATCCCATTTGGAAATAGTGCCTTCAGTTGGTGCCTTTCATGGCTTCCTTGCAGAGTTCTCTTGCTTTTCATTTTCAACTAAACAATATTGGTGAATTTTAGGTGTTTCTTGGTGATTAAATTGCTCTTTCTGGATCCCTGAACCATTTTTCTCAGAGAAAATACTTCTGCTGCAGCAGACCAAACCACAGCCTTGTTTTGATGGGATCATTGCTTAGGTGTCTTCCCCTCTACCCTTTCAGTATTTACAAGCTATCTCTTAGCTGCAACATCTTTCTCTTTCTCCTAGAAAAGCATGTCCTCTTTTCTATAATTTCCTTTTGCCACCTACAGATCGTTTCCCAATCTGTCAGCCATTTACAACTCCCTCTCATCTCATGTTTTCTCTCATCCCACTCCACTGTGCTTTTGTCAGTCGTTCCTTCTCTTCCCTAGCTCTTCTTCTGTTTCTGTATCTTCTGCTTCCCTCCCTCACCATCATGGCACCCCTCTTACAACAGATGTCCCTCTGCCTCCTCCTTTCCCCTCTGCACTGTGGTTATGTCCCAGTATTACTTGACTTGCTACCGTGCGCAGGTCTTTTCATCTTCTTGTTTTCACTTGGCCCTTGTCAGAAATACCATAAATGTCTGTTGTTCCTATGGATCAAAGGCAAAGTTTGAGGATCCCCCAAAGTTTGCCTTTGATCCTTGTGTGAGCTGCCCTGGGAGAGAGCTGCAGGGTCAGGGGGAGGATGCAGCCCCATCCCTCCTCAGCACAAGGAAGGACCTTCCTGGCCTTGGACCTTGAGGAGAAGAGCAGGAATGAAAGATGAGCTGGCTCCTTTCAGACTTGTCACCTCTGCCTAGTTAATGTTCCTCACCTACCCCAGCCTGCCCTGCAGATACCAGCTATCATTTAAGTCAGATCATTCAGAGGATCAGCATAAACCAGTTGCTTTCACTTCTATTTACTTTGGTGATATTGTTGCTTCTCTGTCAGACCTGAAGGAGTGCTTCCTTCCCCAAAGCTGGGTTGTTTGTCTCAGACACACGTTTGTGTTTAATGAAAGGTGCTACCCCTGTCGACATCCCTTCCACCCTTTCCGGTGAAGACACACTGAGGTACAATCTCCCTACCTTCCCCCCGAGACACAATTGCTTTGTCTCCTCTCTTCCACTCAAAGAGAGGCTTCTCAGACAGGACAGGCTTCGAGCCATTTTCCTGGAAGCAACATCCCTGTTCTGTCTCTCCTGCTAGTGAAATTTCTGTCACTGGAAGAGTCCCTACCACACTGTCATGAAGAGCTACAGGTCACACACCAGCTCTCTAGAAAACCAGGTAGAGAGTCTCCTTCCAGCTGAGACATGAGCCAAGGTGGAAGAATACTTCCAAAGTTGTTGACTGGAAAATATTGCTTCCCAGTGCTCCCATGGGATTTGAATTTTTGATGGTCAATGCAATCAGACCATGGCAGGGTTGCAATCTGAAAAATGTGCCCTACCCAGTCCTACCAAAATTACTAGGAGCTGCGGCCACAAAGTTCACAAAACTCATTTTGTGCTCTGCTTTGTGTCTCTCCACTTCAGACTCTTTGCCTCTGTCTCCAGCAATAAGGAAATCTTATCTGCATGGAGACTGGCCTCTGCTGCTCCTCTTTTTCTCCATTAAGTTGGAACAGGGCAGAGCCCATGGGTGGGCAAGAGACTGAGAGGAGAGTGGGTGAAGAAGAGGATTACCCTGAGGAAGGAAGCTGCCGGTGTCTGAGGGTTGGGGTGTGAGGGAAAGGAGAGGCTATACCAAGCCTCCAGAGCCACAGGTTTTGCCAGGTGATGCAGTCTCTCAGCAAGGGTTTCACTGCCGCTGTGAACCGGACTAACTAAGCACTAGGAACTAGGGAGGGATAAAAAGTGAGACTTGCATTCACCTGGACCTTTCCAGCTTAAACCTTTGTCCCAGAGGCTCAGCAAAAGCATAATACTCGATGATGCTGTGGCCCTTCTCTTGGTATCGGTGTCATGAAAGATTCAAATGGCATTGTCCACCTACAAAGCTTTTGCAGAATGAATCCGTTTTCCTATGTGCCTGACTTGACACACATTCCCTGACCACTTGGAGGTCACAAATTTAATTAAACCTCAGTGAATAGTAGCAGACCTCACAGAAATAAAGGCCTTAATCCAATCAAGCCACATTTGTACTCCCTGTACAGCATCAAGCACGACCAAAGCAGAAGGGACAGACCGTGGCGAGCTAGAAGGGCCCCAAGAAGTTCCTCTGTAGAGCGCCATTTATGGATGATAATGTGATTGTGACACTTGCAGACAATACCAGCAATTTCTCAAACGGGAGGTCCAAGGCTTGGTATTATCACGCTCAGCTAGTGCCAGAAACATGGGAAAGATCACAGCTAGTTCTTGGGGTAAAATGCCTATAGTTCACAGGAGAGCTATCATTTGTCAAGCGGAGATCAACTCTAACAGCAGCTGGTACAAATCTCTCACCAAAGCCACAGGGTTGTTTGTATCCGTCACTTTTGGGGGAAACTCATCCATTCTTTTCTGTTAAAAAAAAAACAAAACTAGGGAAGAGTGGAAGCAGCCTGTTGTCCTAGGAAGTGCTTTCAATCTGCCTGTGCAATAGTAATTAATTTTGCATAACGTCTCATGCTGCATTCCACCCTGGAGGAGGCAATGCTTGATGTGTGGGCCAGGTGATTCACTGGTGATCAGAGGAGCCAGCTGTAATTTTTCTGTAGCTGACAGAAAAGTCTACTGAAATTTTGAGAGGAGGAGAATGTGACAGTGTCATCATAAGTTGCTCATCTTAAACATATGCACCAGTCAACATTTGCAGAGTGTTGAAATTTTAGCAAGGAATGGGCAATTCCTTCGCTAAAGAATTCACAGTATTCACCACAAGAATAGAATTCCTACTATCCCAGTGGAGTAAATTTCGCTAATCAGATTAAGGAAGATGCAATCAGTAAGCAGAATTGTAGGGGGCTTTGAGGTATTTTCTGGGTTTTGCTAACTGGCAAAATATTAGTAAATTGTGCCTTAACAGTATACAGTTAAAAAGTATAACAGGAATGAGACAGGTATACAGAGGCGGGAGGTGGTTGCTGACGGCAGGTTCTGGTTAGGAGAAAAGGCACTTGAAATGTGTGGCAAGGAAGTATTAAAGGACCTTATTGTTGGACACCTCAAGGGAAGGTAGGAACTAAGAGCTGTGTACTTCACAGAAGCCTGCATCCATCCTGCTCAGAAACCAGACCAGAAAATGGAATGGGAGTTGTCCCTACTCCCTGTAACTCAGACTGCAGTAGTAGATAGAGAGCATGCTGATCTTGCTGTTTAATACTCTACAGAGAGTAAAAGGTAGTGCTGGTCCCAAAATGTTTATAATGAAAAGGAATAATGACATTGCAGAAAAAGCACAATTTTTGCTTCGTGTTTTTTGCAGGCAGAGCTAAAATTTGGCTGCACCTTGGCTTGCACTGGTGGAGGAGGGGACACTTATGAAAATGAGTTTCACTGGAATCACTCAGCTTGAAAACTGGGGCTTTATAAAGGAGAGAGCGGGAGAGAGAGAAAACTGTAATGTTTTCCAAATCATTTCACCTGCCTGTTGAGCAGCCTAGGATCAGCCGCAACTTGCATGGGATAGTGCCTGGATCATTCTTCCCCAGGGATCTGCTCAGGAGAATTCTCCTGCCAGAGGCCAGACCAAGCAGATCGCAGCCACACTCCACTCTTGGAGCTGCTCTGGGCTCTCTGCGTATGCTCGAGTTCAACAGGCGTTGCCCCTGTGCTCATTCCGCTGATTAAAAGTAATCTTTTTTTTTTTAAAGCCACCAGCATGTGAGCCACAAGGATTCGTTCATTATTGCTCAGCCGTGCTGCGAGATGCTGTCTAGAAGTAATTAATTGGGCAACGCTTTGGAAATGCGGAGGAAAAATATTTTCAGGGGAAAACATTAGTGCAGGAAGAGGGGGTAGGGTTAAATTTTCCTTTTGAAGTGAGGATCTTCTGCTGAGAGGGAGGGAGGCGCAGCCAGAGAAACAAGCTCACCTACAATTTTATGTTATTCTCTACAGCTGTATGTATAAGCATGTAATTTCAGCCTGGGTTTTTTTGCCTCATTTTAAAAATACCTGTAGGAGCTGGACTTTGTTAATGAGAATTTGTTGGGGGAAAATTTGTTTTTGAGGAGAAGGAAGCCTGCCCCTGTTGCAAACCCTCCCTTGCTACTGGTGCATGCAAAGGGGGAGCCCTGGGAGGTCTAAGCCACCGTACGGTGCGGGGCTTTTGGTGTCATTCGCAGAACATCTGCTCCTTTCCAGCCAAACCTCAAATAATCCTGCAACCTTAACAGGAACCACAAGTTCATGCAAGGAAAAAAGGGTGGAGACCCAGCAGCTGTCGGGCAGGCTTATTTATATCCAGACTGCCAGCACTGAGTGACGTTGGTAATTCCCTGGTGAGGTCTCTTGCCCAGCACAGCATCAGCTGCGCTGTTCTCTCTGGCCGTGGGATTAAATGGCATTAAAGCCGAATAAACTTTTTAGACAAAACCACTTTTAAAAGCACAAAATCTCCTGCCTTCCACCCTGACTCGAGCCTGGGGAGCAGGTTTGGTCAACTTGTCCTGAGAAGGTGTCACTCAGCAGGTCGTTTTGCAGTCACCCGTTTTCACAGAGGTCCCGTGGATTGGGGACCCATCAGCACTGGGAAGCCGGCAACACTCTAAAATGAAGTGATTCTTCATCCCAACAGGATGAGATATGAATTGTAGGAGGACTCAGACAAGAAATGGGGAATTTGTAGAGAAGGGAGGGATATACCAGGAACTATCAAGGGAGCTAGAGGAAGAGTGGGCAGTTCTTTACAGAGGCAGAGATTAGGTGTCTGTGTATGTGTGAAGTCTCCAGGCAAATCAGGCACTGTGAATTCAAGGGTACAGATAGTGGCATGGAGTACTCTGCATGTCTTTAGTAGGTTTTGGATTTGGGGTCACACAACCAATTGACTTCCTGTTTTGCAACAGAGAATGTTGGCAAATTCTGAGAAGAAAATTGAATGTGCCCCTTCTCACACGAAGACCACCATCTCCTATGAGTTTTTGTCACACCTGCCTGAGATGGCACATATCCAAAGGTGAGGGCTATAGAAATTGCTGGGAGAAGGATTTACGGTAATATAAATAATAATTAGCAAAAATAAAATACTGCCACTCCCAGTATCCACCTACTCTAGAGCCACCCCGGCTCTGACAACAGCGTTTCAGGCAAACACAAACAACCTTGTCATCCGAGATGCTGAAAGGCATAAAAGTGGTCCCTTCTGCTTGCCAGTGATTTGGCCCAAGCCACCCTGCCCCACCATCAGCTCTCTGTGATGCCAGGCTCCCTGCATGCACCGTGATGGCAATGTCTCTGGCATGCCGAGAAACCAGGCAGGACTTTGGGATTTCTGTTTTCATGGGTGATCCTGAGTACTTTTGAAAAAGGAATGATTTAGCATTGGAGTAGAAAGAGGAGTTTATAAAAGAGTGGTGTTTATTTGTGCATCGGTGGCTTTAAAGGAGCATTGTGTTCCGGGTCAAAAGGGCTTGGCTGGGGCCGCGAGTTCAGCTTTGTTTTCAGCCTGTTCTTCGGGTTGCATTTAATTGCGTTGTTGCACGATGTTTGTGTGCTATTTTAAGAAAGCGTGTGTACTCATCAAAACTATCAGGGAAACACGGATTCCCAGAAGTACCCCTTGCTGTAAAGCAGCAGACAAGCCTCCTCAAATATCCCGAGCGGGTAGGCTGATCTGCCTCCCCCTCCCTACACTCCCCAGCCCTCTGCCCTCCTTGTGCCCCCCATCAATAATCTGCCTGCTTTCGCCAGCAGTGACGCTTATCAGAAAGGGCAGCTCAGTGAACTGGCAGGGACACGATTCGAAGGTCATCCGGGGATCCCCAGCCACGGGCCAGCCCACCCGGAGCCTCCCAGCCAGCCCACGGGAACAGGGCTGGGAATCAGCCCCACCTCCCCACCGCGGAGGGAGAAGAATAGGGTAAAGAGAGGGCAGAAAGAGAGAGAGAGACCAAACGAGCTCGAGGCACTTAAATAGCGCTTGGGATGGTTGTTGTGATGGGGCCTGGGCCCTTTTGGATGCTGTTGCTGACACTTTTAAACGAGGCACCGGTTCTAGAGGATTATGTTCAGTAGCGACTTGCTGTCCCTACCAGTAGGCACAAACAAATAGCTTATTACATCGGGGCCAATGTTATCGAAATGGCTTAAAAAAAGCAGTCAGCTTTAGTCTCCCTCTGCTCATTAGAAACTGCGGTTAATCACTTGCTGTGAAAAGGCTCACCACCAACTTGCTTACTCCTCCAGCCCTTCTTTTCTGCGCTTCTCACAAGTAAATCCCTTATTCAGCTGGCCCGTCCCCCCACCATCAAGTAATTCCTTATGCCTGCCACCCACTCTGCCTGGATTAACCTCAGGTGGTCACTACATTGCACGTTTCTTGAAAAGCGCTGCCTCTGAGCAACCTCTTTTTGCTTTTTATTCCTAAGCCTGGGTTTTAAAATCCCTCTGTGTATCTTGAACCTGCAAGACTCTTTTCCCCCAGGCTCTGCTAGCAGTTTAATAGCCTCTTGTTTCTCGTAAGTCCCCGCCTTGCCAAGCTGGATGTGTGAAGAGTGCTGATGGGGAGGCAATCACTTCTGACTCCCCAGCTCAGCCGGGCACCTTCTCCACTGGCTGCTGGCCCTGACAGCAGAGGCAACAAGAGCTGCTTTCTCCAAACCCTGTGCTTGACGACACCCGCCTGAGCTTACATGCCACTGGAGCCCAGATGAGCCTTGCACCCGCTGCCGGCCACCCCACGGCCACAGCTAGAACAGTCTGGTCCTGATGTGGCAGTGGAGGTCTCTCTGGACAGGAGAGTAGGTCTTTCTTTCCAACCTGTTAGCTGCACAGTTGCTGCGGCCACAGCTCCCTTTATGGAAATCTTTTGGGGGCTTCCAAATGCTTTATGCTTTCATTGTCTAATGTTTGGTGTCTAACTCTTGCTCTGCGGGAGGAAGCAGTGGCTGTGAGCTCGGGGTGAGGCACAGCTGGCTGTGGGGGAGGCGGGAGAGCTCAGCCCACAACGACTGAAGGCTGGCTGTGTTGGGTAACTCAACATATACCATGACTGGTATGGAAAAGCAGCCTAGGATTTTGAATGGAGGCAGAGGTGAGGGACACTGTCTTGTTATATGTTAGTGCTGTCCGATGTCAAGTGATGGTACTGGCATCCACTGTGGGAACATCCTGGTCATATGTCTGGTCTACTTGACTGTTTGTTAAAAGCACCAAGACAACAACTGAAAAAAGAAGAAAGTAAAGCTCTGGCACTATCATGCTGCTAACGTAACTACAGTGGTTCAAACCTCTGCCCAAACCAAAAAGACTTTCCTTCTGCAAGGTACTGTAGGCAACTTTGCAAGGAATCACTGCCCCCCAGGCAGTGTTTGATGTAAGCGGGCAGGGTGGGATTTCACACCTCACAGGGTATCCACAGATGCAGAGAAGTCTCTGACTGGATTTTCAGGAAACCCCAGGGTGTCACTCTCACTGATTACAGGAAAGAAAATTAAATCAGAGGGAAACATCAGAACTGCCTTTAAATAGAGAAACCAGTGAGACGCTCACATTTGCAGTAGAGGCCATAATGTTTCAGGGAGTGTGGGAACTCTGTTTTGTACTGCAAAGTCCCAGCTACTGGGACATGAACTTTATGTGTCACTGTGTGCTGTGTTACTGCCTGCAAGGTTCCTTGTGTGCAATGGAACTGACTGCAAAGCCTTGGCTGCAAATGGCAGTGTGACTTTCATTGAATCCCAGAGACAACGGAGGCAAGGACTATGCTCCATTTCCCTTCCAGACATCCTCTGGCTCCATTAAGGTGTGTACTGCCACTTACCTACAAGATGACTAGCAGAGCTGCCAGCAAAATGGACCTGCTCTGTTATCTGTGCCTCTGTTTTGTGATGGTTTCCTGAATTTGCAGAGCTCCTCTGATGTCCTCTGCTGAACCTTCAGATCTCATGCAGGGAAATTCAGCCTCTGGCTTGGCTCCCTTGCAGGCGATGCACAAACCTGTGGCACCTGGGACAAGCCCCAAGGAGGGAGGCATAAGTGAGACCCAGTGACACCCTCTGTGGGCCACCATCCTGGCTGGTCCCCAGGCCTTTAGATGCCACTTGAAGCAGCAGGGAGAGCCACCCACCCTGTGCCTGCCTGGGGCGTGTTGCTGCAGCTGGGCTGTAAGGGCACCCCTGGGACTTCGGGAACAGGGACCAATTTTCTGCCCTGCCTTTTGTCTCCTTTCGAAGGCGCCAGTCCGTGTTCACAGCTGACGTGGTGGCACACGGAGGTCCTGCTGCAGATCATGCACAGGTGGTTCAGCACCCGCCTTGAGCTGGCACCTGAGAAAATCCCGTCGCGGAGGGAGCAGGGACGGCACTCGGAGGCGGGGAGCGGCTGTGGCAGGCGGTGCTGGCAGCCCGGCCTGCCTCTGCCCAGAGCTGCTCCATGGCTCGGCGGAGGTGCGAGTGGGCTCAGGACACGGAGGGAGCAGCCAAGTGAGACCTCAGCTCAGGCTTTCCCAGGTTTTCAACGGGATTATCCTGCACGGCAGCATTTTTAAAGCCGTTTCAGTCTTTCATTAAGTGCATTGCAGTGCAGCTGCTCTTGGAGTTTCAGAGGGTGTGCAAAGCTCCACTCTGACTCCCAGAGCCAGAAAAAAATTACAAATCACTTTTTTCCATAACTGTGTGGACATTTCCCTTTGTGGAATTCACACAAAGTGAATCACAACACCTTACTTGGGATATTCCTCATACTTTAGGCCAGGGTAACTCCTGCAGCCTCCCTGAAGCCCCAGTCTGGGATTTGCTACCGTAACACACGTGGACTGGTTTTGGCAGAGGGAGAAGTAACACTCACAGGGGACGGCGAGGCCCCTTTGCTTGGCAGCCTGTGTGTGACTCTGGGCCAGGCGTGCGAGGAAGGACAGGCGGCTTTAAGACCTTCTTCTGCCGCTGAGGCAGCTGGGGCTGGCCTGATGCCCAAGTATAAACTAAAGCAGCTTCACAACTGGTTTAATTTATGTCCAATTGCCAGTAGCCCTGGGGCATTTGTCAGCTGAGGCTCAACCAGCTGTAACAGCATCCTGGTTTCAGCTTCTCTCGGTGCTCACTGCTTTTGCCAGTGGCTGAGAGGGTTCGGGGTGCAAGTGGCCCCAGCACGGGTCCTTCTCTGCAGACCTTCTTCAGGACATCTGCTGCTCACCCTGTAATCTTCTGGCCAGGTTACGGCCTGTGTTTCTACCCCGCTGTATGAAAAGCACTTCCTTCTCTTATTTGTGATGGTGCTTCACTATCTTTTATATATACATATGACGTGAGCAGCAACTCCTCTGCAAACCGCCCACAAATCACCCTGGAGTCAAAAAGCCCAATCACAAAGACTACAAAGAAATATGAAAAGACCATCTGAAACTCAGAAATAGATGATGTACAGTAATTTTCCCCGTCTCTCTGCTTTTGCTGGAATTAATCAAGAATCTCTGCCTGCAATTGCTGGGAGTAATTTATTTCAAGAAATGCAAAGAAAGAGCATTTAGGATAAATATTTAAATTTCTTCTTCCAGCCCATCCTATTCTCAATCATTGTTTGTGTTCAATTCAGCCAGCTATGCATAAGCTGATGCTCATTCTCTGTGCTCTGGATATTTACATATTTTTTTCTCTATTGAATCTCTGATCCCTAAGTCTTTCTTGGGTGGGTAAAGAATTATGTGAGTAAAATTCCCTCAGGGACTGAATTCTGGGTGAGAATTCATAGGGTCCCCCAGGACATGGAGAAACCCTTACAGACAGGTTAGGTGCTCAAAAATACTTGTCACTACCTGCCCCTTTTTCAGTTAGTCCCCCTCTCCTTGGGATGGTGAAAGAAGTGGTACTGAGGACAAGGGAACAGTGTGAGCAAAAATACAAAAAACTTGCTTCTAGAAGGTGTATGCGTGCCAAATTGTACAGAGCACATAAAAAATGGGATTGGAGTTTGTTGTAAAAAAAAGAGATGCAAAAGCTTTACTGCTGTGGGAACTACTTAAAAATGTTTTGCTGGGTTTTCTTTAATAGAAAAATTACATAAATGGAGCTGTGGGAATAATTAAACAAAAAAAATGAACTTCAAAGGCAGTGCTTCATGTCTTTCAAATGGAGAAGTTTGAAAAGATGAAGAAATGAGAATAAAGGATTAATTCTGATCTGTGATTGTTCATGCATGTGTCGGTCGTGGGTTTTCCCCAGCTTCCTGTAGCCGGAGATCTATAAACACAGTCTGGATGGGCCGTGGCTGACCCCCTGCCTAACCTGTGCCTCCCCACCAAGGCTGCGCTTCCCACTTTGGTGAGCTCTAATTCGCTCCTGCCAACAGAGGTTTGAACTGGAGCGGGGTGAGGGAAAGTAATATATAAACTTTAAAGGCAGCTCATCCACCACGTGCAATTTGTATTTTACACCTCATGAATTTTAACAGCTGAAGTTATGACTTCACTGTAACCCCCTGTGTGCCAGCACCTCTGCCTTGGCAGTCCAAGGAGCAGAGGCTGCGTCGCAACTGCAGCTTGCCTGGCTGCAGAGAGGCTTTCCTCAGATCCCTGCCCTCCCTCGGCCAGCAGGGCTGGGCTGAAGGTGCATCCTTCACTGCCTTCTCCCCCAGCTCCAGCGCCACAGCAGCCGACAGCAATTCCTTTTTTTTTTCCTTCTCCTAAAAGAGCTCAGCCACTTGTTCAAGCCCTTCCTTTCACGCACATTCACGCTGACTATTAGAGTAGCAAATGCCCTCCAGATACCACTAAGCGGCTGCTTAAAAACAAAATAACAAACATAAAAACGCAGATGACTGCAGCACGGAGTTAAAAATCTCTGCAGTGCTGGCAGGTTTTGCCCATAGCCGTAGCTGGACGGATACATGCTTGATCTTCTGCCACTGTCATTTGCACTGTCATTAAAAGTCGATGTTGTGACTCTACAACAACCCCTCAAAACACTTGGTGGAATCAGAAAGAAGTTCGTTTTTTACAACATGAAAACTGCACATGCAGGTGAGATCTGGGACCTCTGCTCCCCAGTGGTGTTTCATTACAGGCACTGAAACTATTAAACCAATTTCCTGGTGCTCGGGTGTGAGGTGCTTGTTGGATTTCCCTAGCTGAACGAACCAGCTCAGAAGCCTGCAATTCATTAAGCAAGTTATCAGGCAACAGCCTCCCCTGCTCTCTCTTTGGCGTGCCTGCAATCCCTAACTCACAGCTCGGAATTTTTCCAGTTTGGTATAGTGAGAGCCAGATTCAAAGTCTCTGTATTTGGGGCCATGATGCCCCAACACGTGGATTAGTTGAGTGTGAGTCTCTCTGTGAGCGGGGCCGGCTGTGCTGCCCTCAGTCCTTCGGACTGAGCCTCTGCCAGCCCTCTGCAACCACTGGGGATGGCTATAAATGAATCAAGTCAGGTAGTGGTGTAGCCCAGAGCTCTGGCAGGACCGTGTCCTGTGCTCCGTGGCAGGGTTATCAGCTGAGCTGGCAGCTGGCAGCCGTGGGAGCTGGCTGAGAGTGAGCTTAGCTGTCCGGAGGGCATGGTGCAGATGTACCCAGTGGTCAGCCAGCCTGATGTGTGCTGTCAGACCTAAGTAAGCTGTCAGCCTCTTAGCTAACACACACTAGCTAACATCTGAAAGCAACACAATGCTTTAAGACATCCTAAAGTGCCTTAAAGGCAAGACATTGTGTCCCTTAATGCAACCAAAACTAGCCAAATCTGGCTTAGGCTTGCAGATCAACACTTCGTTTCAGAGGGCAGCAGCAACGGTGTGTTCCCAACAGTCCTCTATGTACTGGTTGCCACAGAGCTGTGCTGGACTGTCTTAAAATTTTCAGTATGTGCAGATTTTCTGGTGAAGGAGCAGAGCCTGAAAACTGCTGCTGAGGACTTGCTTTCCTCTGCTGTGTTGTGAGAGACCCTCAGGAGCAATCGGTGGGCCAAGGATTCAGAGCCACTGCCTACAGAATGGGGAGGCACGAGTTACTACACAGAGTGAAGGTGTCAGAGGAAGGTGGTACACCAGGTCAATTTTTACTGCCTCTCATCAAACTCAGAATTACCTATGGACTGGGCCCCATGCTGCTGTCCCGGAGCCACTACAAGTTCCCTGATGATTTTGCAGGAGGCTGTGCTGACTGCTCGTACATCCAGCTGCTGCCTGCTCTACCCTCCAGGAATGAGAAGCAGGAAAAATTGGCTTGTGCTGAGGTCTGTGCGGCTGCAGCTGGATGGCTACCGATGCCGAAGTTTGCCGGGCCTCTGCCACGGCATGGCACCCTCCCAGGAAAAATCTGGTGTTTTGGGAGAATTGCAGTCAGGCAGGGACAGACTCGCCCTCCTCTTTGGGTCTCCTTTTGCCCTTCCTTCGGGTGAGGTGATGACAGGGGATGACAAAGGGGCTGTGGATGCTCGTCAGTGCCGGGCTGTGCTGTGCACTACGCTGGCGCTCAGTAGTGCAGGAAGGCCTTTTCTTCCAGGCCTTTGCATTTGCAATTTGAATTTAATCCCGTGAGCTAAAGATAGCTCTGGCTCGCCTATTGTTCCTCCAGCTGGCAACAGCTTTATTTCTTTGATGCTTTCAGTTCCTGGTCGTTTCCAAGGAACTGACAGACGCTTTTAATACAGAGCCTGTCCCAGCACTGTGTCCCACTGGTCACCACATTCACTCTCCTGGCCCTCCCTTAGGTGCTCTGCTTCCCACTGGCAAGGTCTCCTGCAGACACTGCAGGTCTCCCTCTTGCTGGCACGAGCTTCGTCTGCACATACCCATGATGTCACCCTCCAAATCCCCCAGCTGACTTCAGGGCAGCTCCCCAGTGGCTCCTCAAGAAGCAGGAGTCATCCTTGGAAGCAGATCTTTCATGAAAGTTTTGCTCAGATATTTGTCAATTAGTCTTACTATGATTACTCCATCGGAAGAAGTAAGTGATATGATCCTTTCCTATATTCTTGGTGGCTAGTTGGGTTCATCTGTGTACCTCTCTAACCCACCTTTATCTCTCTGATAAGAATTCAGTCATCATTTTTTTTAGGAGCTTTCTGTGTCATGCCAGCCAAGGAAACACATGTTCTGCAAGGTCACTGAATTCATGTGTGTCTCTCAAGTAGTTGGAACAATGATTTGAAGCAGATTAATATTGGCAAGCCCTTATCTTTGATTGCTTAGGTTTGTAGGTGGTATATGTGCATCACACATGTATATATCATATGAATCATACACTTTTTGCTTTGTATGCGATTTGGTATCTTCTAATCTCAGGGACAAAAATGAGGTGCCCTTCCAAAAACTGAATTTGGGATTGTTCCATACTAATTCATGTTGTTAATCAGCTATAGGAGGCAGCCAATAAAGCAACACAAATGATTTCAGGTTCCTTAGGAAATGTGCCAATACGAACGCAAATACTGATTTAGACGTGGAATTTTCTCGGCGCCTCTTGGTGAAACCCATTCATTAATTAAATAAACATGACATGGTTTGCAGGCTGCTGACGAACACGTTGCGACCTGGAAGAGGGAGAGCGCTGGACCGGTAAATCTCTCCCTGGGCGTGTCAGCAGCTCTCATCCCACTGGCAGGAAAGGTGGGAGAGCCCTGCCTGGCTGCGGGCAGCCTCCCGTCCCCGCCAGCCGCAGCGGTGATTTCCCGGCTGTGTCAGGAAGCACTGCTGCTGGTTCGCCCCGCTGGCACGCTGCCGGAAGGGCTGCCTGCTGCCGGGAGGCACGGAGCCACAGGGAGCTGCACGGGACGTGAATGCAAAAACCATCCAACAGGGACACTTCCTTTCCCGCAGTAGAAAAAGCCGTGGAGGCAATATTGCAAAAAAACAAACACAGCACGAGGGGAAATCTGCCTCTGCGCTCCCAGGTAAACTAAAAGGAGCATCTGCAGCAGGTAAACTAAGGGGAATATCTTGCAGACTTTTCCCCCTTTCCTGGAGATTGTCCTAATGTCACAGAAGACTATGTGAGAGCGTGACATCAATACCGCATTTCTATACCTTTCTCCCCTCAGCCCTGCCCCAGTTCCTGGTTTGAACAGAATGGGGAATCTCAAATGGAAGCAGCCTACAGCAAAATACCGACGGGTTGGAAAACTGGCCGTGAAGTATTGCAGCTATTAGGGACCAGACGCTTCGGCAGAATGGGAGCAGGATAAGCTGAGTTTTCCAGGAGGGGGTTACTGAGTGTCCCTAGGGATGGACAAACTCCAAAAGCATCAGTTAACTGTTTGAGCATGTGTGTTTTGGGCTTTGAACATCTTACAGTCATACAACTGGGAGTCAGATCTCTCCATGCAGATGCTGGGACTTCTTCCCACACAGCTGCTTTTGGGCTTTTCTCCAAGTTCGAGGAGTGTCGAGAGGAACAAGTGAGAGGAACTGTATTTTGTCCCTCAAGTCAAAGGAAGCAGACGCAGGAAGTCTTGATTGCCTTGATACAGATGTCAGTGAATGGCTGTCCACATCAGATACAGTCTGAGTATCCCCAGGGTGCTCCAGGAAATGTGTGTACCTGTGCTTCACAGGTCACCGCTGTACTGAATCCATGCTTGACCTCTGTAAGTACATCCACCTGGCACCCCTTAAAAAAAACCCAGCACGTTGAAGCAAATTTTTATCATCTGTATTACATGTGGAAACTGAAGCCCTCCTGTAAGAGAATGTTGATGCTCTAATTTAAGGGATGAAATAAAACTGCTTGTGAAGGCAAAGTTCACCCCTGTGTTTTAGGCAGAGCGACACTGATGCTTTTAATTGCATGTCCCCTCGGGGGAAGCAATGACAGCAGCTCCATTGATTGGGCTTCAGTCTGTGGTCACTAGCAAGCACAAAAACTTAAGAGGAAAAGGACATGTCTGACAGAAAGAAAATTAAGGGCTTCCTCCCTTTTGGGAGCCTTGGGGAAGACATTCTATTAGCGGCATTGGGCAAGCCATGTCTGCACTACAGGACCCTGTACTGGGCAGGCTGCGGAGCCACATACACAGCAATGTGAGGGAACATGCTGAGATGCCTCATGCTGTTGGTGGTGTGCTCTGGGGGGCATCCTTAAGGAGAGAACCTCCCTACCTGTCAGAAAGATATATGATTTTGTTTGTCACAGGAGATTAAGGGCACCATGGTATAAGGAGGGAGACCAAATCCCTCAGTGATGGGATCTGCGGTCTGTGCTGTGGCTATTCATCTGGATGCCATCCAATGCAGGCTCATGAATGGGGTTCTAACATCTGAAGGGCCATAAGAATTACTTTACATTCCGTATTTTATTTCATTTTCTTTTAAAAGCAATTTTATTATTATGCTACCTGCTATTGTGCCTTTCTTGTTGACATCCAGAGACCCCCCTGCACATCCCCACGCATAATGCCCTCTGATTCATTCCCCTTGAAGTCCCTCAGAGGGTCTGATTCACGAACAGCTGGTCCGGGGTCTTGCAGTTTGAAGCAGGCAGGGGTTTGCTCGTTCTCCAGACAGGAGCTCAGCCCAGGAGGCACAGCAGGCAGAGTGCAGGCAGCCGTGTAGGCAGCTCACTGCTGCTTCTTGTGCGTGTGACAGGAGCCAGGCTGAGAGGCCGTGACAGTGTACGGGGGGCTGGACAGCTGGGTCCAGGCAAGGGGGCCGCTAACTCAACCTCCCCACCTACGAGGAGAAGCAGCTGCTGCTGCCGCTGCGGACGGTGCGCACAGAAAGCCGTGGTGTTGGCTTCCCAGCCCGGGTGATCCTCCCCCTCCCGGGCTGCTGCCTGCCAGGATGAGTCACGCTTGCTGCTGGAGCTGGGGCTTGGTCCCACGCCAGGAACGCACTCCGGAGGGAGACCGCAGAGAAATACGGAATAATTTACAAATCCATAAAAAAACCCCATTGCTTCGCAGCGAGGGTCTCTCGGCAGGTGCCAGAGCGTGTTTGTAGCAGGTGCCACCTGCCCGCGGGTGCTCCTGGGGGACAGAGCCCTGTGCCAGGTGACCTGGCAGGTCCGTGGTGTGCCGGGGATGGGCTGTGAGTGCTGGAGCACGTTGATGCCAGTGGCTGCCCGCGCACGGGATGGGGCTGCTCCCTCCACTTGTGAGCCATTAGCCTGGGCACGTGTGGTAACGCCGTGCCGCAAGCGGAGAGGAACCCCGCTAGCCATAAAATGGCATGGAAGGCCCCCAGGAGTCTTGTAGAACAGAATGGTAGAGTGTAATGAATAGTCAGACATATGGTAAAAATGAATTAATGTCGAGTTGCCATCCACTCTGCCATTTTTTGCTTTCAGTTTCCCCGCTGTGCCTGTCTCCTGGCATCACTGAATCTTGATTCAGGGAGAGGCAGCCAAGTAGCTTCCTGTGAAGCCAACATCACATCCTAAGTTGGCCAACAACTTGGTAGTGCTTTCTCCTGGCTCCATCTGGCTGGGACTCTCTCACCTGGCCTGGTGGAGAGTGACCCAGCCCCATCGGCCTGGGTCTGTGTCTCCTCCCCCTGGCAGGGAGCCACCTGCCCTGGGGAAGTGCCACCCGATGGTGGACACAAGTGCCTTCAAGCAGGAGCTGCCGTGAGCAGTCAAAGCAAGTCTTGGATACCAGGTTTCACAGCTGAAGAAGCAGTGGCCCCAGTCCAGGACTGCAGGAGGTTCACCTGGAGCTCTCAGAGAGCTCTGTGGCTGGGGTGCAATGGCTTCTCTGCTGCCTGGGGGATGCCGGCTGTTTCAGAGGACAATGTCCTGACAGAGTAAAGAGGAAAGGTCCAGCCTGGTGGAGCAAATTTATGAGGATGACCTTTGGGAGCCCGATGCAATGCTATAGGCAGCACCAGTGCATAGGTGTGTGTGTATGTCCGTGTGTGAGCGCACACGTGCGTGTGAGTACCTTGAATTATCCTAATTTTCCCCCAGAAGTAAAAGAGCACCATGTACCGTAAGTCAGTTTATGCATTGTAAGGGCACGCTAAAAAACCTGCATAGTCCAAGAATTGAACCAGAAAAGGGCAGGAATATTGTACCCATCCTCTGCCTTCCTGTTGTGGCCTCTTCATCCACAAGCATCTCTTCTTGTACTGCACACAGCACAGATGGGTTTTCTCCAAAGTGAGGGTGTTGCATCTTTGCCCTTGGCTGGAGCTGCTGCTGTGTATGTTCAATTTGAACAGGCCTCAGGGGGTAAAACAGAGGGGCAGGAGCACAGCTGAGGGGCTGTGCAGGCAAGGAACGCTCTCTGCTGGGATACATGAGGAGCCTGCCTGTCTGGGTGCAGTGGGAGGAGTGGTTTGATGGCAGTAGCCCAGGCAGAGGCAGGCGTTCGCATGTGTGTGTGTGTGAACGCACACGTGCATCTGTGCCACAGAATATGCTTGTGTTAAAAGAGTGAAAGAGCAGCTCTAGCCCAGAGACACGTATTTGGCTGCAGCCACACCAAAGTCTCTTCTTGCTTCTGGGTACCTCCACGCCGGAGTGGGGAGTGTTGCACCCGCTTCCCGCACCGCAGCACCCGCAGCCCCTTGCAGTGCCTGGGAGGCAGTGCGGTTTTATTCCAGGTTCCTCGCTGAAAGCAAGCTTCCTCTTCTTCAGTAAAAAATCCTTGCTGACTTAAAAACAGCTGTCGCGGTACAGATCCTATTCTTGGATTTCTTGGAAAAAGGGAGTGCTTGTAGGAGCTAAAGGGCAGGAGACATAGGTCGGGTACTTGTGCTCTGGTGCTGGCTCAGCCGCTGACTTCTCACGTGATAGGAGGAAAGTCACTTATTTTTTATATTAAATAGGACGAGGGGAGAGATAGGAAGAGAAGAAGAGGACAGTGCTATTAAGCAACCTTTGTGAAGCGATTTAAAATCCACAGTGGAAAAAGCCATAAATGTCACATCACATTCATTACTGAGCAGCGGCGGCTGTGGCTGTGGCTCGCAGCGAGCGGCTGTGGCCGGGCCAGCCTTGGCAGGCTGTTCCCCTGCTGCCAGGATCTATCCCTCCCCTTGCCGCCTCCCAAAGTAATTTTTATTATCTAGCAGTCACCTGTGACCCTGAGATATTTTTAATGCCTGCA
Organism: Atrichornis clamosus; assembly: GCA_013400975.1. Lineage (NCBI taxonomy): Eukaryota > Metazoa > Chordata > Aves > Passeriformes > Menuridae > Atrichornis > Atrichornis clamosus. The sequence continues at coordinate 52,202 of WBMZ01005313.1, read as the reverse complement.
TTTTTAGTGCTGCTGTTCTGCGGGCGCGGGGCTGTTCAGCCAGGCAGCGTGGCCCTCCCTGCTGCTGCTGCCGCCGCTGCTGCTGCCGCGTTCTCCTCCTCCTTCTCCTCCTCCTCCTCCTCCTCCTCCCTTGGGCGCCTGGGCTCCTTCCCTTGCGCAGGCAGCCTGCTCCTGCCGCCCACAGCGGAGATCAGACGCAGCGGCAGCTGGGGAAACAATTGGGTGCCAAATTAGAGCGGCTCTTCAAGTAATTGACTGATGGAGCAGCGCTCCTACTTAAAATTAAAAAAAAAAAAAAAGAAAAGAAAGTTAAGGCCGCCGTTTCGCAGTATGAGTCACCGGGGCGGCTGTGCTCTGAGCTGTTTAAAAGTCAGACCGTGGTGGAGGTCAGGGGATGGAGCTGTTTTGCTCCGTGCTGCCGAGGCTGTCCATCCTCCTGGGAAAAGCCCGGCCATGCTGGGGCAGAGCTGCGAGATGCACAAGTGATGCTACCCAGCCCCACGAAACTCATCTCCCGTCCGTCCATGTGCTCGGCCCGCGGCTCCCGCGGGCTCGGGGGGAGACCCCCGACAGCCGCTGCAGCCACTCACGGCTTCAGACACATCGGCAGCTACAAGACAGCTCCTGAAGGGTTGTTTTAGTCAGGAGGGAAAATTTCCTCCAGACCTGGGCTAACTTTGCATCCTGTCCTGCTTCTCGCCGTGGGAGGAACAGCCGGAGCACTGTGGGCTCTACCTAATACCATGCGTCCTGTCAGCACCCTGAACAACAGCCCTGGCTGGGGAGAAGTGCTGAGCACTTCCAGACATGGAGGACAGTAAATCTGACCTTAATTGCTCTTAAAAGACCATGCAGATGAGTTTTCCCCCCTGCTTTCCCTCCATCATTAACATTTTAACAGCTTTCTTGCAAGAAGTAAGGCTAGAGAGCAGCAAGTTTCACATTATCACAGGACTCCGGGAGCTGAGGCTGTAACAAAACCTCCTGATATCCCCAGACTCACAAGACATAGAAATTATCTTTGTAGCTCATGCAGCACTGTGTGGGCAGTCAAAACCAGCAATGATCCTCTCACTCATCCTCTTTTCCACCCTTTCAAGTGGAAAAGAAAGATTGCTGCATGTTGCAAGCATTGTAATTATTATAAGTTAACCTGACATTTAAGAAAAAATGTAAGCAAGCAAATCTACTTCCGGGAACTGGCCAAAGCCCTCCTTGACTGTCAAAGAGGTGACTCGGAGTATGGTGACTTGTTGAAGGGGTAAGGATGTCCATCATCACAGCTCTACTCCCAAAGAGGCAGGAGATGCCAGGCTCAAAACAGCTGGTCTTTCCACACTCCCTGATACCAGTCTTCTCCTCTGAAGCAATACTCTGGAGCAAAATACAGAGCAAAAATTCTTCATGGGTTTTCCATACAAAACTCAGGAAGAGTATGCAGCCTTCACAAGCCAGACTGCAGGCAAACGGCAGTATAGGACTGTAGCTATGGCCTCTACACATTTGTGGGCGGTACCCAGATGTGACCTGCTCTTTGCTTTCCAGGGGTTTTTTCCTCAGCCTGCGCTGTGTCAGAACAGTGTGCCCTCACCTTGCAGTTCCCAAAGCCCTTTGCAGCTTGAAGTGTTTTGATTTAGGCTTTTTTTTGACCTGTCGGAGCAACCCAGATAACGTGGGCTGCAAAGCCAAGCAGCCAAGCGCCGTTCTCTGAATGCTCGTTTCCTCATCGCTGATGTCTAGCCCTTATATATTTTTCATGGAAGGCTGTGTTGATGGTGCAAAGGCGCCTCCTTGCCTTCCCCCAGGTCTGCTTGTTTTCTCCAGCTTTGCGTACAAAGGGGTTAATTAGAAGCCGGTAATTCCCCCCCCAGCCAGTGTGGAAACCGGATCAGGAGGCAGCAGCGAGAGGGCGGTGAGGCAGGGATTAGCCCTTTGCAGGAGGCAGGGCGGAGGGAGCGCGGCTTCCTGTCCCGCTTCGTAGCGCGGGGGAGGATTTGGGTCTTTCCCCGTTCCAGTGCCGACTTCCCGGCACAAGGATGTGCATCTTTGGCTGTTCAAAAAGAGGTTATGGCACATCTCTGGGACTCCTCCACATCTGGCCGGTGAAGAGACTTTACAGTCCCATGGAGATGGTTTGTGGGGTGGGGGTGGCTGATTTTGCCTCTACGCCAGCTCTACCAGATGTCTGCCCTCGGTGCCTGTGTGCATGGGGAGTGTGTCTGTCTGTGTGTCTGTGTGAGAGAACAGAGCGCTGGCTCATGCTATTTCCTCCCTTCCCTTGGGGCTTGACTAGGTCCCATTTTTTTCCTCTGCTGCCGCTCTAATAAAAAAAAGTGGCTCAGCCAATTCTCTTGAACCTGAACGCAAAAGGAAGGAGACAGGGAATGAAAAATGTGAAATCAAATGAGATTTTTTTTTTCTCCACCAAGCGCAGTCACCAGGGAGTGGGGCTGGGAGCACCGTGCCTATCCCCCGGCAGCAGGTTTGGGGGCAATAGTTATTCATGCTGGAACCACGAGCAGGAGTGCTGCTCTCCCTGTCTGAGAGAGCTCGTTACCGCCTTGAGTTTGCTTAAAATACAGCTCTAATTACCTGTTTAAACAATAGCTCTGTCCCTTCCTTGGTCTATGAAGACTGCACACATTTTAATTATCGGGAAGACCTTGGCCATTCACCTTTCTGAGGTATTTAATGCTTCCAGTCAAATGCCTGCCCTGATGTACTCTGTTACTACGCCACCTCTCGAACTCTCGCTGGCGGAAAACTGCAGGATGTCGCTGGTGAAATGACATTCTCTGGCAGATTTTTTTTCTGCATAATCATGGTATTTGGGTTAATTTTGCTTTGCTGGGCACATTAGTCTTTGGCTCCTAAAAAAGAATAGGCAGGCCCTCCTCCTGCCTTGCCTTTTCCCCTGTGCACACATGAAAAATAGGGCTTAGTTTGTATCTGAATGTGTGATAATATTCTGATCCTATAAATGAAAGCCAAGGCTGTTTCTGGGATAGGAGCACCTGTTTTAGACACAGTGTAACTAGAACGGGAAGGGCTGTCCTTTTCCTTTGCTCAGACATCGATCCACCCACCCCAGCATTGTGTCTTCTCCCGACAAAGCCTCCCATTTTGGGGTATTTTTCTTTTCCTTGCAAGCAGTGGGCTGGGAAATGCTTCCAATCACGGAGCGGCGCAGCAAGAGATCCTGCTGAGTTAAACGCCCGGAGGCAATGGAAGCACTGCCGTCCCTGGGCTGACAAACCCAGCGTTCTCAGGACTCGGCTGTGCAGCCGTGGGAGCCTGACCAGCAGGAGAGCTAACAAGCGTCCTTCCTCAGGGGCCCTTCCCTCACTGATGCCAGGTGTCAGAAGTTGGGATACTTTGGGACCCAAAGTCTCAGTGGCTGCCGCAGGTGCTGGCAGTGACGCAGGGCAAGGGTAGGGCTATTCCCAGCAGGCAGCATCTTCTTCTGGATATCTTCTGGGAAAGCATCCCACTGCCACACTGGGCCCAGGTGATGAAAGGGTGGCAGGAGGGCTTTGCTCCAGCAGAGTGCTTGAGAAGGGGGCCAGGATGCTCAGAAGAGGAGAAGACACATATTTATAGTTAGAGAGAAGGAGGAGGCCAAACACTGCCCCACTCATAAGTCTCAGCCCCTGAAACCTTGAAACTTGTCTGTGAAACCTTGTCTGTGGGGTTTGAGCCAGTCGGCTGGGAAAAACCTAGAGTAAATGCAGCAAGCTGCCTGGAGGGTCTGAAGCTGTAAATCTCCACAGCCTGGATTTAAAGAGCTGCCAGAACTTTTCATGAGGTTAGAAAAGTGCTGGGGAGGCGGCAGAGGAACACCTGGCCGTTTTTTCCTCCCTCCTCTGCTGTCCTGCCTCTTGGGCTTTTTGCCTTCCCTACAGGAGTTGGTGAAGCGTAATGGAGCCTTTTGGGACTGGAAGATACTGCTCTGATTTAGGGTAATTGCCTGTATGTCATGATTCAGCGCATCAGTTGAGCAGTCGTCCACCTCTGGACATGATTAACTGGACATGATTAACTGTAAAGACCACAGGGATTTTCCATGGGACTTAGGCATGTGCTTCCCTGTTGTGCAGACCACAGTTCCGCATTACCACTACTGACTTTGGTGGGGTTGCTGGAGAGCAAACAAAAGAATTCAGCTCTTTTGTATCAGATCCCCCTTTGTTTTATCTGACCGCTGAAATTGCAGAGCTGGAATATTTCAAAATATTTGCTCAGCTGGCCACGGAACATGAGGGTTTCTTTGGGGGGAATGGCTCATTTATTCTCCAGCCAGATCAAGCACCTCCAGCTAATGATGAAGCATCACGACACACTGAAGCCCTGCTAATGGCAGCGTCCTGAGGAGTGAAGGTAAACAGTCCTTGCCGCAGCATGGGGGGACGCCGATCCCTCCCCTCCGCTGATGACAGAGGATGAGTAAAGGGAAAGGGGAGGGGAAAAAAACGTGCTGCTCTGGATGCCCCAGTTTTCTCGTGCCTTTTTTTATTTTTTTTTTAAATTTTATTAATACCTGGTAGCCTTACCAAAGCTAAGCAAAGAATCCCTTTCATCCGCTGGTCTGTTTTCTACCTTTGATGGCCAGCCTTTTCATTTCACTTTGAGGTATCCCCGCTCAGAAAGCGCCTTGCTGCCTAGCCAGCACATTTGTTCCTCTCTGGCCGGATGCAGATGTGGCCAATTTGCGTCCCCGACACAATGCAAGTGGAAGCAGGGGCGGAGAGGGGAGGAAGGTCTGTGGAGCCCAGTCGCGCAGCAGAAGGCAGCGAGAAGAGCGCCGCGCTATTTATTCCCTGGCTTCCACCGGGGTCTTCAGTGTCCCGGGAATGGTAAATCTTAACTTTCATGCTATAGTGCACCGGGATGCAATTTACTTCAAAGACGGCATAAATCCCTGCCTGCCGCTTGTTTCACAGGGCTGTTACATAAAAAGGGCTTATGCCCTTCGGTCCCGGGAACAGGTTTGCACTCTTTGCCGTGGATCTCGAGTGAACGGCCTGCAGTTGGTCTGAAAATCTCACAAAGGCCACAAAAACTAGGCTGTCCCTGCCCTTCTGACACAGCCAAGTGCTGAACTCTGCCACGCCAGCCTTGGGAGCACTCTCCCTCCATCCAGCCCCACCATTGCACGGCAGCGACTCCCCCAGCACTGGGCTGGGTGGAGAGGGAGGGGAGGCATGTGGCAGGCTCTGGGATTTCTGGTTTTTACTCAGGAAAAATGCTAGTGCTGGGGAGGGAGGGGAGGAAGGAAGCAAATTCCTCTCTCTTTGCTACCACAGCTGTCTTGCCAAAGCAGGAACTGAGAAAGCACTTTGGCAAGGAAAAGCTGTGTGTGAACTGGGTGCTGCCCTTGCGGAGGCGGGCTGGGGGCACGCGTGGGAGTGGGAATATCTGCCCTGCCTTGAGGCAGAAGGGTCTGGCCCTCACCTGCTGTGTGTCTTTTGGTCTCTCTGAATCCCAGTGAAATCATGCTACTTCACACTGACCCTGTGAGCTTTTTGTTCTGTGGCAAACGTCATAGGTTTAAACAGGGGAGAGCTAAAAGTCCTCTTTAGGCACATGAAGAAGGTACATTTTCAGAAGTGACAGACAGCCTGCAGAGCTCAGACCCTAGTGTCAGGAGTGACGTGGACAAGTAGAGCCCCAAATAACTTCCAGAAATGGGACTTCGGCTCTGTTTAAATACTGTTTATCCACCTCTTGGCCAGGAGAGTGGTTTTCTCAGCCAAATGCTAGGGAGCCACCTTGCCTAGGAAGACTGGTTTTATGTGCTTGTGAATGAAAATCAAGCTAGAAAATATACGGTTAATTTTCTAAGAATTTAATTTCTTGGCTTAATGTGGGAACCCAGACATTCTCAGAATATTGCTTTTGGAGTGAAAGAGGAGGAAAGAAATCCCTTCTGCCCTCTGTAGTTCAACCATATTAATAATGTCTTAGTTGCAAAGCTGTTTACGCCTCCCTCCCCTCCCCTCCCCGTCTGCCGGGGTGCTGCTGCGTGCCCGCTCTCATCAGAGCACCGCTCTTAGCTGGCTTCATTGTGCGGCAATGCTTCATCGTTAGCTAAAGTTGCTTTATCTTCGTGAGGGAGAAACAAGTCGTTCCTCTCGGAAACCACCCATATTTCATGGCCAACTAAGCAATACTGCAAAAACACCGAGATTCCTCAATTTCCTTGATCGCATGTAGCAGATGCTGATTTGATGCTGGGAAAACTGATTAGCAAACCCCTTCCTGGCTAGTCTGTCACGGCGCTGACAGCCCCAATGCAGTCAGCTTGTCCAGCAATAGAAAGACCATTACCAAGTGCATTTTTCATCCAGCGAGAAAGAGCGTTTCTAGCTGCTTCTATGCGCTGAAAACAAATTTCCAAAAACCCACACAGCAAAGTGCCAGGGTGATAATCCCACTCCTGTGCAATATTACCTTCAAATGCGTTATCACTGGCAGTGTAAAATCCCGGCTCCTCTCCCGCTGGAGCCCCATGGTCATTAATCGAAGGCTTTGCCCGGCCAGGGGCCTGTCTAACTCACAGGGCTGGCTGTGAAACCAAGGGCATTACTGGATGATGCTGTCATGCACAGCCGTGCAGGTCCCTCTTAAGGGAGCGGTGGAGCCTTTGTAGCGGGCGAGCCGAAATCTAGTGTGTATAATTTCAAGGAAACCTATTGGCTTGCAGAGGCTAAAAATCAAGATCAAGAGTTCAGGGTTAAATTCAGCTGTCGGGTCTAGATAAGCTTATCTCCAAAAAGTAGCTTACGAGAGATCTGCTCTGGGCTGAAATGCTTAGCTGGTGACCTGCAGGACTCCTTCCCACCAGGGCTTACCTCCAGATCTGCATGTCTCCTGCGTTTCAGATGCTAAAGCTGAGGCGGGGAGGCGGGGGGTGGATAGCATGTCAGGACAGCTGCGTGCTGGCCCCAGGCCTCCAGCAGATTTATGTGCTTTCGCTTAGCCTGGGTGTCCCAAAGAGAGCAGCGAGTGGCGAGCACTGTGGTTTTGTTTTTACACAGAGGCCTGATCTGGCAAAAGGGGAAAATTACAGAATTTTTTCCAAGCGTTCTTTTCCACTCTCTGGGAAAAAAAAACCAACCCCAAACAACAAAACAGGCATGCCTGTAATCAGCTGCAGGAGCGGAACAGCCCTCTTAATTTATTTTAAAGTGTCCTTCAGGACTGTCTGCTTAATAAGCACGCTCCACAGCTCTGCGTTTCCCAAGGGCGGAAAGGCGCCGCTGCCTGGGAAACTCATTTTTTTTTTTTTTTTCTCCAGGATTGGATGCCCTCTGCTTCATCCCACCAGATATTGGAGAAGGGAAGCATGCACCTTAAGGAAGCAGGATGGCTGGAGGAGGATGGTTCAACAGCAATCCTGCCTCCTGCCTGTAGCTGCTGTGGGACAGGCATCTCCGTGTTTGGGATGCCGAGGAGGGTTGCTGGCACACGGGAGGCTGCCACGGCTGCAAATAACTGTGGTGAGAGTGTGTGTCTGGTTCCAGCCCTTCGCTCAAGGGGGCTGGTTAAAGACACCACAAATTGGAGGTGTGTAGCGTGTGAACCGCCTGTGTCACGAGGCTGTTTGATCCTGTCAGGGGTGTCTGCAGCACACGGATATGACACATTTCTGGGAAGGGCAGTAAATGGGAAAAAAGGTCATTTGATCAATCATCTTGCAGTCTAGTGGTGTGGTGGCCTTTGTAGGGAAAAATAAATCAATCTCTTTAACCTGTCCCTATTTTTAAGACCTCCGCAGAAGTTTCTGGGATGCAGCATAGTGACACGGCTCAGTGGGGTGCCCACTCACTCAACCAGCCTGCTACCGTGAGAAATTAAGACAGAAGCAATAAAACAAGTCTGGAAGGCTACCAGCAGCAGGGAGGCAGTGGGGGAGGACAAAGCTCTTGTCAGGTTAGAGGTGAGGGGCATGGACACCTTCACGAGGGTGGTCAGTACCCACTCTTGCCTACCACTGGCCTCCCCAGGCAGACGTCTCCTCCAAAGAGAGGACTGAGCTGCTCCGCATCTCCGGGGGATCCCCTCTCAGCGCTGATGCATCCAAGCAGTGCTCCTGGCACCCAGGGTCACCCCCACCATGGGTGCCAGCAGCTCCCTCTGGCCCCTGGCCCAGCACACCGGAGCTGCCACCTCCAAGAGAATCCCACACCCAACATTTTCTCACAGCGTAAGATTTGTGTGCAGAGACACAAATACACGTGTGCCTATGAGAAAGTAACGTTTTGGCCAAAAGGCAAAGCATCTTTTATTGGATGTACTGAAATGCAGTAATGTGAGTCACTGCCACGGTGCTCTTGCTACCTTAAAATGTTAGAGAGACCGAAAATTAGATATTTCACCTTAAAAAAAAAAGAAAAAAGAAGAAAGAAGCAGAGGTGCTTTAAGGGTCTGCAAATACCAGTTTAAACTTTTAACATTCCTTATGCTTTTCCTTTCTTACTTAAAGGCAGACTATGACATATTAGCAAATAATTTAATTTTGAAAAACCAGTTTTTGTAATATGTAAGAATAATAGGAATATTCTCAGAGCTGTAAAAACCCAATGGGCCTGATAGTGTCACTTAAGAAATCCAGATGCTGCAGCAGGGAGATCTTGAAAATGGAATGTCCTTCAGGTCCTGTGTCCAGCCTCAGCCACACACAAGCTTTCACCTGAGAAAGTAAAAAGGGCACTCATGAAATGAAGTATTTTTTTCTCCTCAAACCCTGTAGCTTTCCAAGTATTACTGTATGGAAGCCTGGTGGAGATCATTCCTGAGCTAATCATTGATGTGCCCCACAGAAAAGTCCTTGGAAAGGGTTTTCTTGTAGACATTATTTTCATTGACATTTTTACACTGACATTATTTTCTTTGCATTTTAAGGGCCAACATTTTTAATGATGGTGGTAGTGCATGGGTTTTTTTTTTTTTCTGGAAGTGAAAAGAGGGTTTATTATGCAATCAGAGAAATCTGAGACACGGAGGCCTGAGGAACAAAACGCTGCCCCATATCACAGCGCTTGTGATAAAACTGTAGGATTTGGGGTCTCTGTCACAAGGCGAATCTGCTACACTGAGTTTCTGTGTCCCATTCTCCTGAGTGGGTGCTGGGTGCAAACGTCTGACGAGGCACCGGAGCAGTAGCAGTCTCTTCCTGCCAAAAATAAATGGGAAGCAGGGAGCTTAACTCCAGCAGGACCTGGTTAATCTGTGCTTAGATTATCTCAATTGCGCCTAGGATTAGGAAACGCTTTAGCAGGGACTAATCTTACCCAGTGGACAGCAGCCTGTCCGACTTCTTAATCCCATCGCTTGACTCCCAGGACTTGACTTCCAAGGCAGATGGGTAATGAGGATCCTTCCAGCCACGCCCTGGGCACGTGGGGCTGTGCCTCTCTGTGGGGTTGTGGTGGGGAGCCCAGGAGCACTTCCAGGTCTTTTGCACAGCATTACTCTGCCTTTGGTCCTCCTTGCTTCCTTCTTTCTCCTCCTACACTAACCAGAAATCAGCAGAAGGCTCCGAGCACCACGTGGAGTGTTAGGCAGGACAAGACAGGGCTATGTTAATTACCCTGATTTTCTGAAGAGATGCTGTGTTGGAAGATGAAAGGGAAAACAGCTGATGTGAGAGCATTTCTTTCTGCCAAGTGATGCTTTCAGAAGGTCTCCAGTGATATTTCTGCCGTAGTATAACTAAGTTGGGTGCCCTGAACCTAGATAACCTTCTGGAAGGTAACTCCATCCAGCCTCTGCCCCCTGGAAAGGAAAATAAGTCAGGGCACAGCTGCAATGGAAACCCCCAACTTCAGGAGAAATGAGAAAAAACAAACCAACCAAACAAAAAAAACCCCAAACACCAAAAGGATGTTTTCTCTTTGTTTCAAGAGAAATAAAACATTTTTTACACTTTTTTGCAAGTAGTTCCGCCCTCCCCTCCCCCCTGCAAAAACCAAGAGGATGTTGCTAGTGATAAACAATGCAAAAAACCTCACTAATTTCTTGTTTGTAAAATTGGCAGAATTTTGAGCAGCTGAATTTGGGAAGCAACGTAGAGATTTGCAAGTATGAAACACTCTTGTGGCTGGCATCCAGCAGCTCTCCTGCCGGGAAGGAAAAGCCTCTCACACAGATTATCCAACAGTTTATGCGGCTCAGCTTCAGCGGGGAGACCTTTACAACAGCAAACCTCCCAGCAGCTCCAGTTATGAAACCCCAGAGCTCATCCCTGCGGTGCCTCTGGCCCCCTCCCCGCAGCATCACCTCGTGGGGAGGCTGCCTTCTGCCCAACCTCCCCCTCCTCAACGTTGTGCGATTCCCAAACTCGGACACTGCCAAAAAGCACTGCTGAGCCGTAATTGGTGCCTGAGGTGAGAATTACAGAGGCCCCTGAGAGAAAGGCAAAAAGAAAAAGAAAGCCCCTGCCCCAAACAAATCAGTAAAGCAGCAGCAACAGCAAATAACCCCTGCATGATGTAAAACCTTAAAATTAGAGAAGATAAATGAAGTCAATTAGCCCACAGACAGGCCTGGAGCCAGCCTGGCAGAGAGAAGGGCAAACCCAAGAGCCATTGGCCACAAAAGCATCATTTCTTTCTACTCTAAAAAAATCCCTAAAATAAAAAAATCCCCAAATGAGCAGAGGTGGTTGAGGTGATGCCAGGAAGAAAGGGGGAGCAAAAGGGCAGATCCTGCTGGGGAACAGGCTGATGGTGAGGAAGGAGCCCCACTGCCAACGATGGACCTCCCCTCCTGCCCGGGAGGGTCTCCTCACCTGCGGGGGCGGCTTTGTGAGCGCGGGGCTCCAAGTGCCCACGCTCTGGGTGCGAAGGTAACACCAAAGGTGTTTCCAAGGATGGGGAGCTGCTTTGTCAGCATCCCTCCCTGGCCCTGCTGAGTGTCCAGGAGGCAGGTCACAGCTGCCCAACGGGGATGCAGCAGGGAAAGAACTCGTTGTTTGACTATTTAAGGCCAAGGTTAGGAAAGGATTAATGAAGTCTTTTCTAGACCTGGAACTCTTCTAATCAGGATTTACAGTTGTGAATTCACTGATGAGGCCATTTACTGTCCCTCCTCCATCTTGCAACGCGTATATCCTTTGCAAGAAATGTCCTTTTGGCACTCCATAGGTACCTTTGCACATCCTACCCTTAACAGAAATTGCCTGAAAACCACAGAGCTTTGGGACCCAGATACACAATATGCTTCTGTGCTAAACATGCCACAGTGTCTCTTAACTCCTGACAACCATTATCCAGCTGCTGAATGAGCCTTATTATGAGCAATTTTTGTAAATCATATTGAAAGCATAAAGTCAGAGTGAAAAAAAAAAAAGGGTCTCGGGTCATGAACTGCAGCAACACCTGGCAGGTTGGTTAAAAAAAAAAAGAGAGAAAAGCTAGGAAAATTGTTGACACAAGATCCTAAGGTGATACTTCACAGACATCAGCATGTATGTCACACCCAGGCCCAGGGCAGGGCTTACCCAGCTCTCCAGCTGCAGGGCTGACACCCATCGCAGCTGCCTGACACTGCCTCCTGCACCTTTCCAGGAAACTCTCAGCAGCTTAGCTCAGAACGTGCCAAAACCCAAAAGCTTTTGAGACGTGACACAAACTGGAGGCTTTTTTAATTGAGCAAGAATATTTCCAGTGCAAGGAAGGCTGGGGCAGACAGGCTCTGTATCGGAAGCAGCATGGTATTAGCTGGCAGCTCTCTCCCTTTTGCCTCTGGTGTTTTGCGAGTCTCCGCAACTCTGCTATTGCAAGCGACCAAGGTGCCGAGCACGGCAGCAGAGAAACGATGCGTGTGCCTGGGCTGGTGCCTGCGTGTGCTGTGCCACTGGATTTAGAGCCGTGCGTGGGCCATTGTGATGGCTTGAGCCGTGGATTTTGGCCTGACTGATTAAAAGCCCTCCGGCGGTGACCTTAACGAGCCGGGTAGCGCGCTGGTGGCCGGGGGCACTTGTCACTGTCACTGCAGAGGGCAGGACGGAGGGGTGGGCGAACGCCGTACCCAGCATCCAGCTGGTCTCCTCCAGCTTTGCTGGAGCCCAAAGAATTTGTGTGGGGGGAGACACAGGGCGGCAGAGCGGTTCCTGGGGTCAGCGGGGTCTGCGGGTGGCAGCCCCCTGGCCGGGGAGCGTGGCAAGGGAGGGCAGCCCGCGGGGAGCAGGGAGGCGCTGGAGTGGCAGCGGGAGCATTGGACTGTCAGGCGGCATCAAAGCCAAAGTGCCTCGGAAAAGAAAAAAAAAAAGCCAGGGAAGCAGGAGGCCGGGGGAGCCGTGCAGGTATGACAAATTAAAGATTAGCACTGCCGTGCACGGGGATGCTCCGCGCGGGCTTTGCTGCCGCCGGGCGTTTTGTCTCACTGCCGGCTGCCGCTGCCGCCACGACGTGTGGCACATTTCGGACTCGTCCCCCGGCTTCGCTGGAGCGGCGCAGCCAGTGCCCTTGCCGCGGCACACGGCCGGCTGTCGCCCCGCCGTCCCCAAGTGTCGCTCGGCAGCCCCCTTCCAGCTACACCCGCTCGTTAGCAGTTCGCGACTTGCGTTCTCGTCTCTGCCTGGAATCCTGCAATTACTCAGTGCGCTGGCTCAGATCGGGCTCCCGCACGGCGGTGAAACAAAGGCGAGTGGGAACAGGCAGCCCAGCTGCCGCTGGCCCTGCAGCCATCCCTGGGCAGGCAGCTCGGCCACGGCGGGGACAGGTAGGGTTCATGTTTTAGGCTGAAATTAAAGCAGGGAGGGAAGGGAATGGATCACCCATGAGCAGTAAAATAAGAGGAGGTTTTGTTTTATTTAATGCGAGGCCATTTTGGCCAATGTAAAATATCTATCAAAATGGAGACAGAACACAGTTCTGCCTGAAAACACCAGGGCCAAATTGGCTTTGAGACTTGCATAGTCCTGAGCCAATTAAAATGTCATAATAATGCAATCTCAAAAAAACCACGGTGTCTGCTAGTTATGAGACATACGCAAGAAAAGAAATAATTCCCCAGCTAGAAGTGTTTATCCAAGCGGCTCTCCGTGAGAAAATCAGTCGGTGAAAAGGGAGAGGGAATACCCTTGAAAGCAGCAGTAGGCTGGATGCAAGTCTGTGCTCTGCTTCACATTCACATTGCCCATGCTGGTGTCCCTGAAGATCTCCAGGAGTCCGGGGGGCGTCTTTGCAGGTATTGGAAGGTCCTGCTTGCACTGCAGGACTCGTGCTTTGGGGTGGCTTCATTGCAAATGACAGTTTTAGCCTCTGTGTTGAATTTCCCAGCCTTGATGAGTCTTTGGGAGACATGTGTCCCCCAGGTATATCAGCAGTAATGGAAAGTGCCACTGTCACTACAGGCACTAACTCATCATTTTGATGACCCATCGATCCCCAGAAGAGTTGAGTGGAGGGTAAAATAAATGTGGTTTGCTGGGATGGGAAGAGAGGAGGAGAATACTGAAGACATTTTGTTTCACTGGCCACTGAAATGAATGGAAAACTGGCCACTGGCTGCAGTGGACTTAGGGCTGGACAGTGCCCCTGTTCACCAAAAGTCAAGACATATGCTGAAAGCCAACTCTCAGTCATGCCCTGCTAGAGGAAATCCCAGCTGTGTCCCTGCGGAGCTGCCCAGAGGTGCCAAGGCTTGTGCTTGGTATTGCCTTGCTCTGTGGAGAACCCTGGACCTGCCTGGTGCAAGAGGGGGGGCCCCACACACTCCCCAAACTGCAGGTGGCTTCCAGGACCAGTGGGGAACACTGAGGCTCCCACCTCCCGGCCAGCAGAGCTGTGCAGTGGGTGCTGGGGAGCAGGAGTTTCCCGGAGGGAGCCGATGCCAGCCCACGCAGTGAGCCCCGGAGGCCATCCCCTCTCCTGGGCTGCCACAGCCAAGTGCTGAGCTGGAACTCATTAGTCCTGCTGTGAGGGAAGTTAATTAGCTCGGGGAAAACGCCGTGCTAATTTGTCTAACCGGCTTTGGGGACCAAGGTTAACCCCCGCCAAGCAGGCTTGGACGCACTCCTTCTGGCTGGGGCTCTGCCTCCTGCATCCCTACTTGCAGGGGGAATGCCCGTGGGCTCCAGAGCTGCTCTGAACGTGTTACCCCTGCTGTTTTGAGGCCGTGTGATCTCAGGTCTCCTGGCAGGGAGGGCTGTCATCCCCAGGCAGCTCCGGCACCGCTGCGACGCCAGCCGGTCCCGCTCGGCAGGCAGATGGAACAGCCTCAGCTCTTTGCTGCGGACGCGGGCACAGCAGGGTGAGTGTCTCTGAGCCAAGCAGAGGTGCCGTGGCCCTGCTTTCCTGTGGCTGCCACACAGGTCAGTGCGGGATTCACAGCTTGTGTGGCCGTCCCTTCATACCCCTCTGTCCCATCCAGCTGCCCCATGCTTTCATGTTATGCACTGATCACTCCTCAGGCCGAGGCTCTGACAGGGCCACAACTTTTCCTTTCTTTCTTTCTTTCTCAGTCCCCCTTGCCTTGCAAGAGTGTAGAACTTGGACAGGGTGATTTAAACAGCGTGTGGAGCAGATGGAAGCAGGTCCCTGGCTGTGGCCAGGTGGAGGGAGCACTCAGCAGGCCGAGGCTGAGCATGGCAAGCTGAGAAGAGGCTCCTGGCTCTGGAAAATGCTGCTCCCTCTCCACCTAATGCTAAAACAATTGGTGTCGATGGCTTTTGAATGACTGTTTTTGGCACACAAACAGGAGGCTGTCCCCTGCTCCCCCAGCCCACGGGAAGCCAAGCTTGGTTCATCACGATTCGCAGTGAGGGAGAGAAAGGAAGAGAAACACATACAGCAAAGAGACAGGGAGAGAAAAACAGGAGCAGGGTAATCTTCAAGGCAAGCTTGCAAGCTGGTCTAAAAATAGAAGGTGAACTGTTCCCCAGTAATTAGCCAGGAGATGGTTTTATTTGCAGCAGTGCGATTTCAGCAGCAGTGCTTTTGGCAGGAGGAGACGGGAATGTCCCAGCAGCTCTAACCTTGCAGAACAGGAGAAGCCTTGCCTCCCCCTGCCAAAGGACATTTCCCACAGAGAGAAGGCAAGTGTGGGCTCAGGCATGAGCACATGTACATCTTCCTCTGCCTGCCTGGACAGAGGGAGCAAGAGGTCAGCAGAAAAGAGGTATCCTCTCCATGATGGTCTGCTGCCTCTGCAGGGTTACATGCTCCTCAGCCTCTGCACTGGAAGAAATGATGAAGTCCTTTTGCAGGGGGAGACAGCAGCATCCTGGCAGAAAGGGCTTGATCCTTAAAGAGGTTCAAGCCAGGACAAGCAGTGCCCGAGGTCTCGGTGGGGAATGGCATAGGGACCCAAGCTTGGATTGCAGCAAGGACTGAACCTGAGCCGCTTGATTTGACTGCAGGTGTCTTCTGCAGGGTTTTGCACCTAGGGGACGTGCCAAGGGTTGTGCCCACCCCAAACCAGAACTTGGAGTTAGGACTCCTTTGGATCATGGGAGGCGGGTGTCAGGCTGGACATTAACCCTTTCTCAGGGTTAATGCCAAGACTGCCAGGTAGCTTCCCCTTCTGGTCTTTCTTTCTTGTGACAGCAAGGACAGGGGGCTCTCCTACCCTCCAGCCCAGTGCAAGGGCTCCCATGGGGCAGTGGGCATCTCTGTGCCCCTTGCAGGAGCTGGGCTGCTGAGGACTTGGGCTGGGATGAGTGGTAGAACTGTTCCAACCTGGCTCTCAGGTGGCCCTTGGGTGCAGGGAGGAATGAGAAGTTTCCCCTGGGAAACGCCACCAGGCTGGAGAAGCCTAACAAAACCAGGAGCAGTGTTAAAACTCAGGCAAAACTCAGCATTTACATCCTGCTGCCGCTTGCAGTGGGAGTGGGATGCAGTCAGCATGGATCCAGGTCATTTCGTGCATTTTATAGGTTCTGACAATGCAGGAAAACAAAATGTAACAAACAACATGGAAAACAAAAGCGCAGAGTCACCTCAGCAGATCACCTGCCACTGGTCCAGCCCTGCGTACCCCAAACCCACCCATACATCAGAAGGAAGAGAGAGAGACTGGAGGGACATCTTGACTGAGGAGGTGCAGACTGCCTACGGGCAGCCTGTGCTGCATTCTGAAGGCACAGCCCCACGCCATGGAACCCAATGGCCTTGGGGGGGGGATTGTCACCACCGCCCCATATTCCACAGGTGTGTGGGGTACTCTCACCTGCATCCTCGAGGGGAAGTGTCACAGGACTCTTGCTTTCCAGACCCAAGAGATGTGTTATCACTCTTGATAAAAGGTGGTTTTGGCAGAGCCAAAAGCCCAATGGTGAGAAGACAATGTGCTGTTTGACCTACAGCCAGCAGCTCTCCCTGAGCTGGGAATGAATCCATCACTGAATGAAAGAAAAGGAGCTTTACATCCCGTCTCAGGCAACACCCAGCCCCTGCTGTCATCCTGTTGATTTTGTGGCTCTGCAATCAGGTTTAACTTCCATCTTTCCGTCTCCCTATTGCTGCCTGTGAGGCCTGTGCAAACAGCAGGGGAAGCGGGCTAATTGCCTCTGGAAAAGGAATGGTGATAACAGTGACACTGGAAGAGCCATCACAGGCCTGCGGTTAGCAAACTGAGAACACAAGGAAAACCACCTCCCTCTCCCCTGGATGCTCCTCTGAAGGATTACTTGTACCCATAGGAGGTTGTGCTGCTCCGGAGTGCCGGGCACTGCTGATTTGTGAGTGTCCTCTCTACTGGGACACGATTAACTGGGAAATTTACTGGTTGGGAGGTCTCTCCAGGAGCCAGTTTAAAGCGGGCGGTTCCTCCGGCTCACTCCTGCGTGGCAGAGCAGCTGTCTACATTGGATAAAAACTGAGGAGCAGGGTGGGAGCAGCAGGGGCGTGTGCCTGTGCTGGTAGTGGGGATGGACGTGATGGGGGCATACCTTGGATTTGTGTTGGGGGTGGCTGGAGAGTCTCCAAATTGTGCCTGTGCTGCCTTTGGAGCCAGCACCCTCAGCGGGGCAGGAGGGGCTTTGCTGTGAGACCCCAAGTTCAGGAGGTTTTTGGAGCCTTGCTGCCCTGCTCTGCCCCCAACTGAGGTTGGCCACAGGCTCCCTTTCTGCTCCAACCTCTCAGGAAACTCTGTGTGTTGGCAGATACGTTCTCACCCCCAGGCAGGGTGGGGACATGCAAGAGATTTGTCTCTTTTTTTACATTTGTATATGTGTATAAGAGCAAAGTGGGGCTGGGCGTGCACTCACCTGAGGTATGAAGAGGTGATGTAGCCCACCTGGGACATGAAGGAAGTCCCTGAACTCTTTCCTCTTTACCTGTTTTTTCTCTTCCTTCCTCTGTGTGTCCTTTGCTCCTGCTCCAGCAGCCTTGCACGTGCCCCCAGCAGCCAGGGGCGACACTGCTGTTCCCTGTGCATTCCTCCCCTGCCCTCCTCTCTTCAGGGATCCTCCTGCAGACAGAGAAATCCTCCCAGGAGGGAAGTGGCGGTACGTAGGTTTGCACAGTGATGCATGAATGCAATCAGGCAGGCCTTTCCAGGAGCACAGGGAGCATGTGGAGAGGGGACGCAGCCTCCCTGGAGAGATTGTACCTGAGGCGCATTAGAAGTGGTTGTGGGGAATTTTTAAACTGGCAATCAAGAGACAGCTTGGAAATGAAAATCAGTGATGGACAAAGAGGGCAGGGGGAGGCAGGGGCTGCCCCTGCCCCAGAGCTGGACAAATCTGTGTGACTCACTGTCCTGTGAGCAGTGAGGGACTGAAACTGTGCTGGAGCCAAGGGGAAAACTTGGCTGAGAGTACCAATGGCTCCGAAGGCCCAGCTGTGAAGGACTGGGCTCCTCTGACCTGCTGGGTGACAAAGCACTCATTTCTCAATTGCCAAAACCCACCCGCATACTGTGAGAGAGGACTAGAAGGGGGATGGAAGTCAACAAATGCAGCACATCCCATCTTGGTGCAAACTTCCCCTGAGCTTGGCTGGTGGGTGCTCAGCTCTGGGTTTTTGGGAACTAGAGGTGGCTTCCAAGCATGCTCTGGCTCCCAGACCGAAGCTTGCCTGCTCTTCCCAAATACACACAGGGAGGAATGTGAAGTGTCATGTAAACTGTGTCTGCTGACCCAGAATTCTCTTGCTGGGAAAAGGCAGAATGGGAAAGAAAAGGATGATTATAATGCTGCCAAATTAGCAAAGCTTTACAGGACAGGTATGGGAAACACCTGCAATCCCAGTCCATACAGTGCAGCATTTTAAGAGCAGTTATTAAAATCAGCTCTGTAGGATGCACAGCCCTCCACTGCCTGCCCTCCCCTCTACTCCTCATCCATGGCCTTTTGCTTCCCCTGGCTGTGGGCAGCTCTGGTGCTGTAGCTTGCACTGCTCCATACCAGGAGGATCCTGCCTTAGTGGCTTTTCCCAGTGCTGATTCACATTTTGGAAGACAATCAAGTCCTGGAGCTGAATCTGCTCCTGGCATTGCTCTAGCCATGTGGCTAGGGCGATGCCAGCAGTGAATCTGGCTAGGAATATCTGCTGTTTCTTCAATAAATGGGAAGTTAAAAAAAAATCCCAGCCCTGCATGGCACAGCGGAGCTGTGCCCCCTGGCAATGCCAGCTGTGTGCTGCCTGGAGCAGGCCAGCCAGCACGGTGGACAGATGGCTGCTGCCCGTGTTAACATGTTGCTCTTTCGAGGAGGGACTCATGCTTTTCCTCCATTCACCTCTGCGTTTCAAATACCAATCCTCCACCCACTTCTGTGTACTCAGAATTCAGCTTGCTAGGAAGCCTTGGGCTGAACCAGAGACATCTCTCTCCCAAAGGCCAGGGGTGCCATATGGCACACTTCCAGTCTCGGAGGCCGAACAACTTGCTCAGGCATCTGCTGGGGCAGGTGTCAGGGCAGGGACTGGATATCTGGAAGAACCCTGCCCAGCTCCGCTGTCAGAGGGTTACGACCTCATGCCTCCTTCGCATGCACCACTGAAAACACAGTGGTGCAGCCTGTGGCTCCTCAGACTGGGCTGTCCTGAAGCCATGGAGCTCCCTTCTGCAGGACTTGACCTTCCCCACGCCAGGCCCAGGGTTTGAAGTGAGCTGTCTCCCAGCCCGCGTTTAGGAAGGTGTGCGGGAGGGAGGAGAGACTCCTTTGCTCCTCCTCCCCTCGGGGACACCCACACCAGGACACTCCATGCCTTTTGCAGTGACACAGAAATGCTTCCTAGCATCCATCGGCGAAACATGGGACCCTGGCACCACGTTGCAAAGCTAGAGCTGCTTGCAGCTCTGAGCAGCCACGGAAGACGGCAGAAAGCCCAGGCTTTTTCACTTCCCTCCCTGCTTTTCCTGCACACATGGACACTGTGGGCCAGGAGCAGTGGCCTTGGAGTAGTGTGGCAGTGGAAAAGGGCACAGCAGGGCATGGGCAGGGGAGCTGCAAGGGATTGTCTTCCAAAAGGGAGGAAGGGAGGGAGGGAGGGAGGAAGGGAGAGAAGTGATCCTTGTGGTGGGCTTCGGGACTTTTCTTGACACACATTGGTAAGAAACTAATGAAAAAGAGTAGCACCTGGAAAATACAAGTGAAAGCCAGACGCGAGGGATGAGGACTTGCTCAGTGATGTCGTGAGGGGTCAGAACCGTCGGCTGGCAGAACCCTCAGCACTATTTAGGGGCCATATGGGGTGTTAAGTGCAGTGGCACAGGAGCAGGAGCCTGATTCGCATTCCTCCACCCGTCCTGGGAACGGGAAGCCTGGGCCTGACCCAGGGGCTGCCTGCCTCATGCATCACTCGGATGACAGCAGAGTTATTTTTTTCCTGACAGGACGCAGAAACCAGGTCACTCTACATGTAAATCTATAACAAATCTGCCTGGGATTAGGCAGGCTGCTGAGAGGTGGCAACAGGCAGCATTCATCAGATGTGCCCGTAGTGAACGGCTCCGCATCACACACAGGGAAGGGAGCAGAGGCACATTCTTTCTCGAGCAGGGGGGTTGCTACGCCAGGAGCTGCCGTCCTGGGTTGGAGGGTTTGGGCCATAATGGCCTCAGCAGAAACAAGCGCTGCATTCCAGGAAGGCCATTCCTTGACAGCAATTAAATAATAATAACATGATAGCAATAAGCAGATCAATCAATCCCTCCATGAGCTGAGGGACCCGGGGGGAGAGCTGGGCTTTTCCCAGAGCAAACTGGAACCGGCTCGTCTCCAATAAATACAAATAACACCAGTAACAAACCTCAGATCTCTGGCCAAACTCTGGCTAATGACACCTGTGCAGGATGTGGGATTCATGTGGGTGGTATGGACATAGCTTTCACTTTGCCTGTGCAGCAGACACTGTCCTGGGCTGAGGGTGAGAGGGGAGAAGTAGCATGGCTGCAGCACGCAGGGGCTTGTGATCTGTTTCCTACTCCTCCTTCCTTCCCAAGGAGGTGAGCACAGGCATATGGGATGATTATAAACTCAATCGCATCTCTCCAGCAGCATGCCTCCCTGCTCCAAACTAGTCAACCGAGCCTTTAAGGGTTAAAGAATAGCAGCACTTGTCTCCATGGGCATCGAAAGACCTATTGAAAAATCTCGACCCCTTTGGCTCAGTTGCTGAGGGAATTTTTCAGCTGAAAATGCCAGGGCTCTGGGAACTGTTAAACCCCACAAACCCCAGATTGCTTTTATGCCTGCCCCGGGCTGCAACTTCGGATCTTTTCTTTTCCGCTCTGCAAACTGCTGGGTAATGAACCCTTGTGGCATGCCAGCTCACCTCCCCTTCTCCCAGCTGGCAGCCCAGCTCCACAGCGATGCCCTTTTGTTCCGCCGGTGCTGAGATCTGCAAACTCATTGCTAATTACTGCATGTGGGGCTTCCAGCTCCAGCGGCAACCCCAGGACTTGCGGTGGGCTCCTGATGGCCAAAGTTCATCGCCCTGCTTATTTCCTTGCCAAAGACCATTCTCTCTCATTTACATCTAAACTAGTTTTTTATACCAGTTTAAACTCTGCCCCTCCCCCTATAATCTCAATGCAAATGAATTAAAAGTTCATTCTTCCGATGCTCAAATCCTGCGCACTTTCTTTTTCACTTCTTATTTAAATCACACACTGTTTTGAACGAAACCTTTTATTTCCTCCCAATTATTATTTCTGGTGTGTTTTCCAGAGCCTTACAACACGGCATCTGATTATACACAAAGCTTCGGAATAAAGCCCTGCTTTTTCCCTTCATTAAGGACACAAAGGATTCCTGTGTGAGCCAAGCAGCACTTTGGACACTAATACAGCTTTACACCCCAAATCGCATCCTGGCTCTCTGCAGAGCAGATTGGGGAGTGGATCCCTGCCTTTCCTTGCTGCCAGCATCCTTTGCAGGCTGCAGCCAGCTCCTTCCCTCCTTGGAATGAACATCCGATTAAGCTGTGCCAGCATGTTCACCCACAAACTCCCGTCCTCTGGCTCCTCTTACATCACAACTGGGTGTGTTTGCTGGCTAATCCTGCCTGCTTGGATCCCCTCTGTTTGCCTCCATATTAGGGGTCCAGGGAGCTTGGTGGGCCCACACAAGATTTTGCTGTTGTTGACTGTTTCCCATGGAAGGGAGTTATGGGGCATCACGTGTAAAGCCTTGGGAAAGCTCAGTAGTCTGTAAACCCCACAGCCCTTCCTGAACCTAAAATTAATGAACTTTGGGCCAAGAGATAAGACCAAGGGCATCAAGGCAGACAGTGGCAGGGCTGCTTGTAACCCAGATAGGTAATTGTCACATCTCTCCCGGATCTGAGATCTTGTCATCTGGAAACTGCCTGGATCAAACCAGAAGCACAGGAAACCACCCTGTCTGCAGCACGTTTCCCTTATTTAACATCATCATGCAGAAAGGAATAATGTATGCCGTGTTTACCAAGCGAAGAGGGGAGAGCTTTCTATCAAAACGATGAATTACTGAGCTGATTAACTGCACAAGAAGTCTCTCTAAGCAAATGGGTTTTATCTTGTTGAATATTCCAGCATTTTAAAAATAAACTACTCATTTCTGTCTAGTTTTAAAAGTACTTCTGACTGCAAAGAAGAGGTTTGTCAGTCACCTGGAGCTGACAAACATTTAGAACACAGAGGGTTCAGGACAGATTTCAAAAGCAGTTCACAAGTTGTGAGAAGCAATTTGCCAAATGGACACAGGATGGGAGTTGGATCACTGGCTTCCCCCAAAGAGAGGCTTCCGTCAATGCAGAAAGGTTTTGTCTAACAGGCTTTGCATGGGTCTGTAAGGTAAGGATACTAGACCTGCAGCTTTGATATCACACCATGCTGCTCCTTTGGGACCCTGGGCAATTCAGGTTATCCTTGTCTCTCTTAAACTCTCTATCTGTAGAACCGAGATATTGCTGCCTGCAGTGAATATCTGCAAAGTGCTTGAATGGGAGGGTTATTACTATTAAATATCTGTGCAGCTTTCTCCTCTGCTGCGCTGAGAAGCCAGCCTGTACAAACGATCCCTACAATGTGCAGAGTGGGAATCTCATGGTGCAGGAGTGAATGTGGACCGAGAAACATGACGAAAGCCAGAGCTGTTCCATACCAGGAATTTTTTTCATTAAATGTTAAAAATCTGATGTAATTAGCTACTCTGGCCATTATAGGCTTGCCCTCAGTTTAGAGACAGGCCAGGCCATGTGCTTCCTTGAGAGCCAGGCTGCCTTTCCGACCTGCTGGGGAGCAACGCCAGGCTGGCCACTTGTCCCAAATGCCAGGCTGGCCACTTGTTCTTCTATTGCATCGAAAGTAAAATTAACATCTGAATCCCAGCGATCCAGGTCAGCCCGACCTCTGAAGAATATACACCACCAGGGAGGTCATGAAACACCACAAAAGCCATGAACAAAACCACTAATTGGCTTCTTTTCAGCTGTATCCCTGTGCCACCAGTCTTGTCCTTCTCAAACCACCCTATGCTGCCTTCGGGCTGCTGAGACACAGCCTATTTTTGCAGGGCCAGAACAGTTAATGATACTTGTGTTACTGGTTCTGTAATTCATATTGTTTGTGCTGGCAGGGAATTCCCTGTGACATTTTATCTCAGCCAGTCTCCTCTGGCTGCTTAAAATACTTGGAATTATTATTTCTGGCTCACGGGTCCACCCTAGGTCGTGGCAGGATTATTCCTGGGTTGCACACAAGCACATGGCCACCCTCCCCAATGCCATTGGTCTGGAATAGATGGGATGCATAGGATATATAGGACATAGGAGGGGTGGGGGCTGGCGGTGTGCAAAGTTTATAATTGACTGAGAACAGACAAAATTAAGGCAAATGGGCCTTAATGTGTTTTCCTGGCTGTTCCTGGTGCCACTGAAAGAGGGGGACTGGGGAGTGGAGGGCCCATGGAGTGAGGTAGGGAGGCTGGTGGGTGGGCAGGAGGGAGCAAGCAAAGGGGCAGAGCAACGCCGGGGTGCTGGTCTGGGGTCTGAGTGTGCTCTGTGACCGAGAGCTGGGGGGTTGATCGGCGCCAGGGGCCACAGGGTGGTTTGGGGAGGGGTGCCTGGTGTTTGTGGGGACTTGGGGCCTCCCACCACTGCGGGGACACCGGGGTTGAGGGCCATCCCCTGCTCAGCTGCGTGTGCTGCGGCGGCTCTGCCGGCAGCCCGCTTCCCTAAATCAGCTGTGTGTATTCATCAGCGCTGTGCACGCCGGCCCCCGGAGCTGCAAGGCATATCACAAAGGGCACATTTTTAACACTCCTTTTAATCCCACGGTCCTGCGCATTTAAGTCTGAACTGCCTTGCATTTGAACCTCTGCAAATGCCTTTCGCAGCACCCCCCAGCCCACAGCCTGCTCTGGAGAAAAACTAATTACAGCTGCCTGACAGACTGCTAAATATTAAGAGCCCAATAACGGTGCAGACACAGAGACATCATCATCTGAATGACAAAAGCCGGTAGCCAGTGGCTGCTGATAGATCGAGGGGCCGGGCAGGCTTGTGCCTGCCTTGCTCAGCAGAGACAACCCCCAGCCCTGGGAACGCCATCCGCGGAGATCGCTCCGGCACTTGCCGCTCCTTATCCCACGCGTTTCACGGCCGGGCTGAGGCCGGGCTCGCTGCCGATTCACGTCACGTAAAACTGACAGGGCCAGCTGGCCGACGTGGGCTGCCAGGTCCTGACCCTCATTTCTGCCCTTGCTCCAAATATTCTGCAATTACACGTCGATTGCTCGAGGTGGGGGAGAAGCGAACAGGCTGCGAACGCCGGCGCGCTGTGGTGCTTTGCTCTCAGCGGCTGTGGCACAGGCTGCTGCTAAAAACAGTGGGTGA
This sequence comes from Atrichornis clamosus, assembly GCA_013400975.1. Classification (NCBI taxonomy): domain Eukaryota; kingdom Metazoa; phylum Chordata; class Aves; order Passeriformes; family Menuridae; genus Atrichornis; species Atrichornis clamosus. Next base: position 27,930 of record WBMZ01005313.1, on the reverse strand, counting down.
CGGGCAGAGCCAGAGTTTTGGGGTTTTTCATGTGGAAAGCACAAGAGACCCTCCAGAATGACTAGCCGTAGGCACAAGTTCCAGCTAGTATGAAAAAACCCCCCCAAACCAACAACCCAGTCTAAAAGGAATTTGAAGGAGAAAAAGGGAATTTGAAATTCAGCTAAATCACACTTCTCTCTGAAAATTTCATTCCTGCAATTGTTCTGAGTAACACGTACGATTACTCTAGCTGAAAGAAATGATAAAAAGCATTTCGTTTTCTCAGCTCGTTTGCTTTCTACATCTGGCAGTGTTTTGTGCGCAGGCAGTCTCACCGTGTTCCTGAGGTAGAGTGCTTGGAAATGGAAGCTGAAGAATAACAGTGCAAGATGTTTTTTTTAAACTGTTTTGCAAACGCTTCTGCTTCTAACGACCAATAGACGAGCTAAAGCCCTTGGCAAAAATGATATGACAATAAATAACATAGCAGTTTGCAGTGTTATTGTAATGGTGAGGAAACCTCCACACTCCTTATTTAATATCCAGATACTACCTTGCAGTGCAGCAGAGTAGAATGTGCTGGCAATAACTTCCCCAAAGAAAAACTTTGATCCATTACTGTCCCCAACTGTGCTTTGACACAGGGGCTGGAATGGAGATGTGTTTACTTTGGATATTTCCACGGGATTTGCCACCTGTCCAGCTCCTCAAAGCCTGAAATCCGCCAGGGGAAGGGGCATTAAATGAGCTGGGCAGCAGTGCACTCCTCTGATGGGAGCAGATGCTGAGGACATGCTCTGTGATTTTGGGGCTTGCTGGCATGGTCTTTAGTGAGCAGGGTGCTCTGAAAGAACCCAAGACTCAGTGCACAGCAGACTTGCACATGAGATATGCCAGGCTGTGCATTGGCAATTATTCACAGCACAGGGGCTACTGGATGAGGATGTTGTGGCTCTGGGGTGATGTGTGGGTTCAGAGCTGTGGTTCCCACCTGGGAAGTCTCACAGTACTTCAGCTCAGTTTGCTGGTGCCCCAATAGCAAGGGAAGAGGGAGCATAGGCGCAAGTGGAGCAAAGCTGTGCAGCTGGGGCACTTCAGGGTCAGAGGCATACAGCCCTCCCAAGGTCCTGTCCCCCTCAGCTTTCTCTCTGTGGCAAGTCTGTAGCAGACAACAGAGGCACAAAGGACTCTGCAATTTGAAAAGGCCATAAGCGTTTTGGTGCGATGAAGTCAACAGTTGGGGGGAATTGCTTATCACACTGGTGTAACAGGTCATAAAAAAACCTGTTGGGGAAGTTTATCTGTCCTTTAATGTGCAGGGATGCAAGATCACAGCTCCAGTTCAAACTGGACTGCCTCTTAGCTGATGCACTCTCCCTCTTGAACATGCATGTAACCACAGTTCCATCCCTGGCTGGTCACCCCTTTCTCCGGTGAAGCTGAGGTGTTGATGGAAGCAGGACAAAACTTCTGGAACCATTTCCCACGTGCACTCTCTGCATGCCCCTCACATTTCTATTAGTGCCCCCAAACAGGCACCGGGGGCTTAGCACCCAAATGTTTGCTTAACCTATCCTAACTAAGTGATCATGATGCTCCCCACATATTCTCCAGGGACTGTTTACCATCATCCTTTCCTCTCCTGATCCCACTGGATGAGAAGGCAGGAAAGAGGACGTATCCCAGGGAGAGGGCTCCTGCTCTCCAGTGACCCCCAGGCCAGTGGGCGTCGGCAGCCCAGTACAGTCCCTGGTGCCTGCAGATCATGCATCGTTCAGAGCCCTGGGACAAAGCCCATGTGCTGACTATGGCTTGCTTAGAAATTTTTGAATAAAATGGCTTTTCCATGAGACAGTGCAAGCTCATCAGAGCTGATTTGTTCCCCAGAAGCACAGCAGCTGCTATAAACTTTCACGGAGAAAAGGATGGAATTTCTGCTTGAAGCCAGAGTTGGAGGAAGATATAAAATCAGGAGTGCCTGGCCTGTATCCAAATGATTAGGAAAGACTTGAGTACAAATCTTTTAGCTGACCAGAGCTTGCACTGGAACCTGGGTCTCCAGCACAGTCAGTTGGTGCTAACTCTCCAAGAATTGTGGTGTGAGATGGGGAAGGCACAAGAAAGCAAGAAATGCTGCAAAACCAAAAGCTACAAAACCCCCAAAACCACAACCCCAGAGATGCACACACACACAATCCCCCCCTCCCACAACAGAAAGAAGCTGGAAGCTGTCATCAACCAGGGAAAATTTATAGCTACAAGCCTGCTCTCAGCTATCCTTATGCTGAACTGCTTGGCTAAACCCCCCGAGGGCACCTCCGAAGTCTCCTTTTCTCTTCCTCCTTCTTTGAATACATGCATGGTATTCAAACGCCACACACACATGCATGAGTTGTAATACACAGAATGTGTTCAAAGTGTTTTACATACTGACTGCTGTTTCCATTAAACCTTCTGGGCTTTACGCAGTACCTGCAAGAACATCTGCAACGAAGTGGAGATTTAACAAAACCCTCTTCGTATAAAAGTTTGAGTCATGGAACCAAATTGCGTTCCACACAGCGGCACAAAAATGGTACAAAAATTAAGATATTAATTTTAATGTGATCTTAAACATTGGTCCCAATTAGGCATATGCCCAAGTCCCATTGGAATTAAGCACATCATTTCTTTGCTGTACAGGGAAGGCTGCTGAATCAGGACTCCAGACTGTAAAATTGCTCAATTGCCTTCAAATTTCTGGGGAAAAAAAATAGTGTGCTCTGAAAGCAATCACAAAATACATTTGGTATTCAAAGAGTATAAGTGAGTGCAGGACTTATAATTAAATCCTTATCTACGAAGCTGCTACTGAGTGACTGTACATTCTGGGTAATTTTTAATGGCCTGAAACTCAAAAACCAGCATAACCAATTTCAAAATTTTTTTTAGCAGAAGACACAGCTAGTTAGCTATAATTCTGCAACAAATCCATTACTCCAAAACAAGTCCCTGATCCTGCAAGCATGAATGCACTTACTTCTAACGATGCAAGAGTACCAAGGGAAGTCATGGCAGAAGCTGCCGGTGTTAATATGGAGCAGCATGCAAGATATATAAATAAAAAAATATAAATATCTATAAATAAATAAAAATAAGGATGGGGTCGAGCCCTGAAATGTGCACTGGAGCTCTAGCCCTCCTCTTCAGTCCCATGGCTGTTTCTGCCTAAGGCCTGGGAGAAAGCCCATGGCAAGGTGACATGTGTGACACTGGGAGAGACATCAGCTGCAATCAGCCTCGGGAGGGCAAAAACTTCTTTCTCCCTCCTTATCCCTCAACTCCTGAATTATGCCGTATCTTTTAAGAAATAGTTTGTCAACTCTTCTCACCTGGGTGAAAAACTCAGTGGTACAGTAACAGCAGTTTAGTAAATAAAGTCCCAAACTAAAGAAAGGATAGACAGGGCAAATTTTCAAACTGGTGTAAGTAATATTTTTTTTAAACTTGGTACATTAAAAGACCACTTGTCCAGTTTTGCTTGACCTTTTGGAAAATTCCCCATACTTTGAAGCCAAACGAGTTTTACATCCAATAGTAAAGGTTCAAAACGGAAACAGTGGGTTGGCTGGCTGAAGAAAGGCTACTGGCTTTCCCAAAAGCTCAGGGAGACAGAGGACAAGCACTTCTCCAGAGTCATTTTCTGTAACACTCTATTCTTTAAAATAAAAATCTTGCCACAATTACAGGATCAAATGCGAGGTGTTGCCTGAAATAAAAGGTCACATGGCTTTAACTGTAAATAAGTTTTATAAAAAGCTCTTAAGCAGGTCAAAGCATAGCAGGGACACTCTTTGTGGGCCAGTTTCCTCCCCTTCCACAGCTCACCCCCACTGAGGTGGGGTTTTGGAGTCACCAGACAGGCTTCTCCCGGTGGTGTAAGCCCTGGGGATCGCACAGAGGCCAAAATAGCCCTGCTACTTATAGACAGGGGTTCCCAGGTCTCACTCCTGCTGCCTCCAGCACTCTCGGCCCCCCACCTGTGCTTCTCACCTTCTCCACCTGCCAGGTGAGCCAGGTGAGCTGAGCCCTCACCCAGGCTTTACAGAAGCACTGCCCTGAACCCAGACATGACCAAGCTGTGGCACAAGGCCACAGCAACAGAGGGCTGGGAGCAGGTGAGAATTTGTGTCCGGACCCTGGGACTGGTGTGACAGACATCCTTCAGCTCACAGCATGGCCATCAATTCCCCTGCTTACGCCACTGTAGGACGCTGGGGTTGCAATGCCTGCTTCTCTTTCATGGTCTGGGCTTTATTTTCTCTCCTGGATGTTGCCTATCTGTACATTTTACTGGCTCCTGTACATCGGTTGCTAGGTAGCTCCCACTTCTACTCCATTCTGCACGCCTTAACTTACTGCTGATCTCTCCAGTAGTTCCTGCATCTTTTAATTACATTAATACCTGCTACAGTCAAATGAATAGGGAAAAAAAAGAAAGGCAAAAAATGTGCTCCAGGAACAAGCAAAGGCCAGTCAGCACAGCAGGCTTCCATCTTTTGGCTTTGTCTTAATCCCCCCTTCCTGCTTTTTCAAGCAGACTCCCTCGTATCCTTTTCCTTCTCTTGAGAAAAACCCAGGCATCTCTTGAACTCATTTCTGCACTTTGCCTCAACCATCTCCCTTGTAACTTATTCCATATGTTTGCTTGGCTTTGCCTTCTGCCACAGTTCCCTCTTTACTCCCAGCTCCTGAACCCTCAGATCACATCACTGGGGCGCTTTGTTGACTTAATTGGATCATCAGCCTGGCTGAAAAGCTTCCCCAGCCAGCGCTGCTTCCCTCTCTTGGGCTGCTGCCCCCGCCCTGAGGATGGAGAAAAATGTATTTCTGTGCTGGATGTATAAATAGATGATGCAGGTTAAATTTAAAATATATTGAAGCTGATAACCACAGGTGCAGGAGCTGCAATTCATCCACTGGAAACAAACACTTCTTTCTGGCAGGGTGTAAGAGGAGGAGGGAACGCTGTGGCCCGGACAGCGAGGAGAGTTCTTCCCCTCCTGCTCTCCCCATGCTCCTCCTCTGCTCCTCTCCTGCTGCCCTCTCCTGTGCTCTCCCCTCCTTTCACCCCCCAGCCCCTCATCCCCGACTGCTTGAAGGCCTCTGCTTGCGCTGGGAGGACAGGGATTTCAAAGGCCCACAGAGGAGGTCCTGGCTCTACTCCAGGCTGCAGGATCAGCCAAAGTGCAGCACGTCTGCTGTGCAGGGTGCCCAGACAGGGCAGGTGTAGGGTCGAGCCAGGTATCTCCACCCACCAGGTCCCAAAAGCTGCCCTTGCCCTGAGCACCGGGTGGGGCATGTGTGTTCAACTGAACTTGCTTGTTGCCCACCCTTACACTGACGTTGGGATTGCCTGGATCTTGACACATCAAATCCATGCCAGGATGTACCAGTGTACCCTGAGCTGCTCCTCTTACTTCCTGCATCCCTCTGCACCACGATGGCCAGGAGAAGCACCTTCTCCTAAGGGTGGGCACCTCGGCATTCCTCCCTTGGGAAGCTTGTGCTGGACCTGGTGAAAGGCACAGGCAGCAGGAAGAGCAGCAGCCAGCACACTCCCAGGCAGGAGGCTTCAAACTCATGCTGTAACTCCTCCTTCCAGTGAAAATGAATGGCAGGTGTTCTCGTTGGACTGTGATGGAGTAGAGAAATTACACAGCCATAATGCTAATAAAGGCCATTCGCTGGCAGGGAGGGGAAGAGGAAAAAGGGAATCTTAAAACACTGTCTTTCTGTGTTGTTCAATCCATGGCATGGCTTGCTTCAGGAGGAAAGTATGCCAGTTAGGGGTAATTTTTCTTCCTGCAAAAAGTATTAAGAGCCCTGCCTATGTTTATCAAGCGTGGAAGTCTCAGTTGCAGTGTCATACTAATAAAAAGGTTTTCTTGTTCTCATGTTTTACTTTCTAACATGGGAGCTTTGGAATTGGTGTGGGAGCCTTGTTTGGGGAGCCTTCCTGGCAGCTGATGCCTGGGGGCAGTCATTCCTGTCCCTTAGCCATGCAGACCTCGGGGATCCAGAGGAGAAAGCAGTCATCCTCCTCTCTGCCCAGACAAACCCCTCCTTGTTGATTCACATATCCGTGTGCCTTCAAGCCTTGAGCAGGAGGCTGCCAGCTGCAAGACCTGCTCAGATCACACTGCTGCTTTGTTTGAGCCGTGGCTGTGCTGTGCTGCGGGGCAGGTCTCTCTCTCGGACATTCCCAGATTCCTTGGCTGGTTTGAAACCATTGCACAGCTTTCTGCTCCCAAGTCTCCCTTGAAATGCTGCCCGTCATTCCCGCAGAGTCCGGCTGGGTAATGAGGCCAGCAGGACCTCAGCAGGTCGTGGTTGAATCACCATCCCTGGAGGTATTTAAGAGGCGTGTAGATGTGGTGCTTAGGGACGTGGTTTAGGGGTGGACTTGGCAGTGCTGGGTTAATGGTTGGGCTTGATGACCTCAAAGGTCTTTTCCAACCTAAATGGTTCTGTGATTCCATGTGATCAGTCAGCTGGCGACTTTTCTCCAACTCGGTGCTGTAGACACCTAATCACAGATACCCACCATCATATTGTGGTTTTGTGCTTCCTGCCACGTGATAACTTTGTGTTGCAAATAGCTTAGGTCGAAACCCACCTGACTGGACACACGCCTTTTCTGTGCTCTTCTCTGCCTGCCCCCTGAAGACACACTGGGGCTACAATGGTGTCCCTGGGTTTTGTGTGTCGTATACCTTCCTAAAGGAATCTTCCTGCAAACACAGCTCAGCTACTGCTGCCTCTCACCTACATGCTAAGCAGTAACACCATTTCCCTTGAACTTTGGGTGCTACTCAGGGGCAGTGGCAGGAGGAAAAATACAGGGCAGTTACGTAATCAGGACAGAAATAATTAGGTAGATTAAATCCCAAGAGAACTAATCCATCATTTGAAATGGACTGGCAGCTTGAAAAATTTAGAAACCTTCATCAAACTATTACAGGACCAAAGCGTGCATGTGCTTTGTTTTATGGGTTCTTAACACATACAGGACACGCAAGTATAATTAAAGATTTGCAGTCCATCTTCTTGATACTGGAATTGGACACTGGAGACTATAATAAATAATCTGTAAACAATCCTTCAAAACCAAATAGCCTATCAATTTAAAGAAAAGGCTCTTGCATATAAACCACAAATTCTCATAATGTTGTCCCTTTTTGGTGCTGAAGGTCTGGATTAAAAACAGAAAACATAGCGTTAAAACATGCTTAGCAAAATATCCAAGGTAACTTTTATTAACTCTGTGCATAATAGGAAAGTAACAGGACTAGAAAATTATTTCATCAGATCGAAGGGTAGAAGAACAGAAAATGTTTCCTTCTACTCAAAGAAGTGTGCAGAAGTGTTACTTGTCACAATGTGGCAGGTGTGCATCAGACCCACAGAAATACTCACCTGTACGTCCGGCCTGACCATGACTGGCTGCTCGTAGTGTGTTTGAACACAGAGGGTTCTCTGTGCGGGTGGCCCCAGCCTGTGCTCCCAGAAACAGCTGTTTGGCTTTGGCTTCACTTTCACACACCAGCTAGGACCCACCTCACTGTATTGGCAAAGCAACGCCTGAGGAAACACTATCTTCTCCCACCTTGGTGAGGAGAGGAAATGTGTTTTCCCTTATTTAGAAGGTTGTGGTCTGTGGAGCATACCTGTGACTTGTTCTGTAATACTCGCTGGCCGTGCTGGGACGACACAAGGCCTGTGCCAGGGCCGGGAGCTGCAGCCCGGCCAGCGTCGGCCCGTGGAGCTTCACGGCGCTCGGCCGCCCGCGCTCCCGTGGGAAGGGAGCCTCCCCGAGATGTGCAAACCCCAGTGCGGTCAAGCCCCGCCTCTTCGTATAAGTGGATCCCTGCTTAGAACTCCCTGGCTGGCCTGATTTGACGCAGGGTTGGTGATCCAGTGTGTTGAAAGGCAGGTCTCCTCCTACCCTGGAGTCACAAATCCCTGATCTGACTCTGCAGCCTCCCCGTGCCGGCATCAGATCCCGGTCAACTGCGGCTTCTCACTTCCTCAGGGCTGAAGTAGCCCTGTCTCAGGAATTCCTTGGAAGTTTGCATGGAGCAGAATGTCAAGGGCCTAAGTGGTGACTGTCTTCAGGAACTCCAGCAACCCATGACCCACAGCCCCTCCAGTCCTTCTCTCTCCTGCTCCAAGGTCCAAATATCCCAAAATCTCCCCAGCAGACTCCTATTGCTCCAATCTCAACTTCTCTTGCCTCAACCTTCCCCATGGCATCCCTGCAAGCCCCTTCAGGCCCAAAGGTGTGTACACCCCTCTTGGCTTGCCCAGCATGTCCAGTCTTTGTGCTTTGCAAATCCAGTCTGGCCCCAGCTCCTGGCATGCCTAGGGATCCCAGCCCTTCCTCCCAGGGCAGCTGGCTGCTAGCAGTTGAAGGGTTTCCTTACTTTAACAGTCATATCTAGACCCCTGCCTGTCCAAACAGCTGCAGCAGATACACATTTTTCAAAACCTTGGGCTGCCTGGGAAAGCCTTGTTTCTCAAGGCTCCCTAGAGCCATCCCTGTGAATACTGCCAGCAGAGGTTCTCTGCACCATGCTGCATTCCTTGGAGCAATGGGGATGAGGTTAGGTTGGGTAAAACTCCCAGGGATTTCCATTTTTTTCAACAGCTGGCTCCAGCCCCTGGAACATCTGTCCATCTGGAAAAGACCACGGAGCTCACGAGACTCGTTATTACGTTAGTTGGCCCCCAGTATCAGCACCAAGCCCCACCTACAAAGGCCGAGCCATCTCCCTCTGCAGCCACCTCCCCTCTCCTGTGTTTTCCTCAGGCACTCATCCAGCTTGTCCGCTTTTCGTGTTTTTTTGGGAGAACTCTGCCACCATGGCAACAGCTGTGTCAGACAGACTGACACACACCCATAACGCTGGAGCAGATGCCTCAGAGTTTTTGCCATTATCAAATCCTTTTACTTCTCTCGCCCATTAACTCTTTCAATGCTGACATTCCTGTGTTTCCAGTGAAGCCTCTGGTCTGGAGACCAGTTTGCTTTGCTGTCACTGGGAGAGGTATTGGGAGAACTTGCAAAGTTAAAATGTCAGGGTTAATCTTGAAGGAGGCTGGAACATGAATGTTGAGGCTGGTAACTAGTGGCTTGACACCATTCAATGGGCAGGAGTCCAAGCACGTGCCAGCTGTGGCTTTGATAGCTATCCCAAGAGTGATGGTCCTTATGGGATTGTTCAACTGTTGCATCCTAGTGGGTTTGTTTTAACATAGCTAAACCCTTTTTACTTCATCTCTCAACACCAATTCATTTGGATGTACTGTGGGTTCAGGGACTGTGTGTCAGCAGTCAAAGGTGCCTTTCATCCATCTCGTTTCTTACCAGTGCCAATCACTGGCTGGAAGTTGCAGGCAATTTTTTTCCAAACCAGTATGGAAAAACAGGGCAACCTCAGCCTAACAAATGACGGAAGATCTCTCTCTTGCTGTGGGACAAGACAGAAATGAGGAATCAGCTGTTCTTTCCACATTTCACCTCCTCTAACATGTCTAGGAGGAGAACCTTGGCTGGGGAGTGCCAGCTGCATCTACCACAGTGTATGTGGGGGCAAGTTGGCTGGATGGATGTGTCTCCATCCCACCGGCGCCAAACACCTGGGAAAGCTGATGTACTTGTGACTTCTCACTCCTTGATCAGAAAGTGGCTTCAGTTCAGGTTCAGAGGTTGGAGATCATGCTGGGCAAAGGCAGATTTAACTCAGGGCATGGTGGCATTTGCAGGGCTTGTCTAAAGAAGCCAAGAACATGAGCTGGGGGCTCTGGCATGGAGGATTTGCAACCTCTGTGGGTGGTAGTGAACACAACACAGACAAAAACACAAACCTTAAAAATGCAAATCTTTGGGCTATAAATTTGCTACTCTACCCAAGGCAGTTGTTAGTTTTCCATATTTATTTATGATTCATTACAATCTGGATTTTTATAGATCTTCTACTCTAAGTTTTATATTTAATTGAATGATAGTCCTGGTATCTTTCTGCATGTGTTTATGTGGTTTTCATTAACTACTGTGCAATCTAAGAAAGATCTTTGTTAACCAAAAATAAGGAATGTTTGTTAATGTTTAATGGAAACAATAACAATAAAATTACACAATGATAATTAAAACCACCCCAACCGTAAAAGCTCCTTCTTAATGAATCATATTAAGGGAGGGTTCAAGCATGTATTTATGATCTGGGTTGTGATTTATGGGCTAAATCCTGCCCTTGTATGTCTGCTTGAGGCTTTCATTGATTTCCATGGGGGCAGCATCTGCAGTGGAAGAAGGCAAATTTTGGATGTGTGCTGATTCAGTGCTGCCAGAAAAGAACAATATTTTACCCTGACACAGTATATGCAGAACTAAAATGCAACTCTCCTCCCCTCGCCATTAAAAATAGAGAGAATATGAAGCATGATGTTGCTGTGTGCTCTGGCACTCTCCTCGTAACTGGCTATTGGGAGCTTTTCCAATGGATGTCCCAAACTCCCAGCAGTGATTTATCACTAATTGTCACAACGGACCTGAAGCTGCAAGCACTTTTGGGGGGAAACAATAACTGATGTTGGCAAGAACACCTTCCTGGGCAGTCTGTGGGACCCAGCCTATTGCACGGCATTGCATGTTCAAGAGTTGGGTTCTTTTTTTATGCTGAAATGTCTCTGTGCCACACTAAGAAGTGGAAAGGCTTGCAGAGGGTGCAGGCTTCGCTTGCTCTCCTTCTGAGGCTGATTGACTTTTCCTGCATGGAGTAAACAGGCCTTAGGGCAAATGAGAATCAGACTCAAAATGTTTCTGATTTGCATGGAAAAGTCAAGAAAGACAAGGCAGCATTCATAAAACTAATAAGACATTATGATGTTAATGATTTTTAATTAGTCAGATATAGATTCTTTTTATCTGAATTGTTTTAGGGCCCAAGTGGATAAATGTGCAAATAATATCACCAGGCACAGAGGTATTTACAAAATGAGACCATCTTTAGAAAGATGCCTGATCTCCATTTATTCCACAGTGAGCAGAAATGCAAACTTATTTAACAAAGCTCCGATGCCTGCATGATAGAGCTGCAAACCTGCACTGTGGGGAGAATTTAATTTTCAAAGTCGGCAAGCAGTGACCAGCATGTCACACAGGACAGACACCGCGTCTCCCCAAGGGTTCTTGTGCTTCTGCTCGGCTGCGTAGCTCTCTCTTCTCCCTCCCTTCCTCCTCCCCTCCCTCCCTCCTTCCCTCTCGCTGTCCCCTCCAGGAACCACTTCGTCCTGGCTGTGTCCACACCTCCCCTGGCTGAAGTGTTTTGCCCTGGACCACAGCGGGAGTGCGACGGGTGGGGGAGGATTCAGACTGTGCTGCTCCAGCTTGTTTGGATCGGCTGCCAAAGCAACTCAGAGGCTTATTTTTTAAAAAATGGAGCCCCCTAATGTCTATTTAAGCCAGCAAAAATATGCATCGCCTTCAGCCTTCTAGCCCGAGAGCTTGTCCTGCTGAAAGATGTTCTTAAACTAAAAAATACGAAGCAAGTGCCCTTCTTTCCCAGCACAATGATGGTTGTCACTGTTATCCCTGGTCCCCCAATTATTTCTGAGAATCTTTCACTTAATGAAGTTTCTCTCCGTCCCCTTCCCAGATCGCCAGACTCAGAGAAGCTTGCTGAACCAATTTAACAAAATGTTAGGAAGAATAAAATGTAACTGAGTTTTTCTTTCTTTCTTTCCTTCACCATTTAGTCGGCAGCTCCCTGCTCTGTTCTCAGCTGTGTCCTTCATAGTGGTGCAGATCAGAGCATGGAAATGCATATCTTGTGGGTGCCAGGAGATGTGAATCATGAAAATAGAGACAATTCCTTCCCCTTGATCACAGTTTGCCCACTTTTTCATTAAAAGGGAGCCTTTAAATAAAACTCTCACATCTGAACACCTCCAAAATTGGGAATGGGATCTAGGTTTTGATTGTAATTCTGCCATTGCCTATGACAGCAATGGGTTAAGCCAGGCTTTAAAGGTGAGCCATTAACTGATGGTCCCCTTTCAAACACCCAGCGTAAATCAGGCTGGGACTGCAGTGTCTCCAGACCAACTTCCAACCTTGAAACGTTGCCTGGTCTTCATTCTCCCCCAGTGCATCGTTCCTCTTTTCTGGTTTTTCCACCCTTCTGTGGTCATCCCTTTATTTTGTCTTCTTTTTTACCTGTAATGGGATTTCTAACAGTACTTCCACTGCCTTGCCAACAGATGTTTCCTTTACAGGTTGCCCCACTCTGTAATAGCTGCTGCCTATACTTTAAACAGCATTCATATAATTAAGACCAAAGAAGAAAGGTCTGCTTAGATTTTTTTTTTAATATGCCACATTGCTGCCATTAGTATTTCATGTTGACAACACAGTGTGTCTTATTTAACACCACATCTTTCATGAAGTGAGGCAAAGGACTCCTTTGTGCTAATGCACCCTCCTTTTTGATAATCATGGCAAGGATTTGAGCCTCCAAGGGCACCTATCACAATGCAGGCTTCCCTGGTTTAAAACAAAGGCTTAGTCACCCCCAGGGGTTAAATGGTCGTGGTTTCTTCATGAGCTTTGCCCTGCAGAGGAATCCATATGGCCAGGTCTGAGAAGAGCTTAGTGAAGCCTGAACTGCCAGGCCCAGGTGACATCATGAAACTGGGATGGAATGTGTGTGAAATTTCACTAAAACCCCCAATATTGTATTAGGATCGGTGGGAATCAGTTGGCAAAACTGGATGTCATTGAAGAGGTGGGTTTCTACCTGAATATTTGTCACCAGAAATGTCTTCTTCCCCATGAAGATACAGAGTTTTTCCTAAGAAACCAGATATGCCACCCCCTCAATTTCCATTTGTGTATCTCTTCATATCCTTGTTCTCTCCGTGGTCCACGTTCTGGGCACAGGGCCTGTCCCTGTCCCCTTCCCACTGCAGCACTGGCACCCCATCCACTGTCACACACTGATCTGAGCCTAGAGCCTGGCTGGAAAACAGAAACTGGGGCAAAGTGAGGGGGCACGAGCTCTGATTAACTCCTGTCAGGACTGCTAAATTTAAGCACTTTGGGGTTATTTTGGCAGATAGAAAATCTCATTCAGGAGGGAGAGAACAGAAAATTGCACTAATAAAGGTACAGCTGGGTGGCAGCTCGTTCCCTCCTGTCCCTGAGGAAATGCTGATGTCTATCAAATCAACAAACCATGCAGAGGTGTCCCTGAGGGCAGGCTCTGACTTTACCTGAGCGTTAACATGGGCTGCAGGAGCGCAAAATAGAGAGACCGAGCCCCCAGCTGGCCTTGTCAAAGTATAAGGGACCTATTCCAGCCTGACTGCAATTCTATTGCCATTTATTCCAAACTCAGACCATGTGCAGATGCTGCCTGTTGGCACCTTGGATGGGCAGATGCCTTTTGGAAAGCCACGCTGGGAAGCTGGCAACCAAAGCAAGCAAGTGATCCAGCACCTGGGATGCCTGTGCTGGGATCCTGCCTCTGTTCCCAAGCTGGGAGGCACAGACACCGAGCTGCTAGAGGAAGACCAGGCTCCTTGACTTGATTTTTGTCTGGGCTGGCTCTGGCTCTCTGGAGGCAGGGGTGGATATTGCACTGGGAAATGAAAACTGGAAGAACAGGAAGGAGAAAGGAATTGCCGGCTGCCAGCTGAGCCCTCCCCCAAAAGCACTGGTACCCAGAGAGCTGCCAACCCAGGAAACCTCTGACTGCCCCTACCAGGACAGGTGAATCTCTCCAGGGGGCATCTGGGCTGCCAAAACCTGTGAGGAACTCCAGCTTAGGAGAAAAACATGCTGGAAAAAGAAGGAGAAGAAAGCATCAGGAAAAGCAGTCCATGACAAGCACACTTCCCACTTGAACAGTCCAGGAGCTCCGTGCTGTGCTGCTACTTGGCAGAGCAGAGGCAGGGAAGTCAATTTTACGGGAGCTGGCAGTGAGTGGAAGCCTGTCCAGTACACTCACTGCAATCCCTTCCATCTACTGCAAAGGGTATTTTCTTCCTTTTCCTGCCACGTTGTCCAGTGAGTCCCTTGCTTTCAGCTCTCTCTGCTTTCTGGCTTGATTCCTTATCATGCACCTGTCCACAGGTGCCTGTGTGCAGTGGGTGCTGCTGGGAATGGCTGTGGGATGGTCACTTGGTGGGCAGCTGCTCAGCTTCTCTCTTTGTCCCTGCTGGAAGCCAGGCTGCTCACCACAGTAGCTCCCAAACATTTTAGTGCTGAGTACAGCGGAGAGAAAGGAGACAAAACTGGAAAATTTTGTCTCTGATTTCAGGTGGCTGATTTGAACATTTGTTTTCCCCTTGTATTTACCACTTTGTGTGTCCCCTGCTTCCCACCACAGCACACGGTGCAAATGTAACCTCATCTCACAAACCTGGTACTCTGCAAACCAGGACTTCCTCACCCAGGTCCTGGCAACCTGTACAAATTTTGGGTTAAAACACTTTCCTAACATTCATCTGAGCTCTGTGGTGGTGCAGGATACAAATCAGTTTGTCAAGCCTTTTGCCTTAATCCCATTACTGTGAGACTTCCTTCTGTTGTCCTCACTACCAATGGCCATTTTGGGCACTGAAGGATGCAGCAGTCCTCATTAATTAGCAACAGCCTAATTCTCTGCACAAACCCTCCTGCTTCCTAGCACTGTCCATTTGAGCACCAGGGAATGACAACTGTTTGACAGTGGCTTTTAAGTTTTTTTTTTCCCTTAACAGCAGCATTTTTTTTCAAGTGCAGAAGTGAACACATGTCCAGTTCTGGACTGAAAGTCAAGCTTTTGCTTTTTGGAAGTGCCTGTGGTTTGACTGCTGGCTCTATAAAGGGGATTCAGATAACAGTGTTCTACCTCCCCCAGTTTTGCTGCCTGCTGCCTCTCTACGTGGTGCTGAGGAAGGGCATGAACTCAGTCCAGGCCCAGCCATGGGGGCTAAGGAGGGCTGGCTGCCTTTCCTGCTTTCCCAGTATTGTAATCCAGAAATGAAGTGTACATCAGTACTGCTGAATAAAAGAGTGCAGGGGTTGATTCATGTCCCCAAGACAAGGGACACTAAATAGTTTGTATGTTGGTATTTCCTGTACAGCAGAGTGCCTGTGCATAAATAATACTGCCTTGGGTCTTCTCTGGGCCCAAAGGCCCTGTGGTCCTAAAATATGACTGTGACCCCTTGCACATTTTTTTCCAGTTTAAAGCAACTGAAGTAACAGGAGGGCTGTGTTGCAGCACACCAGAGCTGACTTTTATGGTATGAAAATTTATGGCACAGCATGAGGTACGGCTTAAAGGCTTAAGGTTTGCTGGGGTAGAATTGGAGATGGATAGTGGGGATAGCAGGAGGAGCCCAGGCTGCTGTAGTGTTTGTCATCTGCTCTGGGTCAGAGTCAAGGAGCAGAGGTAAAACTCATCAGTGAATGTGGGCCCATGCCCCACGTTTCACCTCACTCCCTGGCTGTTTGTTTAGTGTTTGTGCGCCGAGGCACCAAACCTCTGCACAGGTCGCTTGATGACAGCGCTCCCTTTTGCATCCTCAACGTGCTCCAAGTCGCTTCCTTTTCTAGTTGTACTGACAGCAGCTTTTGATAAGCAAAAGGGAGAAACCCCTCTGCAAGCAAAGATACAAGCAGAAGAAAGGCTGCCAGCCTATAAATGGTGCTTTGGCCCTGCAGAGTTTTTGGCAGTGATCTCCACCAGCTGAGGTAATGGTGTGGCTGTAGCTGTAGCATCCTCCACCAAGCATCTAGAGATATGCACATTGTCAGGGTCAAGAGATGCCTGTGGCCTCTTAACAGGTGTAGCCCCTTCATCCCCTGGGGTATCTAGCATGGCTTTCACCCTCATCTGCTCTCTGTGTTACTGCCCTTCTTTATCCATCCCAGCCTGGGGCTCCCCTTACCTCTTCTGTGTGGGCACTTCCCATTCCTATCTAGGCGATGCCGGGAGGAGCACTGAAAACCTGTGTCATCCTGTCAATGTTTACATCTCCAGCATCCAGCTCCTTTGCTGCCTCTGAGAGCCCAGAGGAGCAAGGGCAGGGAAAATCTGGCTCTGCTGCCACTGCCCTGGGGCCAAGAGCAGCATTGGACCTCTGCAACTCATGGCTGCCACTTGCACTGTGCTGTGCTGAAGCGGGAATGAAGGTTGTCCTTCAGAGGACTAGAGCAGACCCACATTGGGGTAAATTTGCACAGGGCCAGCAAAAAAATGATTCCTTTTTCCCTGGCAAGTGCTGAGATCCCTGATTAAAGCCCTGAAAATGCTCAAAAGAGGTGCTGGCAGAGCACAGGCAAACCCCAAGTATTTTCTTCCAGCTCCATTTGGAGAGCCAACTGAATCAGTTTTTGAAATGCTTCCCTAAATATTCAGGCAGAGATGTGGAAAGCTTCTGTGTAAATACTTAAAAGAAAAGCGTGCAAGGACTCTGATGTGCAACGCAGGGTAAGATCAGCCATCCCCACCTGCCCTGGCTCTGCCACACAGCCCCAGCCTCTGCCTTTGTGTAGTCTGGGTGTCCTTGACCAACAGAGTCAACCTCTGGATGAAATGTTCTTATCTCTGCCACGGCAAAAACATCTCAGAGTGACTCTTGGTCATTTGCACAGTACTGAAAGGATGGAAAGTGTTACACATGTGTTCTGTATTATTATTAACTCAGGGAGTTTCTGATTTCTAGTACCATGAACGATAGTCACAGATGTACAAGGGCCCACATAGTTTATAACAGAGGTAAGATAGAATATGGATAGTCTTGAACTTTCTGTCAGCTATTTTTAACTCAAAACCAGATCTGGAACTGAGATTCAGCCTTTGCTCTTTAGTTATCCAAATAATAAAATTAAGACCAAAGCCAGATGAACTTAGGGAAAGTTAAGGTTCAGATCATATCAATGACTATACCTCAGGCCCAAATTTAACATGCTGATACTTTTTCTCCTTGCTTTTAAATTATGTGAGGGACTTCCTCCTTTTTACACAAACCAGGTGTGTGTTATTTTTTGACTGGCATTTCATGGCAATGTGTATCCTGGTTTATGTGCCTGATTTTTATTCCATGAATCAAAATAGAAAAAAAAAGCCAACATTACTTGTAAATATTAAAATGGCTACAGTGGATGGGAGCAAGATTCAATGCAATAGAAAGCAGATTAGATTAAGCGAACTGTTGAAAATTTATTCTTCTGGTTAATTTTATCTGTAAAATTGTCCTAAAGACTAATATTGTCAATTCTCATTTGGCTCTGTAGGACCCCGCGTGAATCCAAATCCATCCTTTTTTGGCAGGCCTTTTTATCACCAGTGGTACAGTGACATCTAAGTGTCAAGAAGATGGGCCAGTCGGAGCATAGAAAATTGATTTGAGCAGCACCATCCCCCCTTGGCTGGCTGCAGATAAACAGTTCAGCTAATACTCTGCTCCCGACCTCTTTGGGGCTCTATTTGAACACGATCTAATACGGCAGCTGCTTCACTGGGAACGCTGAAGGTAAAGTGGTCCCTGAGAAGTTTTGCTTTTCTCTTGCATTTTTGAAGGTGGGGCAAACGAGTAAAAGAAAAGACTTGCAACCATGGTGGCCTTACCCAGGAAGAGCCTTGTGCCATTTGCTGCTTAGAGATATTTTTTAAATATTGAAAATAAGGAAAAATAGGCTATGTCAGACATGAAGGTACAAAAGCACAATTAAGTTATCATTTTGGCTCTTTTTCTTGCCTGAAGCTTGCTTTCCAAACTACCTAAGTGATTTGCTTGAGATATTATTTTAGAAACAATTTGCACGGGTGCTGATAGCAGCTCTGAGGGGCACGGAAGGAGTGTGAGTTCCCATCTGCTTCAGGCCTTTGCCTGGTTTTGGATGAGGGAGCGATCAAGCACGGAGGGAGGCAGGAAATACGTAAAAGGCAGAGGCTGCCACGCGTCTCTCTCTTCTTTTCTTCCCATTTTGAGATCAGGGGATTCAAGCGCTCCTGCCATTCATCTTCCTTCCCGTCTGCTCCCAGGGCTGCTGTGCTCCATGCAGTTTCTTCAAGTCCTGTCATCCCTGCAGAATCCAAGTGCCTTCCAGTAGGGCATTACGTGAAGTGACTAACATCTGTCACATGTGGCTCATTCTTTCCCTCAATCAGCCTCAATCAGCTTTTCTGCAGGCAGCATTTCCTATCTGCAAATAACAGCCATCACAGAGGCTGGCAGGGTGGTTGCTTTCTTCTCTACTTCTCCTTTTCTAGCTTTATTCTCATTTTCCCCCATTGCTTGTCATTCCCGTTTGTTTTCTGCGTGCTCACCACCACTGCCATTACTAACATTATTTGCCTTTGTGCTCCATGTCCCCAAGAAATCTTCTCTCCTCTCTTTCCTTTGCCATTCCTTGATCCTTTTCATCTTTCTTTCATTTCCCCGCATGACCACCTGCCTTTTCCCCTCTTCTCACCACCCTACCACGCCTTCACATTCCTTCTTCCCTGTGTCCTGTATGTGGAGAGCTGGCCCCTGCCTCTCCACGGGCTGAGTTGTGCTGGTAGAGAAACATCTCAGCCTGCCAGGTCCCACCAGCACCTGGGACTTATTTCTTCAGTCAGTGTCCTTTATATGCTGATTCGAACTTGGATCGTATGGAAGCAGAGGCAGCCAGGTGTGGCCACACACCTGAGGTTTTGCTCACCATCTAAGGAAGAGACCATGATTAGGAAGCAGAAGGCTGTTTGCACCCCTGTCCTACTCTTACCACGCTGGTTGCTTTTGAGAAGGGTTCCTGTTGCCATTACTTTGTTCTTGCCTTCTGTAAAGTGGGTACAGTGCTACAGACTGCTTGGGTTCAGTGTTTGAGGGTAGGAAGAAACGCCCAGGGCAGAGCACAGATTGTAGAATCACAGTAGAATGGATTGAGTTATAAGGGACCTTAAAGATCACCTAGCTCTAACCACACTGCCATGGGCAGGGACACCTTGCACTAGACCAGATTGTCCAGAGCTCCATCCAAGCTGGTGCTGATCCCAAGCTCTTCTCTGGTGATGACCAGGATAACACTGCAGGTGGCCGAGTTGAGCTAACTCAAACTTAACTTGACCTCCCGTTCCAACCTAAGCAAATACCTCTCTCACTTTCCCTGCCTTTGAGACAGAAAACATCACCTGAATTAAACATGAGAGCAGAGGTGCCCTCCCTGGTCATCACGTTCAATCCCTTGCTGTGGGTGGACGAGGTGCCATATAATCCCTTCCACAAACGTATTGAGTTGGATGTTAAAAACAGGGAGTTATTATCCCTCCCCCTCAAAACAGCTGATGCTTCAGAATTTAGATGTGTCAGAAAGGAGCATGAGAGGCTTTTTTTCTCAGCTGAAATTTCAGCGATAAAGGAGAAAATTTATCCAAAGACTCTAATATACTGCTCTAACTGAGCAGTCTGAAAAGTTTGGATTTGAGATACAAACTATTTTCTTTATTAAAAAAATAGGCATATAGACATAGAAAAAATTACTGATTTGAGGGTAATCTGTACAATTTTTCTTTGTTTACAGTATGATCTTAGATGGACAAATATCAAGAGAGATCCTATTTACTGGCAGGTGCTTTAGCCAGAGCATTGTCTGCACATCTCTCTCATTTAGCAGAGACATTTGGTCCCACACCTGCTCAGCTCCAATCTATTATGCAGCTTCTTAGCACTGGCTGTGATTTTTGCAGATGGAAGTTTACTCGCTTGTGCTGACTTTAACCAACGGTCAGCCAAGAGGAGACAGTTTTAAGAAATCAAACATTTTGTGATTATAAACATTCTGCTTCTTCATTTTAAATCTTGTTTTGCTTCCAAACTTGCCTGTGTCTCCTTCCCCCTGCAGGAGCTGAGTAAAAAGTTCTAATTGCTGGGCTGAGCCTGAAGGACATATCCTTCTTTTCCTTCACCTTCAGTTTTTCCTTTTGGGTGGTGAATCAGTGAAAAACCAAAATGTCCCTATGGCTTTAAGTCTTTGCTTCCAAGCAGTATATGCTGAAACGCAGATGGTTGCCCTGTGCTGTAGCTCTGCACTGTGCTTCCACAATCCGTGTGAAGGGTTGTACATCATTTCCCACCCCATCTCCTGTCTGCTGTGGGTATAACCATCGTTGATCTGGACCTGACATGTTTCAGGACTCTAGCTCCTGGAGCAGAAGCCAGTTTTGGGAGTGTCTGTTTCTCACCTGCCCAACATTTCCCATGAATTCATGCCCAGGAAAGTCACATCTGTTTCATTTAATGCTGATGAAGACATGACACAGGTCATCCCCTGGTAGGATGCAGCAGTGTCCTCGAGCCAGCTGGAGATGGTGGAAAGCATTCCCCAGCCAGACATCTGAGGGATGCAGCCCTGAGCTGCAGCACACAGAGGGGCTGCCTGCCTCTGGGGGATGCCCAGAGGCAATGAGGGCCTAGAAGGTGTCTCCCTCCAGCAGCCAGCATCTTCCCCTTCATTCCTGGTCAGCTCTGGGCAGCTGGCCTCCCTCCCAGGACTGATTTCTTGCAAGCCCTGGGCCAGCTGCTGGTGAGCAGGGATCAGCAGAAAAGCAGTGTACTGGCTCTGCATTTTGGCACCACATTCCTGGCATCTCGTCAGCTTGGCTATTAGCAAGCACACAGACGGCAGGGAGGAGCAGAGCATCCTCTGAGAGCTAAGGCTCCTTTTGGGCAGGTACCACTCCTGGCACTGCCGTGAGCCAGGCATGCCCGGGGACACACCAAAAGGCACTGGGAAAAGCGTGGTTCCCTCTTGCTGTTCTCTTCCCTGATGAGGCTGTGCTGCTGCTGAATTCAGGGTGTCACCTCGGTTGGCACTGATACCATCTCGATGGAGAGGCTCCTTCCTGCTGCACAGGGAATTCGCCCGATTAGACAGATAAGATTTGTATTTATTGTTGTTTTCTCATCTCAACAGTGGTGCTGGGGGTGGCTAGAGGGGTGTGAGCTGGTGGCTCTGCTGTCAGAGATGGTGGCACTGCTTCCATAGACTTTTAGCCTAAACATGAAGAGGTGCATGTGAGATGCTGTCCCACATGCCCTCCCTTCACCCACATCCTAGGAAATCCTTATCAATGCAAAGAGGCCAAGGGATGCAAGGAGAGCTGAAAGGCAGCTGTTCTCTGCCTTTCCCAGGAAGCTGGAAGTCAGGACTGTCACAGCCTGATCCTTCTCACACCACTTGTGTGTAAGATGGTGTAAATCCTCTGCTTTTATGGAGTTAGACCACCGCAGAGCAGGGACCAGGGAGGGGAGAACCGGGCTTAGCACGCTGAATTATGCCGCCAGCACCACGTTCTCAGCATGACAGGCAAAGGAACTTGCTCTTACGCCTGGCTTCCCTCCTCGGCAGAAGAAAGGAGTGTCAGGAAAGGAAATCAGGGTTAATCCAGGCAGCCGGCTCAATGGCTGGCACGGGTACGCGTCTGTCCTTTGTACTGTCAGCTTGCAGCAATATCACACTCGTGCAGAGGGTGTTGCTCTGGGGCATCGGTGTAGAAAGAGCCAATCAGATCCTATTTATCAGCTTTGGCTTCTCAAAGGCCGAGCTGACGCAGCACTGGATTTTTATTTTACCGATTTAACACTAGGATTTATGGGTCGTGTACAACCGCACATTGCGGGGCACCATCTAAATAAGTATTTATCATGTAGGAAGAGGCCCTGAAGGCAAGCAGTGCTTAGCACCATGTAGCCCCTTGTCCTTACGTCAGCTGCACACAGGCAAGCCTGACTGTCACAAGGAGAGCTCACCCCGCAATTTTATAATGCTACAGATGGGCTGGTGAGTAGTCTTTGCCAGGGACATGCATTGATCAATTCAGCAGCTGGTGGGCTGCTCTCTCTGCGAGCACCATGCCTTGAGGTACCCACAGTTTCACTGGCAGCCTTAAGGCATCTGCAGACCTGCTCCTGCCCTGCACTGGGCACCCCACACTCCCATGAGTTTCCCATAGAAACTGTCCGCAGAGGAAAAGCTGGGTGATGCCACTCAAAAATGCATCGTGTCTCCTGGGCTGTTCCGGGACTGTGACTTGTGAATGAGCCATTGCTTTCCCCTCACTGTGCTCCAAGGAAGCGCTTAACCACGTTTAGTCTGTGAATCAGGGAGCTGCTCCCAGAGGAGACTGGGAATAGGGCAAAAAAGGCTCAGGAAAGTCAATAGAACTGGCGTGGGGGTGGTATTTGAGCGCCTCACACACACACAGCTGCTGATGCATTTCTTCAGCTACTCTGCTTTATGTGCTGTGTATCCCAGCCTTCTCACTGCCGACTGATGACACCTGCCTTGGTATTGGGCAGGCAAAAGATGAAAATTTTCTTATTGCTTTTGATATATCCCTGTAATATAATTCAGTGGAGCCTTTGCTGGAAAAGAACTGGTGGTTCACATTTCTGCTTTCTTCTTTGTTTGCTTTTCTTAATCAGCATTAGGAGAAGAGCTAAATTTCTCTCCCCGTCCTTATGCCCCTTGTACAACTTTGAGTTGCTGCATTTTCCCCACAAGCAGGATATAGTGAAAAGTGGAAGTGGAGACCACTGTGCTAGTCTCACATTGGAGAAAATAGGAGCAAGAGAAAATTCTGTGTTAAAATGAAAATATCTCTCTTCCTTCAGCCACATCATTTCAATACTCTACTGTTCCAGCTTTCCATGCTTTTTTCATCCTTTCTACTCTGTCATTTACAAGCCTAGACCAGGATGGAAGAAAGAGAGGTCTTGTATATTGTTTTATTTCTTTGCATGGAATAAAGATTCCACACTTTTTTTTTTTGTCTCATTACCCCAAAAGCTCTCTGTTCTCCCACTAATAAGAAATCTGACATCAGAATTTCGCCTTTCAGCCTTTGCTTACATCTCGCATCCTCTCTGACTTCAACAATATGACTCAAACGTAGCACAGGATGGATTCGATCCTAACCAGAGGAACCCAGATGTGACACCAAGATGCTCTCTCCCAGTGGCTGGATCTGCGTCCCCAGTAGCAATCAGGATGCTCCAAAGGCGGCTCCGGCAGTGCCCCGCCGTCAGAGCCCAGGGAAAGGGCAGGAGTGATTCATTAAAAACCCACCGCCATGCGCTGGCGTGCAAGCCTGAATGAATGTCACAGTTTTCATTACGGGAAAAGAGAGACCAAAGAGAAAATGTGACAAAGTACATCTCGCCTGGCTGTTGATCTTTAAGCAACAGTGTGATTAGCAGCGTCTTCCCTTTACATTTCAAAGCGCTGGAGCACAATGGCAGGGAGATAAACATCCAGAGGTGCTGCCTTGCTGAAAGACGTCTTTCTGACAGCGCATTACGGCGCCTGCCTCCCTCGCCGGAAAGAACATGAGGTTTTAGTCAACGATGAAAGAGAAAAAGCCACATTTTATCTACCATAAACAGTTGCCTATTTGTATTTGTTTTCCCCCCAATGAGTTCCATCTTTGAAACGACGCTCCCCCGCCATTCTTTTGCAGCTGGGAGACCGAAGCCTCTTTCCCACGGACTTACAGGGCCCCAACTCCTCAGAGGGAGCTGCAGCTGCTGGGAAAAATAAAACATCCCCGACTCCTCTCTTTGCCTATGCCGAGAACTTTGCCTTTCTCCCCTCTGCTTCCCAGGAAGAGGCCGAACCTGCTTCCACAAGGCGGCCAAAAGCCGGCACCCCTTCATGCTTCCCAATCAAGAAAATGCAACCCAGCTCCCTTATTCAAGAATTATTGGCTGTGACAGCTGCACCAGCTTAGACAGGATTAAAAAAAGGGGGGGGAAAAAGTAAAAAGAAGAAAACTCCTCCTTGCTTCTGAAATTACTCGCAAAGTCACCTTTTTAATGCTAACACACACAAAACGCGTTCAGCCACTGATTTCAGCAGACCATATGCTGCCACTGCTGCTGGCCAGGTCCTAAGGGATGAATTTTTTTCCCCTTCAGCAAGCCTCCAGAAATGTCATAGAAATTTATATGCTTATTCACAGAGCCGATAAAGCAGAAAACCGGTGTTTCAGCTATTTTTGTTTTGCTTTGCAGATGGACAGTAAAAGACATAAATCTCCTTCCCACCACTCTAACGCCCTGCCTGGCTCCCTCTTTTGTGTTGAACCACCAGACCTACAGGACTTGTCCGAGGTCCATAACCCAGCCCTCCACTTAAAGAGGAGAAACACCAGGAATCTCCCAAGGCTTTGCCAGGGTCTCCACTGCTGAGCTGAGGCACAATTTTCTGCTCAGCCACCAAGGTGGGACAGCTTTTTTTTGCCCTCTTTGATGGAGGAAGAAAAGCAAGCTGCACGCCCCGGGGCTGTCCCTGCTCCTGCCCTCCCCCTGTTAGCGTCCCAGCTCTGATAAAAGGCACACTGTTCTCCCATGACGTTATCTGATGTGTGCCCAATTTACAGCCCTGTGCCACACACCTCCATAAATCAGGACAAAGCCCTTAGGGGAGCCTGGCTGGCCCCCTCCTGAAGTGCATACGTGTTGCAGACCCGAGTGATATTTTAGACACATTTGACATTTAACCTCGGGAAAAGCAATATGAGGGAGAGAGGGAGGACCATGGCTAAGTTTCCCTCCCAGCTGTATTTACAGCCACAGAATGTGCTTGCAGCCCGTTGGAAAACCCTCCTTGCATGGCACATCACCAGGGAAATTTAGGATTAGCAACCGAGGCCTGTTGACTTGCTGACTAAAGGAGGCAGGAGCAGGGCTCCTGGCTGAGGGCATGAGGTGGTTTTATTTCAGTGGATGGTGCTGTGGCTCCCAGGAAAAGTCCTCTGGGAGTCATCCCTTCCCTGGTTCTGCATTTCCCATGCTGTTACTACAAGTGCAGCAGGCAGCTTTTCCTTCTCCAGGCAGAGCAAGCCCTGGGTGCCACTGCACACCCATCAGCATGAACCTCAGTGCCCCACCACCAGTGCCAGCAGGGCTCACTGCTCCCCGCCTCGGGAGAGCCCCTTGGGTGCTGCCTGAGACCCAGAGCAGGGAAGGGATGGCCGGGCCACAGCTCAGCAGCAGTGCAGCTTTGAGCCGTGTCCCCGGTGCAATGCCCTGGTTACAAATATCCCTGGATCACAGCTGCTGGGACTGCTTGTCCACACAGTCACAGCGAAAAGGGGCTGCCTTTGACAGCCCACCATGCCAGGGAGCAGAGAAACTAGGAATAAACCCAGACCCAGCAGGAAGAGAGGATTGTGCCTCTGTGCCTTAGAGAAGGAGCTCGGTGGTTTAGGCAGCCCGTCATCCTGGCTAGTAACAGCAAGCCAAATACTTAACTAAGATCTCATGATAGCGAGGAGCTTGGCAGAAGGAGGCCTGCAGAAAGCAGGCACTTTCCCTCCAAAGCCTGTTTTCTCCTTATTTAAAAAGGAGGAAACAGGTCAGCTGTCGTATCTGCCAAGGTCAGAAGCTCAATTTGTATTTCAGAGCCCGGGAAAGGTGAATGCACCAGAGCAACATCCCTGATGGAAACAATCACTCATTCTAATAAGGCTGGCAGAGGCTGGAGCCTGCCTTGTTCAGATACAATTATTACAGCCCGGGTGTCAGATTACTGAATCTATTAGCCGGGAATCAGCTGTTATTTCAGAGCAAGACAGCTATCGTACAGGCAGTTGTGATGTACATCATGCGTGACGCCCGGGTCCAGCTTACCCGGTATGGTAACTTACACCGGTATGGAGAGGCAGGAGGGGGGCAGGACCACCTATGCTGCTAAGGAAAAAGCCCGTGGCAGTGACCTCTAGACACAGCTACATCTATCAGATCATGACATGAGCATTGCGATGGTTGGGGAATATCGTTACCAAATGACTTGATTTTCTGGGAGAAAGCAGATCCTGAGTTTGTTGGAAATGCAGCACATGGCTGTGCTGCAGGCTGAGTGTGTCCTTCCCACTGGTATTCAGAGAGAGATGGGAGTAAGGACCCAGTAGCAGCTCCTTCCAGTTCCAATTCCCTCTGCCCCAGAGGTGTTCAGGGAAACCTGAATGGGGAAGGAGGGGAACGATGCTCAAGTCAGTGGGGAGCTCTTTGTGTAGAAGCTAAAATAAGAACCACCTGTACCTAAGAAGATTTATAAATGGTTGGCTAACAGAGCATTGCCACTTGAAAATACAGCTTAAAAAAAACCTGTGCTACTTTAGCAAAAATAAGAGGCATGCCTGCATCGTTCTGGTGGAGCAAGCCCAGCTATCCTCCAGCAGGGAGCAGGTGGCTCTGAGGGCTCCCCCTGCTCTGTGTCTCTCCCTGGCAGCAGGCGCGTTTGCTAAGTGATGCCCTCCCAATCCGTTTTTATCTGCCTCCCATCGCAGAGAGGATTGCCTTCTGCTCCGCAGTGTGAGAAATGAACTGCCACCTACTATTTCAGCTCCATACCCATCACTGGCTCAGTGGGATATATCCAAGCTCCCTGGCTCTGTCCCATCAATGCACAGGGGCTGGAAGCTGTAAACTTGGTGTTTTATGCTTCTTGGTACCCGTCTTAGCTTTAAGCACTCTCTTCCTGCACTGGGAGACATGGCATTTTCCATGCAAACCAAATGCTCACTCAGTGAACCTGTGTCCTATGGGGGGAAACACAGGGAGCAGGAAAGTAACAGGAAAGAGATGTAAAGTTAGAGACCCGGGCTGTATGTGCTAATTGTGATTTGTGTTGTTTTTCCTTTTAATTCTGCATGTTTGTGCTGCTGTTCTTCTGTTTTATTAGCATGAGAAAGTGTTCATCAAACTGAAAGGCCAGCTTTGGGACAGGTTTCCCATAAGGCTGGGACAACAGCAGCATGAGTCACGGAATGCACAGGGATCACAGGTGCCCACAAAGGCCCACCACAGTGAGGTTAAGGCTGTGGGGTGCAACCTATTCGGTTATGAAATGCAGCTGTAAGCATGGGGGAAAACATCTCTGGTTGGGTTAATGGTGAGGAGGCGAGAATAAAGGAAGTTGCTCCACCTGCTGACAGAGTGACCTTGGGGCATTGTAACATGACTGGGAATGGTACCTCAGGCCCGTCTCTGGAGGGAATTTCATTAATTTCATGAGAAACTTTCCTAGAACAACTTGTTTTGACACCCGCTGTGAGAGACTGGCATGCTAATGATTAATGACTGAAACCATCGCCCATTTGTGGAGGCTGTGGGTGCTTTTCTGAGGCCGGGTTTGCACACCCTGAGGGGCAGGAGGTGAGTTTTTGGGTGTGTGGTAGTGAAGCCTCTGACCCACGTAAAACAGAGGGGGAGAACACCCACCACTGAGGGCTACAAGCTGGGCTTTGAGCCAGACGAGAGGCAGACCCTGTGAGGTGGAATGGTGCTTTATACCCTGCCAGGTGTCCTCCCTTACAACTGGCTCAGCTGTAGAACTACCCCTGGGAAAGGTGCTGAGGGTAATCATCCCTTCTGATGGGGCATAACTGGCTCAACTACGTTGACATGAGAGGCAGCTCTCATGTCTTATCTTTGATAAACCATCAAAGACCACCAAAGCACCCCCAGACTAATTTTTGAGGATTTCCACCAGAGGACTAAAAGTTTCCCATCCTCAGGGGAAGTACATGGGCATTCCCACCTGAGCCTGAGTGTATATTAACCCATTGAACTTTGTATTTCAGGAGCTTCCTCTATTCCAGACAGATCAAGACTGTGAGCATCACTTTGACCAAGGGACATCTACATTGCAACAATCAAGTTTCGTTGCAGAATCCACCAGAATAAAGGTAGTGATACCTTTCTACTCTTTATCACAGAATCACAGAATCAACTGGGATGGAAAAGACCTCCGAGATCATCGAGTCCAACCTATGGCCTACCACCTCCTCATCAACTAAATCATGTCACTGAGTGCCACATCCAGTCTGTTTTTAAAGACGTGCAAAGATGGTGACTCCACCACCT
>WBMZ01005312.1:0-38573 GCA_013400975.1 Atrichornis clamosus | reverse complement strand
GCGGCGGGGCCGGGCCGGGGGCTACCGGCGGGGGAGCCCCCGCCCCGCCCTGGCGCCGGTGGGGAACAACAGGTAACGCCGCTCCATGCCGGCTATAGGCCGTGCTCCCCGCCGCGCTGCGGCCTGAGCTGCTCAGGAGGAAAAATAAAATAAATGAAAATAATTGTTTGCAGGGGCAGAACAAGCCCGAACCGGTCTGCTTATTATAACTCGTTCGCATGCCGCAGCTTGCAAGGTAATTGTTGGACTTGGGTTTCCCCATTAATTAGGAGCAGGATTAAGTGGAAGATCCGGAGCTGGGAACAGCTCGGCTGGGCACAGGCAGCTGCAGGAGGGGCGCAGCGCCGGAGCTCAGCCGAGTCAAACGCGCAGGTCGCCATCCCTGGTGACCATCGCAGTGCCACAGCCCAGGGGTGCCCAGGTGTGGTCAGCTCCCGTCCTGGCAGTCGGATTGAAATAACGAAGGGACTCAGTGCAGTGTGGTAGCTGAAGTCCGAAACCACTAGGATGTCCTTGCAAACACGTTTCAAGGCCATAGCTGGTTTTGACTTTATTTTTAAAGCAAGTCAGATACTGCGGTTACAAATCTGTAATCGTGGCATAATTATACGGTATTATCTTTCTTGCACAGACTTAGGATAATCATCTTGTTGATCAATACTGAATATTTAATAAGTAGGTAAAAAAAATTACTCAAAATATAAATCAGAACATTTACAAAGTACATTAGGAGGTTTTTTGTTTGGATTTTTTTTCAGTTAAATGTTTTAAAGCAGAAAGCGAGGTGTGGAAAAAGCTGAAGAAATGAAGACTAAATAAGATTAGAGTAGCTTTGCTAGCCATAGCCTTTAAAATGTAAGATTACAATCCTTATCTCCAGTGTGTTGCTCCTTTCTTAATGATTTTTATTAACTGTATAGATTCATGATATGTATGTAACTAGAATGAGTGAACATCTGTCTGTTTTCAATGATATTTAAACTTAAGGAAAGCTAGTCCTCTTTATCTTGATATGAAAATTTATTTCAGTTAGGGCTGTAGCTGATGTTGACTGTTTACTTTCACTTGAATTGAACAAAGGAATATTGACCTGAAAAACAGCAGAGGCTGGGGGCTTTGTTTTTTTTATTTGGGTATTTTATGCAATCAATTTGTGTAGTATTGGCATCATCCCCTAAGTTAAAAAAAAAAATCTAGATATCCACTTTAGTTCACATTCTGTTGTTTGTTTTTATTCTTAGTCATCCTTATCCTGTAACTGTTACTTTTGCATAGATTTCAATCTGGTTTGTTTTTTTTTTTAAAGTCTTTATAGAGTTAAAAAGTAATGAAAACATATTAGATTAGTGACTCCTGTTTGAACCCAGGGTAAAACTCATGACCTGGAAATAAGCTGCACCCCAAATGTTCATTTTAGTTAGTAGCCATGTCCTTCTGCACCATCAGTGGGCATCTCTAACTTGTGATGCCTGGTTGGGCACCTGCGGTGTGGTGTGATGCTTGAGATAAGTGTCTTGTTCCCAAAAGTGAAGAGGAACCAACCATAGAGCTTTGTTAAATGTTAAAGATCTCTTGTTTGATCAGTCCACAAGCAAACATACTAGGTAGCACTTCAGAACTGCTCTACAAAACTTACAGAAAGCTGCAGAACAAAATTTTGCAGAGCTGTGACAAAGGCCCAGTAGCTCTGCTTCCCTTGCTCTGTCGCCGTTGTGAAGGATCTAAGGATGCCTTTCTAGCTAACAGGCAGTCTCTCTCTCTCTCTCTCTCTCCCTAGCTAGCACAAGGCTAGATGAAGAGGGAAGCAGCATTCTTGTGGAAAGATTTGGTTTGCTTCCAAACTTCCTTCTGCAGAACTTCCTTGCTTAACATCACCTGAGTGGTGTGAAGGGGCAGATGAAGGAGGAGGAATGCCTTTGCATCGAAACTACCACCTGAATGTACATTAATAGATTAATTCCTGTAATTATCTGCTGTGCCCCATATGTTGTCCTGAACTTTAAAAATTAGAGAGACCATGGTTTGAAAGTAGCCTTCTCTTCCCTTGTTGGGCTGCAGCTGAGGCCCACCTGACCCTTTTTTGTGTAAATGTTTGAATCCTGGAAATGGCACAGTGTTTGTTCCTAATGATGGAAGGAAGCAAGAAAAATCTTTTCAGTGTGAATTCAGGCTACACTATGTAAGGAACTTTTCACACAGGCAAAGTGTGGTACCATCAACTCTGCTCCCTGCAGTAGGGTGGTTGTTCAGGGCCTTTTTTTTTTTAGGTTTTTTGGGTTTGTTTCAGGTTTTCTTAGTTCTTAACTACCTGTCTCTGACATCAATCACTTAACATTTTCCCTTACCCATCCCCTTGCCCAGGTCATGATAAAGAATTTTTTTTTTTTTAAGTCAAATAAACAAACTCATTTCTGTTTGACCCAGGTAAGCTGCAAGTGGTTCTCTGTGGTTTCCACCCTTCAGATACCAAGGGAGGAAAGTGCACAAGCACCACAAGGAATTTCTCAGGTTGAAAATGGCATATCTTCCATTGCATCGCTGTCCTGTGGGGGTGAGGAGGGAGTCAAATGTACTGCATGGTAGGGCACTTTGCTAATCTTGCTGAACTAATTACTGTTCGATTTTTTTTTATTTACTTTTTTTTAAAGAAAAATTGACAATCTAGCTGTAAACTGGTGTGTCAGCAACAGGAAATTCAGTATCTCATTAAATGTCTCTTGGTGTGTATGTGAAGCTTGCTGACTACCCAATCATGTCCAGCGTGACAGTCCTTTATGATCTGGTTTTAGCTATTATAGTTAGCCTGAAATTCAGGCTGTCAGAAAAGGAAAAAAGGTCATACCAAAGTATGTTAATGTGCTTTGAAACCTTTTTATTGAGGGGCAATAAGCAGTCAGCTCTGAGACAATGCCTTTATTTTCCTTTTCACCATTCCCCACCCCCTTACCCTCCCCCAATATATTTTTCTTTAAACTTAATTATGGTGACTTTTGCTGGTTTGTTTCTTGGAACTCCTCAAAATGCATGCTTTCTTTAAGCATGAAGGTTGCAGAGCCAAGATACCTCCTCCTTTCTGCTCCATAGCAAATGTTATTTGCTTCAGCACAGCTCTGAAGAGCGGCCATTATTCTCTTGCTATCTGATATTTGCTGAGCCAGCAGGACAGGAACAGCAAGGCTGCTTACCTGGGAGCCAAGCAGCTCCAGTATGAGGCCAGGGAAGTGGCTGC
Organism: Atrichornis clamosus; assembly: GCA_013400975.1. NCBI lineage: Eukaryota > Metazoa > Chordata > Aves > Passeriformes > Menuridae > Atrichornis > Atrichornis clamosus. The sequence goes on along the minus strand of WBMZ01005312.1, from coordinate 35,344 downwards.
ACTGTCTGTGGGGGCTCACACACATCAGTTAACCAGCTTTCAAACTCCTAAGAGTTATCACTTGGAAATAGTGTATAAAAAATTATAAGTGTCTAGAAGGTATAGTTGCCAATTTTTTAAATATTCCAGGTTTATGGAAAGCTGAAGGGTGGGGAGCTGTTTGTCTCTTTGTGCTTTCTGGTACCCCTAAAGATACTGTTTGCCTTTCTTTAGTACAGCTGCCCCTGCTCCCAGCTTGTAGAATTGAGAAGTCGCAGTTTAAATGAAGAGGACAAAGTCAAGAAGTTCTGTAAGACAAGTGTTGCTTTTCAGAAAAGCAACCTTAAAGCTGAGAGTGTACTGTAGAGTTGTCTTGACAGAGAGTTTGCTATTTAGTCTTTTGAATTGCCTTTTGTTTTCTGGCTACCTTTTCCACCGGCCAGAAAGCGTCAGCTGCTCACTGCAGGAGCAGTTAAGCAGCCTGCTGACTGCCAAAACCCCCTTGCAGCAGCCTTGACTTTGCCACTGTGGCTAAGACACTGCTGTTCCCATCGTCCAAATCTCTAACCTGGTTTCTGCAGTGGTCTAGTAGGCCTGAGGTTGTTTCTAGTTGCCGAAGTGTGTGGGTTGGGGTTTTGTCTTGTGTGTGTTTGGTTTGCTTGTTATTGTCTTGTAATGTCTCATGTCCTGCATGGGGCAGCCTTACTTGAAATAGGGTATCACAGTACTACAAAAGAATTGTTATTTAATTTTTTTTTCTGGATGCTGCATTTTTTCAGAATGTATTCCCTCAGAAACAGAAGAAACAACAAGATTGTTACCTGATATTTCTTAGGGATGTTGGTTTCTGTAACCAGTACATCAAAGCTAAAGATGTAAAGTTCCCTTGCACAAGAAAGGGAGCTTCAGTTTGTGTCATGACTTCAGAATTGCACTGCTGCATATAAGTTAAATTTTGTTTCTCATCTGAAGTCATTCAAGTATATTGCTTGTGACTCTGAGACTCAAGGTATCCACCTTTTTCCTGCTGCCTCTGTGAGTTAGTCTCAAGCACAGGTCTGGGTGATATGTAGACCAAGTAGCAGAAAGAGAGAGAGCACACTGAAGAGCAATGCTGCTTCAAAGGTATGTGGTGACTTTTGGATCTGAAGGGCAGACAGGGTTTCTTATATCCCTCCAGTTTATGATATTCACTTCAAGACAGAGAGAAGGAGTGATGAGTGCTTTCTCACAGGCTTAAATTTAATACTTGGGCTTGTCAGCTTTGATAGCAGCCTGTGATTTCCCTCACTACCCTCCAGCAGAAACTGCTTTATTTAATGCTGTTGGTAAACTGAAAGTAGGCTGATCTCTCATTGCTTCTCTGAAGATTTTGTTAGCTGCTTGCATGTAATTTTAAAAAAACTTATTGAAGTCCAAGGCTGCAGAGCATTTCAAACTACTAGTATTAAAAAAAGCTAACTAGGAAGTACTGAATATGCTTGTTCTGTATTTTCTTACCTGAAGAGCCCTGAACTTCTCCATAAAATAAAAGTCAGTGCTATTATATGCCAAATAATTGTGGTGATAAGCTTGTGAGAGATCACTGCGTTGAATTATTTTCATTCCATGAATTCTTAAACCTTGAAGGATCTTCAGGATTTCCTCCCTGTTCTAATGTGGGCTCAAGACTGACAAAGCTGAGGTCTGCTCTTTCATGGAGGCCTGGAACCACTAAGTCCTTCCTTGTGTTAGTCTGTCCTAAGTGACGAAAGACCTTCTTGTGCATCTGTGCTTTGGCTCCTGGACAAGAAAAATATCTGGAACCCTTAAAAGCAGAAACTCTGGTACTTCAGTTCATCTTTTGCTGAGTTTTTTTTTTTTCTTCAAGACAGCATGAATTTGCTGTTGTACTCAAAAAAGGAACACTTCATGCCACTTCCTATCCAAGACCTGTTTTCTTAACATAACTTTCCTATGTTTTTACCCGTAGTATTTGTTACTGTGTGATAAACACTTGTCTGTGTTTCAGTCTTTTTAGGTGACTCTGCCTCCATGTCTTGTTTTATTTTCTCTGTTGTTTTTGTTTCTAAAGCTGGTGTCTGGTTGCTGTTAATATGTAGTAGGTTTGGGTTTTCTTAGTGTTTTTGCTCCTCACGTTTTCTAAAAATTGTGAAAAAATTGGTATGAAAATAAAGTTACATAGATGAGTTTTGTTGGAACCACATTTCTGGGGTGACTTACTGTGTGTTTGTGTTGCTGATTTGTTTTACCTACAACTATAGTTGATGTTTGTGTACACAGAAGTTGTGGAGAAGGGGAAAGCGAACTTCGGTTTGTTGTACGTTTGTACTAGTGCTTAACTTTGAGGTGTGGAGGGATTTTTGCCTTTTTGAGGCTGTGGCTGCTAGGGGCAATATTTGCTGGAAGTGTTTTAGAATCCTCTGGTTTTTCAGCTTGGATTTCCTTGTCTCTTGCAGCAGAGCTTCCTCCTCCGTACACTGCCATTGCCAGTCCAGATGCCAGCGGTGTTCCTGTGATAAACTGCCGTGTGTGCCAGTCACTGATCAACTTGGACGGCAAGCTGCACCAACATGTGGTTAAGTGCACAGTCTGCAATGAAGCTACGGTAAAATGGATTTTTAGCATTTCCTTTTTGTTGGGGGAAGTGGGGGTAGAATTCATGTCCTCACCTGGACAGGGTGGGCCGCTTCCTGCCATCCCTGCTCAGGAAAAGGACCTGTCAGCCCAGCTGACTGCTGGTGTGGCTGGCATGCAAGCTCGAGGCTTAGGGTAGTCCTGAGCAGTTAGGATAAATCTTCATGCAGTCGAGTTGGCTGTGCAGAATGTCTCCTCCTGAGGAGGGCAAAAAGGAAAGATATCAATTAAGTAATTACTCTTCCGTAAAGAAGGATTAAATTGGTTTCTGTGGAATGAAGAGAAACGAAGAATTCAGTTATTCTAAGAGTGGGAGAAACAAAGTAACTCTCACACCTCTCCCTGGATGTGTGCTTTCCTCCTGCATTACTGCTCAGTCACAGACCGCAATACAACAACTTCGAAATGCATCAGTTGTAGGTTCTTTTCCAGTGATCACAGACCTATTTTTCTACTCCTCTTTTCTTAATTCAAGTCTTCACTATTTGGCTTCCCGCTTCTATTTTTTAGTTCCTGCCTGTTTTAGTTTTGGGATCTGATACTGTGGTGCTCCACAGCTACTGGAAGCATTTGTATATAAGGATTTATTATATGGATTTATTATATATTTATTATATGAAAATAACTTTTAATTATGTCCAGAAAACAGGAAGCCTTAAAACTGCAGGAAATTTTTGTTTCCACTTAGAGAGTAGAGAACCTGCCATTGATAGTCACTTTCCCTGCCAATGTATAATGTTTCAAGCCAAAGTATTGTGCAGCTTTTGATTTGCTGTATGAAAGGGACACTGAAACTTGACTCCCAGGTTGGAGAAAGATAATTTCAGTACAGTTTAAAATAAGATTACAGTTCAGTGATGCCTATGTATTCTCTTAGTGACTAAGAAACAGACTGTGATCCTTTCACTGTTGAATAAAGCCATTGTACCAGGCAAGGAGGATTGTTTGATGTTTTGACTGGTTTGTTTGAGGTTTGGTTTTTTTTTTTAATATACCACTATTTAAGCTCACATTTTAAAAAAATAACTGAACTGAAGCCTTGAATTGTCATTGTTAAAATATGAATTTTTTTTCCATGAGTTTGCAGAATTTATTTGTTCTAATGAGGAAATTTTCACTTCTTTGCCTGGCAAGAGAGAAAAAACTTCTAATTTTGTGTTGACTCTGAAGTTTCCTCTGTAAGAGGAAGTGTATTTCTCTGTTAGCAAGAACTTTTCACTTTTGTCATACTGTTATGTGGAAAAAAGTGAATTGCTATGACTTCTGATGTGTGTTCTCTGGTGGTTGTGGTTTTTTGTTTTGTTTTGTTCAGCCAATCAAAAACCCTCCTTCAGGGAAGAAGTATGTTAGATGTCAATGTAACTGTCTCCTTATCTGTAAGGATACGTCTCGGAAAATAGGCTGTCCAAGACCAAACTGGTAAGAATAAAATACTTGAAGTGCCTTGAGATAGGTGTTTGGTTTGGGTTTGTTTTTTTTTTTAAAGCAACTGTTGTCTTTGTGTTTGAGTATTTAAAACTAAAAGAGGTTCAAGCCTGGGCCTCTTTACATGAACACTTACAGAGCATTACTGAATTGCTACAGACACAGGTAGTGCTGGTGTCCATGAGGAAAAAAAGTTTCTTCTTTTTTTTCTTTTAATCTCAGATTTGTGTGTTCTACTTTAGCTAAGTAAGTTAAAAGTTAAAAATAATGTAAAGAACAACAGAGAGGAAAATCCACTTGTTTCTGACACTTAACATTCATAATCTCTTGGAGACTTAGTTATTGTAAACACACGGGATGCTCACTTAGCTCGGTTCAAAGTAGGGATTCAGAATGAAATGAAAGAGGGAGCAGTAAGCTGGCTTCAGTCCTGTTCTCCTTGGTTATGCTGAGTTTTTATTCTCCTCTCAGCTCTCAACTTTAATGTACACACTTGTCATAAAAGAAGCAATTGTGATTGCCATAGTGATTGTTCTCACCATTTGGCTTAAGGTGTTAAAGATTCCACTGAGGTGGGAGTAGTTTGACTGTAAACGATGCAGCTCTGAAATAAGTGGTGATGAAGGCTTGGTCTGCGGATACATGAATGGGAGCTCTACCACACTAAATGCCCTTGTCATCAGTTTATTGGCTGTTCTGGTTTTGAGACATAGTTTGAGATTTGTAGGAATTACTCTTTTTTACTAATGCTCTGTTGGGGAGGACTTCAAAAACATTGCAAACATTTTCTCAGAGTGCAAAAATGTTCATGCAATAGTTCAGTTTTAATATATCACATGGCTGGTAACTAAACTGAATCAGAAGCCCCTTAATTTTATTTAAATAATTTCAGTAGTTTTCCTAAGATAGTCTACGTATTTGTCTTGCTAGAAACTGAGCAACATTGGTGTATTTTGAAGGAGAGAGTTGGGAGGATGCCCTAAATGGAAGACTCCAGATTGAAGAGAAGCCATTCAGAATACAATTTTGGTTGTATATGGGGAGAGATGCAATGCAAATTAAATATTGGTTTAATTTTCCCCTTCACTTTTTCATGCTAAGAAGTCTCATGCTTGTTCTGTTCTGAATTGGTTAATTTGGGTACTCTCATTTTGGACAGACAACTGGTATCATTAAACTGGAAACACATTGAACATAAAAGCAAATACTTACAAACTTTTGAAGTAAGTTGATTGTATTTAGTCAACCTAGGGTGGTTTTCTTTTTTAATTCACTTAATTTAAATTGACTTTTTACTGTACAAATGTGGATGTGCTGCTTGTATTGACATGGTTGTCAGTAGTGTGGCAAGGAAAACGAGGTTATGGAAGAGTCCCTACTCTATATATGTTTCACGTGGGTATGTACATTTCAGTTCTCGGCTTGGTCAGCCTGGGTAGGAAGTTTTCACTTTCCTGAGGAGTGTGTCTGTCATACGCTTGCAAGTTTGATCTCTATAGAATTCAGGCTTGTATGGCTGATCTTACAGGGAAAGAATATTTTTAAAACTGAAAAGGAAAACACTTTGGAGAGAGACCAATTCTGGGTGCATCAGCTGTTTAACAAGTAGATTATAGCTTAAAAGTGTAAAAATATTTGGTAGTGACTGAGCTAATTGCTTGAACGCATCATCCTTCTCTTTTGCTAGTTTAATTACATGTGCAACTAATGTTCTTAACACAGTAGACGCATCATTACTCTTGGTCCAGTAATGCTGATTCCAGAAGAGCAGCCAGCTCAACCTGCCTTGCCGGTTCAACCAGATGGAACTAGAGTGGTGTGTGGGCACTGTGGAAATACATTCCTTGTAAGTAAAGCACCAGATTCTCCTTCTCGCCTCACCGTGCTATCCCTCAAGCTGTTTGTTGTAAGCAGTTTTAAGAGTGTATTGCCTCACTCTGGTGTCATTGAGGAACTAAAACTTCTTCTGTACTCCTTCCTCTGGATGTGTGGTCTATATCTGGTTATCTTTATATGTGTTTCAAGAAAAGTTTTAAAAACACTCTTTCTGTGCATGGATGGATAAAGGCTAAAGTCTGTCTTATTGTTGAGTGATGTGAGAGTGGACAATGCTGGAAGAGGAAGTTACGCTTCCAGGTTCTGTTCAGGCTTGCAGTGGTGGCTGTGTTGTTCTGCAATGGCCAAGAGAGCAGTTCTGTCATTGTGGCATGAGCCCCTGAAAGCTGTTTGTTATGGCACTTGCCATTGGCACATCTGTTGGTTGTTAGAGAACTGGAGGTTTTGGTTTATATGCAAGACTGACAGTTGATCCCATTTTTGAAGTGGAAGAATGCAAGAATAGTCTTCTGCTATTGAATGCTTTGTAGCCTTCTATGTGGATAAGAGACTGCCATAGTTGACTTTTGATTGCAGTACACAAGTAAGCTAGCTTTGGCTTGATCATCCAGCAGTGCTTGAATCTCTGTCAGGTTTGTGAGTTAGGGGAAAGGGCTAAATAAGGGGTACAGTTGAAGGAAACACCTAGTCACTAGAGTGGTGTTATATTCCTGAAACAAAGGATTATAAAATACATGAAGATCAGAAAATACTCAAGTGCATTTTGTGCAAGGAAAAAGGAAGCTTAGGGAGTGCTGCTCCATGTTGGCTTGTACCAGCAGGGAGAGAAGGATTCTCTTGTGATGGGCTCTATAACGGAATAGACTTGTGCCTTCAACCATTTACTTCTTGTTTATGGATCAGTGAGGTGCTTTCAGGGCTTAACCCCAGCCAGCAACTAAGTACCACGCAGCTGCTTGCTCACTACAACCACCACCCAGTCCCCCTTCCCTGGTGGGGAGAATTGGAAAAAAGGTAAAACTCATGGGTTGAGATAAAAACAATGTAATGATTAAAACAACAACAAAAAAATACTACTAATGATGATAATGACAAAATGAAAATGTAATGAAAAGAGAGAGAGGAATAAGCCCCAAGAGAATACAATTGCTCACCACCTGCTGACCCAGCCAGTCCCCAAGCAGTGATCAGCATCTCCCAGCCAACTGTCCCCTGTTTATATACCAAACATAATGTTCTGTGGTATGGAATATCCATTTGGATATCAGCTCAGCAGTCCTGGCAGTGTTCCCTCCCAGCTTCTTGTGCACCTGTTTGCTGGCAGAGCATGGGAAACTCAAAAGTCCTTGACTTGAGGTAAACACTACTTAGCAATAATGAAAACCTTAGTTTGTTACCAACATCGTTACTGAATCCAGAACACAGCACTGTACCAGCTATTAAGAATTAGTAATTCCAGCTGGATCCAGGACTGTTGTGCTGTAATGGCTTGATTTCGACAGTAGGTGATGAATGCAGGGAGCAGGAGATGGCCCTTATACTTCTTTCTTCTTTTTTTTTTTCTGAAGAGAAACTAGGAATTTGATGATGAATTTACAAGTAATGTACTAACTGAAAAGCAATTAGAGAAATGCTTTAGAAATATTCTAGCTACTAATTCTGCCTATGTATTAAAAAATACATAATTTTCTTATAACCCTTGCTGAAGAACAGTAGTCTGAAACTGAAGATAGCTGAAGTGGGTTTCCTATTTGCCTTTTCTTTTTGGCCTGTCTTTCGGGACTTTCATAAGCATGGGAGTGTTCCTTGTCTTTATCCCCTATTTACTTTATGTAAGTGCAGTCCAAATTAACTTTGTGGTTTACACTATGGACTACTTCAGATGAACATAAGGGAAAAAAGTCAAGCCCATAAAGGCTGGTTTTACCCATAACTACTAGACTATGCCTTAAAAGGCTAAATTTTCTGGTTTGGGATTTGTGCATGTGACTTCATATCTGATGGTTGCTTAAGGGAACTGCAACATTTTGAACTTCATAGTCCTATCTGCCAGGATAAGACCAATTTGTCACTTCATGGTATGTTGAAAAGAAACTCTCTGAACCATGAGAGATTGGAAGCTTGGTATTCTTTTATGCTGAGTTATCAAGAAACAAGCCTATTTTTCCTCATGTTACACAGCTTTCCCACCAGTCTTTTGCTTCCACCTTTTTCTGTAATTAAGTCTAAGATTCTGCAAATAAAATGTTTAATTAAGAAAAATCAGGAAATTGCTTGGATTTGAGAGTGAGCAGAGAAGCAAAAAAAAAGTGTTTTATGCAGCTTCTGAGTAGGTATTTCTGCCTTCTGATATCTCCATGTTGTGAATAAAATATGTAATGCTAGATGCATCTCTCAGCAATTCAGCAGGTTATCCCTTTTACTTTACTTGGCAGTTAAAAGGTGAATAAAATAGACAATCAAAACTAGAATCTTGGGGATGGAAAAGTCAAATTATCATTTACATGTTCTGTGTTCTTTTAAGAGTATCAACTTTTTCACCACCTTTCCAAGACTTTTTTTTTCCATTTGAAAGCGTGGTTATGGGGGCTGTGCTTTGCCTGGCTCTACACATGGGGGATGTTTCTCACAGATTACGAAAAGCACACTCCATGCTATGGAGTGCCTTAAAGTTTCTGTGTCTTAGGTTGGAGAATGGCTTAGTACTGAAGTGGTACTGCAGCTGAACTATCAGTTCTTCACATCTTGTTAATCAGATTTTTTTTTTTCCATCGGTAACCTGATAGAAGTTTTTTCTGTGTGGAGGTTTTTACTGTTTCTGGCAGATTTGGAGTTGACAAGTGGAAAAAAGGGTCAAATAGAAAAGGAGGGCAGGACAAAGGCTTAACTGTGTTGCTGAATCACAATTTATCTGGTTTGGGCTTTTTTGAGAGCTTTTGGACTTGAGTTGTGAAGTTACATTTTCTGCCAACAGTAGGTCATTCCTTGCTACCCCTCTCTGAGGCTGAGTTGCCTTTGGAAATGGTGGACAAGGGAGGGCTGTCCCTGTGTCCTCCCCCTCTCTGCCACCTTCCTGTTGCTGTCCTGTTTTCAGAGAGACCTCAAGGACAAGAAGCCAGGAGCAAGCTATGGAAGCCACAGGCTGTAGGCTAAGCACTGTGCTTTGTCAATTGTGCTTTGTCAGTTTTATTTTTTTTAACTAATCAAATATGAAAATTACTTCTTCTGAAGTAATTGAAGAGAAAATCCATTATATTTTTCAGAAAACTTAGACATGTTTTAACCTGCAGAAGTATTTTGCTCTTCCAAAGCACCAGAGGGGAGTGGAGGGGAAGCTTCTTTTGCAGAAGCAGCTGTATGGACTGTGTATGTATTTATGTGCACATGTATTTTTAAATTTTGTTTTGGTATTTTTTTCACTGTCTTACATTGAATGCACTGAGAACTATTTTAGGCTCAGAAGGAAAATGTTCGACATATTCTTCTAGTAATTCTTTTTTTTGTCCAAACCAAATTCTGGTTTTGTCCACAGTTGAAACATGGAAGATCTCTGGATTCCTCACCTCTTCACCTGTGTTTGAATACATCTAATTAGGGATTTAGGTTATCATTTATTGTATTGTTTCAATTAAAAAAATAATTGTATTCTCAGAGAGCTAAATTTCATGTAACTGTAACTTCTTAACAACATGAATCAATATTAGGTACTTTAAAGCACTCTGGAATATGTGCACAAAATGCCAGTTTAAGCATGATTTAAACTACTTGTTAAACCCACCAAAGCTCCATGAATTAGATTGTACATGAACATAACCTTTCCCCACTCTGCTAATATGATCTAGTTTGAATGTCTTGTCAGTTTTGCTCTTTTTCTGCAAATATTTCTGGTCTGTGTAAAATGCATCATACAGTTACTGTTTCTGTTAATTCCAGGTAACTCTCAATGAAAACAGATTATCACTGCCTCTTTTTTTCCATCAATATTTGCAGCCCAAGTGCATTTGAGTTTGTAGCCATTAATAATTTGGCTAATAATTAGAAATCTTAAAACCCTAGAAAGGTCATTAATGAGTGACTTTGGAAATGGAGTTGCCTACACTGTGTATAGGTGTATAGAAGTGAAGTTGAATTACAAGTAGGTAAAATATATATTCTAGATTTAGACTCCCTTCTGTTTCTGGAATTGCAGTTTAAAAAGCTGAAACAATTGCTCTGGTGAGGCCTCTCTCTATCCCCAATACTGAGTATTAATCTTATCCTACTTTCACTGTGTAGGACTAAGGGAAATTGCATAGGTTTTTGTGGGGATGCAGAAAAATATTTAACTTGCTCCTCTGCCAGGAATGTGGAAGTAGAATTAATGCTTCTAAAGTGCTTTGCTTGGGTGGGGAGTATTACTGAAGGGATAAAATAGAACTAGGTTAAATCAGTTTGGTGAAGTCTTGTAAACAAATAATAGCAGTTACATAGTTGTTCTGTAAATGTGCAAATGGATACTTCAGAACTAGAAGAAAAGAGATGGATTTTGTTTTAGTGGAGATTTACCCCCAAGTAAATAAAATTGAGAAGTAAATAAAACTGAGGGAGGTGTTCGAGAGGCAGGAAAATGCACACTAAATGCTAGAGATCGAAACCTTGCTTACAGCAAAATTTGCTCATACTGGCAAGGCATGAGAAGACACATCTTTTTTATTTGCACAAGAAAAATCATAAATTTCTTCTCAGCATTTAAATGGTGCTATGCTGTAGGTTGGTGCTGTTTTCCATACAAGGATGGGCTCTGATTTTGATTTGTGGTTGTGGCAGCTATAACACTATTCCCTTCAGTAGGCCAACTTCAGATTTCTCACGGAGATAAGGCAGATCCGAATGGAGGCTTTGGTGATCTGCACTATGGCTTCTTCCCCTGCTATTAACTTGCAGTACAATTTTTGCATAAATCCAGAAGGGAGAGGAGAGGAAAACTATTTCACCAAGAAAACTCCAAATTAACCTCCAAATGAGAAGGGCAACAGAAGAGAGCTGCAGTTACAAAATAACTGCTTACAGGGAGAAGAACAATAACCTTATCCCCTTGATGAAGGCAAATATGTTTAAAATGCTTGTTTAATACTTCTGTTATCACAGAATGAAATTTAACAGAACCTGCTATTTTTAAGTGAGTATATCACTGTGTATCCCCTGGTTGAGGCAGTTCTAGGCATTACTTTCACTAAGGCTGTTTCCCACATAGGTTTTAGTCTGAACATGGGAAGTGATGACTCTACCATGTACAATTTTATATGTCATGTAAGTAGCCAATAGTGCTCTCTATTTTATTGATATAAAACTTAGATATCTACTATCTAAAATATTCTTTAATCTTTCTGTGCACCCATGACTTAGTTTTCGCAAATGATGCAAGGGTTGGGGAAAGATTGGAAAATATTTCTGTCTGTAATTGGGCCAAAGAAAACACACTTATTTTGGTTCAGGGTATATTCATAGTCCTTAAGTAAGAGAAGAAAACATATTAATATTATAATGTTGCCCATACTACGCCTGTGGATGCAACCACATTACGTCAAGCAAATTTTGTAATACTAAGGCAAGTCATGGGAAATGTTCACATGGAAGTCTTAATCCTATGTTGCCACTGACAAAAGGACATCCCTTTTATAGAAGGAAACAAGAAACAAGTCAAAGAAAGTCTGAGAAGCAAAATGTTTTCATAGTGACATTTAACATGAAGTGCAACAAACATTTTCTCACATCAATGTTTCAACCTTTTTCTTTTTTCCTTTTTACAGTGGATGGAACTGAGGTTTAACACACTAGCAAAATGCCCACACTGCAAAAAAATGTAAGTTCTCTGGAAGCAAGGTTACATAAATTACATTAAGTAGCCAGTGTTTCTTCTGTAAAAGTCTTTGGAGTAAAATGTGTCGGCTGTGTTGATTATTTTGCTGTGCTCATCTGAACTTCAAGGCTAAAGCGGATGTTGCGTGCACGTGAGTTCTCCACCCTTTATGCCCAAACCAGTAACTTTGACAAATTCAGCCTGCATTTATGAAAATTCTCTGATTGAACTGGTAGAGGCAAAAATAAGCTGCTAACAATAGACAGAAATGGGTTACTAAAATTAACAACTTACGTCCTTGAAATTTTAGCTCTTCAAACAATAGTAATCAGATGTCAGCTTTAAATGTAGAGCTTTGAAATACCTTACTGTAAAAGGAGGAAAGGAAATAATTTTGTCTTAATTTGAAAGAGGGTTTACTGATACTAGAAACTCAACAACTAACTTGTGTTAAGCATCTTAATGTGTTAGCTTGTTTGATGTTTAGGAATTACTGTGGAATAACTTGTCTACTCATTACTTCAATAAGAACAAAAAAAATTAGAATACAAGAACTGTAACAGTTTTTTGTGTTTTGGGGTTTTTTTGTTTGGGCCTCTCTTTTTGAGTATTTGTTTAGCCTTTCTTATCTGAGCTTAGGAATTCTTAATTTGAACTGTTGTTAAAAACTGCTTTACTAACATACTTAAATTTGTATGGAATCTCAGCCACAGGGTGTGAAATGAGACTTAAATCTTACTTCAGAGACTTTCATGTCCTGCTGATTTATTTAAATATTTGTCTTCCTTTGACAGGCAAGTGTGACTTCCAGTTAAAGGGGCAAATGTGTTTTCCACTGGGAATGGAGAACCACAGCTGAGTAGCATGTTGTAGGAAAACTAGGAAGTCCCTTAAGAAGCAGAAGGCTTAGGATAAATGTACTGTAGGTGTGGGCATGGCCTGGCCTTCAACACGGATTGAAGTTTTTTATTGGAGTATTTGATAGAGAAGTTGGTCTAGTGCTGTGTTTAAACGACCCTGTGTGGAGTTGTGGATATGCTCTAATTTGTTTAAGTCAAATAAACTCAGTCTTGATGAGATGCTGCTTTGCAGGAGTGTTTATACTGATTGTAAATGCATTAAGTCTGTTCAGTCCTTGGGGAGGGGTTGGTGTTTTGCTGTTTGGTTTGTTTTTAAAATAATTGCAATTATGTTTTATATTTTATCACGTCATCCTTGATAGCTGACTTCAGCTTTTCTCTTGGCTTTCCTTAGGTCAATATTTGCTGTTTAACCTTAAAGACCAAAACAAATAGTAAAACCCAATGAAACAAAAAAAATCAACCCCAACAATAAGAGCAGCAAAATAAACCTTGCTCCAAGCATCAGTCCAAAAGTCACACCATATGATCTTTTGGTGTATCTTCTGTTGATTAATGTTGCCTGTGTTTTAAATTCCAGCTGAACTCTTAAGGTTTTCCTAGTATTTTCCCCTATAAAGTGCAAAGCATGCTATCTGTATGTAGGAAAGTGGGAGCCTCTCTGCAGTGCAATTTGTGATAATTACAGCTTGCGTGGCAACTCGATTGCAGAATGCAAAACAAATTTTAACAAGTGGGCATGTCTGTCCTTGGGCTGAGGATGCAAACTGTGGAATATTGTAATTTAGCTTTGAATGAGTTTCTTGGTGCTTTCCTGCATTTGAGATGTGATGATCAGGAGTTCTGGACTTCCAGCAGCATAAATATTTGTAATACATGGATTTAGGGCACAGCATAGGTGAGACAGAGCTTTGAGTCGTGATGATGGAATAAATAACTGTGGTGACCTGCTTTCTGTCAGGTCTTTCTCAGAGGTCATCATAGCCAAGTAGTTAGAAGTCACTGTAGGGTTCTTTATCTCATCTTCTGAATGCAAAACTTCTTTCATTAGTAGCTGAGCAGTCAAATGTAAAACTATTCATTCCTTCTGTTGACTCAGTTGATGATGGTCACTGAAAAAAAAGGGTAGTGTACACTAAGGCAAAAGGCACCTTGGATCACTGCCACAATAAATTTTTCAAGGAGACATCACCTGAGACTCTTAGATTCTCAAATAATTTTCATAATTTTGTTTCAAATGTTTTTAAAAATGCAGTGAATCTGTGCAAATAGTTTGTTGGTGACTTTCTATTTGGTTGATGGAGACTAGATCTTAGAATATCTTTTAAAACTGCAAGGAGATCAGATGTTATTTCATGAAAGGGTCAATAATGAAATGGTGTTCAGGGAAAAATAAAGCCATCATGCCTCATAGTATCTAAACAAAGGAACCTCTCACACCTGGATGTTGGGGGAAATAGGGTCTTCTTGATTTTAATCCCATCTATGTGCTAACATTGTGATATAACTTCATTGTTTCATGACATACTTTTTTGTCTTGCAAAATAACTTGGGAAATATAGGAAATACATTGTGATGTAGAGAATAAAATCTTATTTGGTAAATGACCAGATCTCTTTGGAAGTGAACTATGAACCTGTCATGCCAGTATAGGTAAGGTGCTTGCAGAAGCCTTACTGATGCTTAGTGGCTCTGCCTGACACGGGCCCTTAGTTGCATGTTATCCACTGCACTGGGAAAACAAATGTAGCTAATGAGGAAATTGCCATGATACAGTTTTATTTTATAGTGACACCTGGAACTGAGGGAGTAACTTCCTTTTTGCTGATTTAATGTTCTTTCGAATTTGGAAACACCAGATGTTTATCAGCTTGTTTCCCAAGAGTGAGAGATCTAAGGAAGGCTTCTGGTATTTTTCTCATTTAATGATAGAGAAGAAGCAGGAACTGGGTTTTTTTGTCTGCTGTTCTCTTTTTCAAGAATATTAAATCATCTAGAAACTTCAGGATCATGTTACTAGAAAGATAACTGAATGGTACAAGTTGTTATTTCAGAATGTCAAATCTATCTTTTTTCCTTTAGAACCTATCTATTTTACTTCTTATGGTCTGACAAAACTATGAACTCCAATAAATTTATAACACCTTTGGCCCATAAAGTCTGCAGGGCTTTTAGGAAAGAGATGTTGGAACAGCATCACTACTGTGTAGGCTAGTTTCAGCAGTGCTATTCACCTTCAAAATTTTCCTCTTAAAAACCCTCCTAAAAGCATATCTGAAATCCGGGCCACAATTCCTATTATTTGGAGCACAAGAGACCCAGCATTCTTTCCTTGCTGCTTCTTTTATAGTCTTTGTCCCTTGTGGTGGTTTCCCCCTCTTCTAATTATTACCTGATGCTATATTGGATTTGGCGTCTTTTATGTCTTCTGCTGCTGCCCAAAGGTCCGGCAGGTGTCTTTGCTTCTTCAGGAGCAGCTCATAAAGGGAGAACTGCTGCTGTCTCCTGGATAGCTCTGCAGTGAGTTCCCTCATGCTCCCACAATGAAAATAATTGGCTGCTTCTGCAATATGGAAATATTCTTTTGATTCCAATTTTAATATTGCCAAATGCGCCTGTCAGAGTTGTTGCAGGTGGTACGTTTTTGGGGTAGAGTTTCAACTTTCTTTATTCTAAGTTAGTTTGGGGGTTTTATGTGTAATTTGGGGTGGGTAGAGGGAAGCCTCATTATCCAGAGCGGGCCAGTGGCTAGTATCATTGTTGGGAGGTGAAAAATGGATTATGATTTATTGGGGATCCCATGTCTGTTATGTGACTGTATAAACTAATATATTTGCTTAATCGTTGCTTTCTGTTGAAAGAGAGGCAGTTAAACTGAGACGTTCCTTGTTTCCATTTTGCCGTATTTGAGTTGATGATTTCTCCCCCAGCCTTTTTTACTGGATAGCAGGAAAGACATCTTGAGAGAAATATGGATGGAAAATACATACAGCACCTGCAATGTTAGATTACAAAAATAAGATCGTAATTCAGCTCTGAAAGTGAAGGTCTTCTTCCCAGAATGAACTTCGTGTGAAATACACAGCACAGTAAATATCTTGTGTGTTTTAAGTGTGTTGAACATGACGTTTCTACCAGCTTATCTTATGGTATCCAGCTCTATAATACAATTAACTTTCTGAGTATGTAGCCAGGAAATCCTGCAAAGGAGGGACTCTAAGGTCAGTTTGGCAAGCTCAGTGCTCATCAGTTTAGCTTTTGGAGAAGTCCCTTCCCTTTTCCCTTTTATAAAACTGCTGTTTGATTTATTTTTTTCCTCATGTAACTTGGATTTGAACAACATATCCCTTTTCTAGAATGGCTGTAGAGTGGCTTTTGAGGGAGTGTGTAGAGGTGTGTGTGAGAGGGTGGTAAGATACCATTACTTCCCCACCTGGGAATTCTCCCATCCTAATCACATCCTAAACACCCCCCAGTCCCATTTCCCATGTGTTTTGTGAGGTTTTTGCTAAGGAAGTCATTTCCCCATGGAAACTAATGAGCAGTACGGTTTGGAGACTTTTCCAGCTCCTCTGAAAATGGCTTGTGAGTAGCCACTTTATTCGACCCTTGCCTTGAAAGATGAAGCTAAGTGTGTTAGCTTGAGGACTGGTGGTGTGTTTGTTGGTTTTTTTTTCCTGCAGCATTTTAGAAATTCCTTGTAGAGAAATAATGTTGAAGTAAAGCTGCTTAAACCAATCTATTTGAAGGCTTTCTAAGACAAACGCTTAAAAAATTTTAGTCACATGCTAAGCATATGAGGCCTTACTGTGTGGTTAATTAACTGGAGCAAGTAGTCATATGACCCATCTACTACTTCAATAGTTTAGCAGTGCTTTCTTCTGTTGTGCATTTATCTTGAATATGTTGAACTATCATCAGATGAGAACAACTTTCCCTTGCATCCTTGAACACAGAGTAAAAGCATTACAGTATTTCCAAAAGTGTGTTGATCTCCCAGAATGGGATGAAGTACTTAACTATGATAGCATTATCTAATGCTTCAGGATGCTTCAAAAGCACCTCTAAGATAGAGAATACATGTTTTAGAAAAGCACCTCTGCCTCTCTAGTCCTTTTAACTGAGTTTCAATGGAATTAAATAATGTTTCTATTTTCCTCATTAGTAAGATGTATGGGATTGCAAATGTGGGCCACCAATAAAGAGCTTTCTTTAAGTAACTTATTTATAAACTGTTTGCTTTTCATGATGTGTAGGAGACTGGGGACATTGTATTTCAACATATGGTTTGCAGGTCTCTAGAGAAGGACACAAAAGGTAACTGCAAAAAACCCAAATCTGTGGCAGTAATGTTTGTTCACGTGACTCAAGATGTATTTGCTAAACAATGCTGAGCTTCTAGAATAATTTTTCTAACCTGCAGTAAATATTGTAAAATTTTATTTGCATTTTGTATTCTGTTTTACTGAAGCACCGTAACAGCTTGACGCAGCAGGTAGAGACAGAGCTGTCTGTCCTAGAGTTCATAGTCTAGATGATGAGTGACAGAACTTCCAGGGCATTTATTTACCTTGGTTGTCAGAAGTGATTTGTGCAGCTCATGTGACTTGTGGTAGAACTCTGAAAAAAACCTGGAAAGTAAGAAGAACTTGTCATGTTTTTCAAGTTGTTAACACTGATGTAAAGGTCTGAAGAATTTCAGTATTTGGAGATGCTGAATGTGGAAAAAAATTACGTCTGTGACTAAAATGATTTGTATTTAAGTTTGATAAAAAGAGCAGAGTTTAGCCACCGAACAGTATTGAATATCCAGGAAATGGATAGTGAAGGTTGTTATTAATGACATGTAGGGGTGGTAGAAGTGATTTCCAGTTCCTTAAAAGCAATGAATATATTGAAGCCATATGGTGATGCTCTAAAAGTCTGAAGGATGTCTTGCAACCAGCATAGAAGTGCAAAGCAAACTTGAGTTTTGCAATCCAAAGGCTATTCAAGATACTTACCTGGGTGTACTGTGGGTACAGGAGGTGGACACACTCAAACTGTAGGTGTGGCACCATTCTCTTTCTTGCAAACACTTAGCTTTTTAGGTACTAGATACTCGCCAGTATCTAATAATACTCACCCTTTAAAATAAAACTGTGGACTCTGTCTTGCACTTTGTAGTATAATTGTACATTGTAATTGTAGTATATTGCTTACACCTTTATAAACTTAAGATGGTGTGTGTGTGTGTATTGCCAATCTCTTTCCATCCCCCCATTGAGACGGAACTATTACTGTTAATGGTAGGGATGGGTTTAGTGGTGGTTGTTATTTGGTTGGTTGGGATTTTTTTTGCTTTTAATTTACAATACCATTTATTTTCTAACAGTTCTTCTGTTGGAAGTGCGCTGCCCCGGAGGCGCTGCTGTGCATATATCACAATTGGAATGATATGCATCTTCATTGGTGTTGGGTTAACTGTGAGTGCTGTCCCATTATATTCTTGCAGCTGTGGGTGGGGGGATGCAAGTTCAAAGGAGCTCTCTTAGTTGACCAGCTCTTCTTTCCCCAGCATTTGAGTAAATCTTCCTAGACTGGTGTGGTTTTTGTCATCTCTGTTAAACCATGGACTTAATCGTCTGAGTTAGCCAGAAAAATTAAATGCTTTTTTTTTTAAAAAAAAAAAAAGGTGTTCTGGCACTTTGAGAGTCTCTTTTTTCTGATATTAAATTTGACTCTTCATCTCTAAAAACTTCTGTTTTATGAGAAGTGGTTCACTTCACTGTAGAAATACTGGAACATCTTGCTCTTGCTAGAGCTCTCAAAACTTCCAGGTTTCCAGAAATACATGCTGCTGTATAGCCAGAAATATGTTTCACTGCAGTAGAGGTGAATGGGATTCCAAAAGCCAGAAATATGTATGCGTCTTTGTAATTTGTACAAGCTCTAAGGAGTAAAACCAGTTAATAAGCTATTTACAAGTTAAAAGGCTCACACTGTTGTTACTCTGTTACTTGGAAAGCAATCTGGCTTATCAGTATCTGGTAGTGATTACCAGAGCCAGATTTCTACCTGGGAATCCCAGAAAAGTTCTGGATTTCCCCAGTGTGAGAAAATACCTGTGGTGAATTCATATGTGTAATTCTCATTATGCCTCTAACTTGAATAATTATTTATGTGAGAGCTTAAAATGAGTTATGAAGGATTTTCCAGTTTCCCTAATAGAAACAAAGACAGCCAGAAGTAAAAACAGTAAGAGACAAATTACAAATTTCCTTTTTTTTTTTTTTAATTACCTTAGAGAGTTTGAAAATTTTATGAAAACATTTCTCCATGAGGTTNACCTTAGAGAGTTTGAAAATTTTATGAAAACATTTCTCTATGAGGTTTGTTCAGAGGCTTGTGTAGCCTCCATCCTTGGAGTTTTTTGGGATCTAGCTGGGTTAAAACCTTGAACAATTTGGTCTGACCTTAGAGCTGACCCTGCTTTGATTGGGAAGTTAGCACTAGAGGTTTCCTGATCTCCCTTTCAAGCTCAATTATCCTATGGTTATGTAAAATCAAGCTAATAAAATACCTGATTTACCCTTATCAGAGCTGAAAAGGTGCTTAAATGCTCTTACTTAATATAATTTGCTCTTCCCTGAAGAGCAGATAGTGCTGTATGTTTGACACTTCTGTTTTCTCTTTTTAGGTTGGTACACAAGATTTCGCCACGCGATTTCACGCAACATATGTTTCTTGGGCTGTTGCTTATCTCTTAGGTTTAATCTGCCTCATTCGAGCCTGCTACTGGGGAGCCATTAAAGTCAGTTATCCAGAGCACAGTTTTGCGTAGAGAAATGGTTAGGTTATAGATGAACATCTAGTAGTTCTGGATATTACATCTTGGACACTTTTAAAACCTTTCCTGTAAGGATTCCATTCTGTTCAAAGTAGTTTAAGGACTGGGGGTCTCTAAGAACAAATGTTCATTGCACTACATAATATGCAAATAGTTTGTTTTGCTGCTAGATTCCCTAGCTCTGAATACTAAAGCTGTGTTTACATGTTCATAACTCTGTCTTTATAGGCGTTGAATTTTATTTCAACAGACAGTATTAAGTTTTACATTTCCTTTGTTATGTTAAAATCCGTCTGCCATTTTTCTAGATGATCAGTAAGAATTCAACAGCAAGAGTGTTTATAAGTGTTTCTACAGTAGCTTCACATTTGTACTTAACATTTTAACTAAAATTATATTCAAGTGGCTTGCTTTAAAACCTAAGCAATAAGCATTTTGCTTGAACTGCTTTACTGCATCTTTTGCCTAAGATCATAGTGACCTTATTCAGGAAATGAAAGTTATGTTACTTTAAAAGACTGACACTGTTGCTAGAGAGACATTTGTAAACACTGTATGCTTGGAGATTTTTGAGGTAGAGAGATGCTATTTTGTAGTCCAATTAAATTTCCATTTATCCAGGATTGGATTTCAGTTAGGATAAATGCTTTCTTCTCAAGGATCCTGGGACTGAGGTTTTGGTTTGAGGTGTTTTTTGTTTTGTTTGTTTGTTCTGGTTTTTTTTTAACTGGCAAATCCTAAAAGCCATGCTCGGATTATGGAACTTAACTCTGGTTATTTGTACAAGTTCCTTTACAGGGTCTAAGGGAAGCATTTCATATGACTTGGTTTGTAATACTTCAGTGTCATATAGATGACAATAAGATGGTGATGGGTTGCCTCTTACTTTCCTCTGATCGTGTCAAATTTTCCCAGCTTGGGGGAGTTATGGCACTGGTCACTGCAAAGGGAGACACTGTAAATTCTCATTAACTGCTGTAATAAGGAAATGAGTAAACTATTACTTGGACCATTCCATCAAAGTACATCTAGTCAATTTAGCACTGACTTGCCAAGAGAATACGGAAACAGAAAGTTTTTTCTAATGATGTATTCACAAAGGATTGAGGGACCAGTTCTTGCACTGCCCATCTCTATAAGTTTAAACAAGTTTTTGCTAAATTCAGAAGGAATGTCCTGAGTGATTTAGACGACTGTAGTAATTTAGATAATGGGGTCAGATGGGTAAATTAATATGGATGTTTCAGGGATACATGTAATTTAAATTATCTATGTTCCTGCTAAGTCAGAATGATATTCGGATAAGGATTTTGGAGCACAATAAATGTAAATGATCAAACTGTAAATGATCTGTCTTTGTATGATGCTAAATGTATAAAAGCAGTAGCTCAGGATTACAATGTACCTTTTACAAATAAACTAATAAAGAAATAAAGATTATTATTCAAACTTAAATATATTTTGTTATTTATATGTAAATAAAAATGCCTAAGTGGAACAATTTCCCAGTATGATACAGGAACCACAAAGGTATTGCACACCAAAGGTGAGCTCTGCATTTTTGTCAAATGGCAGCCTCAAAAATACAAAAGAGCAGTAATAAATTGCTCTTTGCTTGATGTTTTAGGAAGAATGATGAAGTAAATAAGGGATGAAACCACTGCTGGGATTATATTTTCTTTAGTCCATGGTTTATTGATGGACTAACATACTCTCTTCTTTTCCTATGCTTTTTACATCCCTTCACTGTTGGGATATGCTGTACTCACTTGCATTTGAAACCTGTTACTTTGTGTTTCAAAATACTGCCTGTGCTCCACATTCTGAAATAAAGTAGGCTGGGACTGTACAGAAGATCGTCCACTGTTTTTGTAACTTCAGTGAGGGTGGCAGGCTGGGTGCTGGGTATAATATTATTTGAATGAATCCAAGGAATTTGTACTTTTCCACCCTGCATTAAGCTGTACTTATTTCCTGTCTTGTGTTTCTCCTTTTCCTTCTCAATCTTTTTCAGCAAAAGAGATGATACATGGACAAAGCAACTTTTTTTTGTCTGGATCAGGGTACCAGCACAATGTTTGCTACTACCTCTTGCAAAGTAAAACACAGTAGTTATTTCTGTAAAATATGTCATTACATTTCCGCCACTTGCTGGGTACATAGAATCATGATATTTTAACCAGCTAAGGAATTTAATGGTAGAATCTGATGGCCATTTACAAGAGACTCAGACAGATCTGGCCATTTATGAAGTGGACTTGTTTGTAGACAGTCATGATGTTCTGTGCTGAACTACATGTCAATCCAGTAAATTTCTCTAAACTTTAAATAAAAAATAAAATCCTGTCCTGTACATACGAACCACTAGAGCAACTTTGAGCTTTTCTAGTCACTCACTGCTTTTGTTGACTTTCAGTAGTCTTTTCCTCAAGGTATTATTTTTGTGTTAGGTATGAGAAGGAGTTATTCAAATTCACAGTTAATGACTTCTGCACTTTGAGGTTTTACTTCCTCCCTTCCCTGCTCTCCTTCCATTCCTTTTCACCAGGAGGTTTTATACAAACTGTGTCCTTGACTAGGAAACACTTCAGACCTGAAACTTAAATTTTTAAATTATAAATCTGCTTTTACTGGTTGTATTTGTACCCACCATACGTACTGATATGTTGTCTTACGAGGCCAAGACAGTAATGTTTCTGAAAACTAGATTATCAGTAGATTTTTGTCACAAGTAGCATGTTGAAAGAAGCTAGAGGTTTCAAATCAGCCAGATAAGAAATTCACCATGAAGTGCTTGGAGAAAAGATGCTGGAGCAGCTGTAGAGCCATTAGTTGTTTTGCTGAGAAATGGGTGGTGTCTTTCAAACAGTGTGTGTCTTTATAAAAAGAGGCAAAGACAGGGTAGCAGCTTAATATGAAGTGCTAGAAAATCTTTGTAACTAACTTTAAGGACCTGAATAATAAATGGGTGAGTAGCAACAAGATGATTTGTCATGTTAGATCTATCTAACTGCCTTTTCAAACAGCAAAAATTCCACACTGAATGCGGTATGCACTCTAAAAATATATGTGAAATGTTCTTCTAAGCAAGCTTGAGGAACACATCAGTAAAATTATTCAAACATAGTGATTATCAAACTGAGAAGATGTGGTAAGCCGTACATAGCAGCTATTTGGAAGTACTTAATATTTTTGTCAAGGTAGTATACTGTTTATTACATTTTCAGCTGTTAGAACCTAAGAGCAAGTTGAGTGACTGCATTATATTAACTCATCCTGTTTTGCTACTTAATTTGCCTATGTGTGATTTGGATTAACAGTGCCAAGGACTGAACCTTCCTTTCAAAAAATCTGTTGTGGAAAAATAGATCAGTGTTGGAGAAATGAGCATCACTAAATTACTTGGAATATAAAATTCTAACCATAATATTTAGTATAATATGTAGTATTTGACAGCTGGACTCGTTAAATCCCCCTTCATGCTAAAGATTATTCTCTTTATAGTGGAGTTACAAACTGTTAATTGTCCCCATTCCTCAGCCTTCCCATTGTGTCCATTCCTCTCCCAGGCCTCAGCAACTGCACTGTGCACCCATCACTGCAGGGCAAAAGCCTGCTTGAAAATAACTTCGTAAGTGCCTCCTTAATTCAGATTTCTTTCTGTGATTTTATTGGTACAGTCGACCTGCAGCAGACTGCATGAAGGTGAAGGAGCAAAAGTCTTAATGGAGGTCATGAAGGAGGAGGGAGAGAGGAACTTAACCCGATTTAAGTTTTTGTTATGGATATTTGAGCCAACAAGAAAAGAATATCTAGGCTCAGTTTCCTACAGCTTTGACCATAAAAGGGCTTTTATTTTAGAACAATAAAGCTACTTGTTAGCCTGATTAGCTAGCAACTCATCATGTTACAGTTCACTGGAATCTGGAGGAGTCTACCAGGGAGGTATCCCTGTATCACTTCCTCTGCTTTTATATTCATTTGTAGGCATCTATGTTGGCTGGTTTTGGGGGAGGGGGAAAAAAAAAGGACATGATCCTAACAGACTTTGGATCTGAACCTGAATAGTTCATTTTTAACAGTTCATTAGAAAGAAGTGTGTTCAGCTAAATCTTGTGAACAAAACAGATACAACTATGGATCAGAAATTGCTGATCCAGATGACCAGTTGTATGTCACTGCAATGACTTAGCAGTATGATTATCAAGTGGGTTTAAGAACTTTCATAAGCGATGGCTAAAAGCTAAAGCTGGATGAGATGCATGGGGTCATAACAGTTGCATATTAACATTTTATCCAATAACAGCATATCTGGTAATGGAGAAACTATTTCAAAGTAAATTTAATACTAGCTCTTTTGTATGACTTTATATAAATTTGTAATGATATGGTTATAGTTCCCACTTCCTTAAATTTATGTGCATTGCTTAATTTAAAAAAAACCCCACAAACTGGAGAAGGGAATAAGAGACTGAGGTTAGAAAACACTTCTGAGGGCATGCTGCTTATTTTTATTACAATATTTCCTAGGGAAATGATTTGGCTGATGGAATTTCAGGACTGATTTGAGTTACACTGTGTGAGAAAGAAGTTGCTGGCAGGCTCACAGGTCCAGGCCAAATAGCATATTACCCTCACAGAAAGATCAGAATCAATTTCTAATATTTCCAAAGCAACATCTTTAAATTTTCACTGTCCATTAATGAAGTCTCTTACCCATGTATAATATGACTTTCTTGTCATGCTTTAAATTTGTCCAAAAAATTAGCAAAGTTCCCTAAATAGAAAACAAGTAGAGAATTTGATTTTTATATTATTTGTCTATGTAGTATTACTGGAGTATAATGGGTCCTCTTTAATTTTATGATGTGATTATCGTATTTTTCTTGGGGGGGATATTTTTAATTTTATGTCTGTAACTGATGCCACTATGTGTCATATCTGCCAGTTTCTCAAGTTAAACTTTTGAAGTACACCAAATTCTTGCCTATTTAAGGAATGCTTTTACAATATACTGAACATTATTTCTATTTCAGAGAGATAGAACATAAAGTACCTTGAAGAATTGAATCTTTAAGATAGGATTTCTGTTGAATAGCAATTTGAAAGGTATAACACACCTCCCAAGAAGCTCTGCAAGCTTGGAGCCTCATGCCCTGAGCAGGCTGTATGGCAAGGAACCCCACACAGCCACCAGATGAACCGGCAAAGTATGCAGGTTTTCACTAAGAGTTCCCTGTTTGTATTTCATTGAAAATGCAGTTACCCTAGGAGTCTTCCCTTCAGAAATCTGAGTTTGACAAACTGGCATTCTCTGATTTTTTGTTCCCCATCAAAAATTACTCAGCTCACTCTAATCAGTGTGGAAGAGGGCTACAGAGTCTACAGTGCTATTTATAGTTTGTGCACCTTTCTTATCTAGGAGTAAGAAAACAGTACATTCATTTTAACATAAATGCACACTATAGTTATTTTGATGGACAGGTCAATAAATTAGAAAACATGCTTTAAATTGTATTTAACTTGCCTAACATTTCCATTCTCTGAGCTTTAACTGTGTCTTATTTTGCTTTGATGCTTATAATGTCAGATATCCATCTTTTAGTTCAAAATTTTCCATCCCAAGTATCTCAGGTATATTTTCTGTGCAGTTTCAGTTCAAATAGTACTGTTTTTCCAGGAATGAGAACAGGGGAAAAACTGTTCATGCTTAAGTGAAGCCACATAGCTATACAATTCCAGCTATCCCTGCACCCTGCTTTGGAGCACTCTGGTAGGATCAATTGGTGTTTTTAATTCTCCTGCAAAAGTGAGCTGAAATATGGCTGAGTTATGAGACTTGGAAAAATTTCACCTGTGTGCTCTCAGTAGACATTTGTTAGAAGTAATCAGCTAAAAACTTCAGAATATCTGCTTGGTACTGGATATCTGCTTCCTCTGAACTGGTTAAAGTGATACCTTCATTCTGGAGATTACAGGAAGTACACATAGCTTTCCTGTAACTCCTCCTTCTATTGTATCTGAAAGAAGAAAGGACTGCCTCCTCCATTACTGCAGGCTCTTTTGTTGGCAGTTGGGCAACATGAAGGAAGAAAATCAAGTTACAGGGAGTGTCAGGAGGAAAAAAGAGCACAGAGGGGAAGAGAGATACAAAACTGAAGCAGAAAATACAATCCATGAGAGTCAAACCAAGGAATAGAAAGGGAGGAAATCACACTATGGAAAATGAGGAAGAAACACCAAATAATTTATTAACTACACTAAATTCTGCTTAAACCAACTTTTACGCAGACTGATACTCTTTTTGTGTGTGTGTGTCTGGTATGGTATGCATTTTGGCACAATATCTAGTCCATGAAGGACTGCAGCATCCCTGTGAAGATGCTTTCAGTACAGCCTATCATTATCCACCTGACTTTGCAGCAAAAGGGCAAGGATGGAGAGAACCTGGGCTATGAGCTGGTCTGCTGGTCTTCCTCTTTGACACTGATGCTATTTCAGTCTACCTTGTGTCAGGTAATGGGACCTGGAAGCCCTGCAGCAGCAAAACATTCCTTGTTATGATTACGATGCGATTCCTCTTTGTGACTAAGAGCATACTTCCCCACAGGTTCCCTCCATCAGCACTGTCCTGTGTGACCAAGGGACCCTGGAGTTCCTGGCAGAAATACCCTGAGTTTGACAGCACACAGGGCAGTCTGCTTGTTCCAGGAAAAGGGGGAACCCATATAAACTGTAGAATTAAATCACCCCCCGAAGGCCAAAACAACTAAGAAACAAGAACTACAAGGGCAATCTTAATTTTTGCATTTTTTAAAAATTATAAATGAGTAAATGTCACTTACAAAGCTGCTGTATTTAATGTTCTATTTAAATAGTCTAAACTGGACACTAGGGAGCTAAAGGAGCTAAGAGGAATTGTTAAAAATGCATGCATAATACAAAAAAAAACCCACAAAAAAAACCCTGTAAAAAAAAAATCAGAGCCTGCTACAAAATGCCTTTGATTTTCCTCAAAGATCTGACTCACACACACACACACAGAAAAGTTTCTCATAAATGTTATGCATTAATCTCTTTCTAAGCTGGTTTGCAGTGAGCTCTCTTTCCCAGCCCCAGAAAGGCTGATGGGACACTCATCACTGTAAGCATCTACTGTCCTATACAGCGCTAACAGCACAACTGACCCCAAAATCACAGATTTTATTCTGATTAGAAAAAAACACTAAAGTAGTGTCATTTATATATTGCTGAACAGGACAGAGGCTGTAGGTTTCCTGAAAAATCATTCGAATCTGCATTTTTAGTCAACATACTTCCAGTTTTGTTTAAAATGTCCTGTCACCAGTAGCAGAGGAAATGGACTTCATGAACTGGGAGGCTTGCAGCAAATGACACCTTTTGTGACTGTTAACAGTGAAAAGAAGACACAACCTTAAAAATGTGTTTTTCTTTCCAAATTTGGAAAACATTATGTAGCAACTATTATCGATAAATAAAACCCCAGATGTACAAACATACTATAATTTATTTTGCAAAAGCAGAAATGATATAGCCATAAGATACTATATAGAGCTGGTATTAAATCTGTGGCAGGAAACTTAACAGGAATGCTTTTTCCAGTTTAACAGAGTAATAATCAGTGAAAAGAAACCTTTCTTCTTCATCTTTGTTTTAAAGTAGAAAACAGAAAACAAAATCATTAAATATAGTGATTTTAAACCAATGTCATTAAACCGGAATAAAACCCCTCTGCAACCCTTTTGTTTCAATTTAGTTTTAAACTACAAAAGTTAGTGGAATTGACTTAAAAAAAAAATTTTTTTTTTTTTTTTTTAGAAAACCGAAGTGGAAGCTTGGAGACTATTGACTTTTCCTACTGTTTAACGTTAAGAAGACAGAGCAGGTCAAGAGTGCAGAGAGCTGCCTGTCCTGTGTCGCTGCACAGGGAACAGCGATGTTTGTCAGGCACAGGCAGCGAGGCACTGCCTGGGAGGGACACTGCCCTCCCCTGCTGCAGAGAAGCAGCCTGGCTGTCACTCCAGTGGCAGGAGCAAGGTGCTATTGCCACCGCACAAGGCGATGCCCACAACGTGTATTTTCATACAGCATTAAGGGTTGCTAATACTGATTTGACTTCTGAGAGTGGGCAGAGGAAGAAGAAAATGATACATTTTACAATTCCAATGTTTATAGTTGTAAAATTTAATTTAATTCCCTACCAGAATTAACTGGTTTTAGTCTCACACTTGTAAACACACAGGCTGGCTGAGCTGGAAAAGTTGAATGGAATTTTCAAGTAACAGTAGATCCTAATCTTGGCTTGAGGGAAAGCCTTGGCCTGAGTTGATTTAATGAGATTTATGTGAGCTGACTGAACCCTAAGTTCCCTATTCCATTATTATTTATGGAAACTCTGTCATTCTTTAAGTCTACAAGATTTTCTAAATTAATGAGGAATATATGCTTTAATGAATATAACCATTTATTTTTCTGACACTCTTTGACTAGAATGATAGAACATTATAGTTTCAAATGATGCCCATATTGCTAACTTTGCTTGGGTTCACGACATCAAGTTAGGATTACTTCTCCCACAAAAAATGGTATTGCTCCTAAAGAGATTGATACCACTGGAGTCCATGAAGTCGCTTTCCAGGAGTCAGGTAAGACTGAACAATAAATTCCTGACCCAGGGCAGCACATGGTTGATGTTCAGGACTGGACACTGACAGCCGTGTACCTTTCCTGGCTGGGGGCAGTGGGGCAGGTGCAGAGAGGGCCACAGCAGCTCACACCAAGATTTCTCACTGAAACTGATATCCTAGTGACAGACTTCTCTGAAGAACGGCTGAGAAGACTCCATCAAAATCTCAACTTCCTAAATGCTCTTGTGCTTAACTGAAAACTTTGGGTTAAAAATGAATAAATCTGAAAATGGGTTGTATTTGTTGATTAAAGTGCAATTAATAGGTTATTTAAAAGGTTATTCCAGAAAAGTACAGGTTTTTCATAAACTTTGGTTTTGATTGTCAGTGGCAGTTAAAAACAGGAAAAGTGAAACATTTGCTTAAAAATATTTTTATATTTACAACCTTTGAGGAAAACTGTATTTTTATTTACACAGCTTATACAAACAGACAATATTCTTTTGCAAATTTCTTTCACTACATTCATATGATAAACACTAAATCTAGATTAAAGCTCCAAAAAAAATTTTTTAAAGCCTTCTAATATAAGCTGTGGTAGAATAATATGAAATAGATAGATACGATGTACTGGTATAAATTTGTTCCAGACCAAGACATATTATTAATTTAATACTTCTAAAGCCCTAGAAAGTAAGATTTATTAATTTAAATAAAGGAACACCTGTAACTGCCTTGTGGGGCCAAATGTCTCTCCAAGCTTATGCTCAGAGACTAACTAAAAAATAGAATTTCCTACAGAGAAAATAAAACTTGATATGATGATTTTTTTAATATTTCTTTTTAATTTTTAATAAGATGAATTTAGAATCCTTTAGGTTTTGCCAGTTAGGGGGCCATTCTGTGTGATTATTCTCATGAACAAAGATTTCAACTATTCATTTTACAGGCAGTGAATTACTTTTTTTTCAATTCTTATACAGAAAAAGAAACTTCTGCATATTCAAAAAATCAATTTAATTTTTATTCCTGGGGTGGTTGTAGGGCTTCAGTTCCAAAATAGGATTTCTAGGTACTATTTTTGCTCTTGTATGTGTATGCGTTTTTGTTTGCTTGTTTTTTTAATTATCACTATGTTTGGTTAATGACAGCAACAATTCTTTTGTTTCTGACTTGCTCCTGTTCCTTCTTCTCATTTGGTGTTTGCTGACCTTTACTTTTTCCCTGCCTTTGTGTTTAAGAGGCACACAGTAAATGATGGAGTAAGATCAAGAGCATCCGAGTGAGGAAAAAAACACCTTCTTGGCCAGAACAATCTGCTGTCCTGAGATATGAAAAGAGCCGAAATTTGATGAGTCCATTGCTACAATGAAGTGGCAAGCTTAGATGACTGAGAGTAAGTAAATGATGGGTGTATTGGAGCATAAACTGTACAGTTTCTGGCCTCTTTTAGCAGGATGGTCTGCAGTAGGCAACGCCAAGCCAAGGCACAGAAGGCATTCAATTTTCCCTTAGTGTGCACCCCAGTGCAAGTCCTCTCTTGCCAGAGCTTTCATGCTTCTGGCAATTAGTTTCTATCGCCAGGAGTCCCTGCACAGGCAGGAGTTATTTCACTAACTCTGTGAAACTGCTATTTCTGACAGGAAAAAGGCAGCTGCTAAGTGGACAGACGAAACTTGCTAGGCTTTGTTCTGCACTCCTCTGAACTGCTATTTCTCAAATCATTTCAGTGCACTATCTTGGTTCTCTCATGCTAGTTCACATGGCAAGGGATCGCAGTTCCACACAGTGAAGCACAGAATTTTTTTTTTTTTCTTACATTCTCACTGTCTTCAGCAGCACACACAGCAGCCAGATTATCTCTATGTGAAGGGCAGGTGTATGCTCCAAACTCTGTTTCAGGACAAGGCTAAGGCTCATCCCCTGCCTCTTCCGAAATAAAGACGATGTATTTCATAATGCAAAAAGATCAAATACGCACTCAAGTGACAAGACTGCTGTCTTATTAGTTCATCTTTGCAAGCTACTAGATATACACTACCTAGAAGAATAGTGAACTGATGTCAGAGAGATACTAATTTAGAAGCTATAGAAATATTAATCTCTTTATTATGTAAATAAATTAAAATTTAAATAGCAATATAAGTAAGGAACTTTATTCTGATTCCTTAATTCTAATTCTTATTAATCAGCCATACCTCACATCTAGCAAAAGCTGAATGGAGTCATAATTATGACATTCCAATAGTTAGCAATACGCATTTAGTAATTTAACAATATATTTCAAGTGATAAAGCAAATCTTATTCCCTAGGGTGCATAAAAATGGACTAATTTACCAAGGATTGATTTTCAATTAGGTCATTCTTAATCTCATATGTATATATATATCTACATCTGAACACACAACAGTTTTATTAACTTGAAATCACATTTCTGATTTGGCATGTAAACTAAAACTGTCAACAATTTTGATAACCATGTCGCAGCTATGACATAAACAATTATCTCAATCCAGAGAAGCATGAATGCATAGTTCTAATGTATGTAATTTTTATAATCACTGCTCTTTTGCACAGTTAATATGTGTTTTCTTATGTCACATTCCAAACTTTGGGGGGTTTTTTTCCTGTTATGTTCTTGGTCCTGGCTCTTCTGTCCACATTCTACTGCATCTTTATTTATCAGTACAGGTTTTGGTGCCATTTGCTGAATCACGCTGATTGAGTCTGAACCTAGAGGTATCAATGTCTTAGTAACAAGGCTCTAGATATACTCATGGTATTAAAAGCTATGACAACAATCTCAGTCAGCCTAAGAACTAAACCCAACTCCCATGACTTAAATACTGGAAAGCAGAATTCTTCATTGAATTGGAGCATGAGGTGATTTCTCTTGAGGTTTCTTTTCAGATTCAGAGACAAACTCCAGCATATATAAAGGCTTTTAGGTCTTGTAATTCAGCTATGGTAGATGCATCAGATGTAAAATTCAGAGTTAAAGAATCTATAAAAATAACAGGTGAAATTCTGGCCCAGAAAAAAAGTGCAAAACTTTCACAAAATTTATTAAGCCACAATTTCAAAGCAAACTGAACTCTTATAGGAATATTATTAGTTATTAAATGTGTGAGTCTCTTTCCCTGTGCACATCTAAAAACACATAAGAGAACTGTATGTGTGTGGGGTTTTTTGATCTTTTGTTTTGTTTGTTTAATCTATCTACTACTAAGTGTATGTGTACATAGATTGTAAAACTTTGTCATTAATAATGATAGATGAATTTTTATTGATTGATTCTATGCAGAACCACAAATCTTTCCTAACTCCTTCACCTCATGTTTTGGTTAATACAAAAAAAAAAAAGCTAACGGCAGATACCTTGATACTTTCTGATACCCTTCTTCATATACAAAGTTAGTTCATCAAGCTGTTAGCTGCAGTCTATCAGTTCTCCTTCTCTAGGGACCAGTTGTCCCATGGCATCTTCTTCCACTGTCCAGTGCAATCATAGCAAACTCAAGTTCTGCATCGGAGCCACGGACTAGTTCCTTCGACAGAGACACGGCTTTGTGTACTAAAACAAAAGGCCCACACCGAGAAAAGTGCAGCACCTGTGCTGGTCCAGGCGGTGAGCGCAGACCCTGCTACCCAGCTACTCTGTGACACGGCAGAGCCTACAGGTTTCATGGGCCTTTCTCCCTTTTAATCCTCCCGCCAGGGGCTTCTGGAATCCCCTTCAAGAAGCAGGACATGCAGCTGGTGTTTCAGAGCCTACAAAATAAGGTCAGTTGAAACACTGATGTTCAGTGTGTGCAGTTACTGAGAATATTCAGTGCATCCTGAATGCACCTTCAGTTCAGGTGCAGTAATTAACCTCTGCAATTCAATACTGCCATCCCTCAGTGATGAGGGATGAACGAGGCAGACCTCCCCCAAAATAATGAATGTTTAGTTTTGATATATATATTTTATTTATAAAATTAATGTTATCTGTCATTTAGGGATTTTTTGGTACTTATACGGTGCCTTTAATCCATGTTGTTAATATTTTTCTCCACATTTAAAGAAATCAGAAGTTTGAAGAAAAATACTGAGAATCTGTTACAATTAATGATACCAGAAAAATAATTATAAAGGACTAATTCAAGAAGCATGATAGTTGACAAACTTGAAAGAATTTTTGTATGTAAAGAAAATATATTTTATATATTAATTTATGTAGTATTATATGCTGATCAAAAACATTCAAGCCTCTATTTAGTTACACGTGGTAGGCACTAAATACAGCAATAGCTTCCCACTTTTAATTCAACAGTTTCTGTAGTCAAAAATAACAAGATTAATACTCATTATTAATATTCTGACTTCTCAACTCTACTGAAAAAGAACCTCAATATATTACATAGCTCGATTTCAGGCACAGTCAGGAGGTAAAAAAGCTTTTGCATTCTTTCCCTGGGCTGCCTCAACGGGACATAATACTAGTTTAGCTGAAAGTAGTTACTTCACAAAAGTACAACTATAATATTCTGTGTGCACGCACATATATATTTACAGGTACATTCTTGCCTCTCGGTGTTTGTTCTGTTGACTGACTTAATAAAGCATATAACTTTGGAAATAATGCTTTTTTTTGCTTTATGAAAAAAATGTCTCAGAAGAAAGTACTGCTAAATAAATCGCAATTACACATGCAAACAGACTGATTTCATTTGGCTGCACAACTGAATATCAAATTACAGTGAAAATGGCTTTTTAAACTCGCAACTACACGTCTGCCCTCAGGCTGACCCAAGAGTCCTTTCATTTCAGCACAAAGCCATTACATTGCTGTTAAGTGCCATCCATTACAAAACTAAAATCATGTGCAATTACAATTACACGCTCATTTAGATGTGCAATTGCTCATTTTTACACGTGCAATATTGATACTGTATTTTATAAATGTCTTCTGCTTTCCTGAACCATATCTAGCACAGGGAGTTACGTGTGACTGTGTCACTTTCTGCAACATCCAGCCTTTAGGAGCACAATCAGTATGTTAAAAAGAAAGAATCTCCCTGGTTAGTTCACTAAATAGAAAAACCATTTGGTTTTGGGGTGGGTTTTTTCCTACATATATGTATTTTAACACAGCTATAAAATCTTTAATATTTATATTCTGCTACCTATAGTAAATCTCTCTTGGGTAGACCTCTCACTAGCCCTTCAAACTAATTATTGTGTATATCAGGTATTTGAGAAAACATTAGATTATAATAATTTAACGTAAGAACATAAACCATACCAAATGAAGTAGAAATTTCCAGTAGTGTGATTACCAGCACCAGATAAACTGGGAGACAACTGTTAAGCTAAATTTTTTTTTTTCCACTTTGTGTTTTCATTTCCCACAGTCAGAAGCTCGATTCTCTCTAGGCACAGGCAGAGTTGCTTAAGAGCAGCTTGCTGGGATGAGCGAAATGGCTGCAGTCCAGTGCTGCTTACACCAGGCGCTACAGAGCCGGCCTCGCTGCCATGCTGCTATTGCCAACTCACGGGCGGCAGCGTGAGAGGTGATAACTGTTCCTGCTGGCATGGTCAGCGCCTCAAAAAACAGCCATTACCAGCCCTAATATTCCCATCTTCCCTGCAGGCCCAGCAGCAACAAGCTTTCAAAACACCTGGCACACTCAATTTTTTTTTTTTTCCCCTATTTCTGCTCCTGCCCCTTCTCTTTCCCTTACAGATTAAAAGCAGCAGCCCAGTTTACAGCCCCTATGAAAAACACAAGTGACATTTTTTACTGTTTATTTCATCCTTATCATATTTAAATCTGAAAAAATACTGGAAGAAGATGTACTTCTACATCTGTATGTGATACTGTTTCAATATGTCAAGAAGAGTGATGTTGGTCTTGTGTAAATCTGGTTTGCAGCACCTGACACACTTCTTTCAAAGAAGACAAGCCCCATGAAAAACAGTATCTTTATCTTAGTGGCCCCACTGACTTTCCCATCAGTAACAGTTCTGGAGTAACAGCCAGAGATATTTAATATTTATGTGTACTTACATATTAATAATTGATAATTAGTTCTGATTTAGCTAAGGGAAATGGTTGATATGAATAGGAGAGCAACTGTTTTATATGACAATCTTGTGAGAATAGATGATGGGTAAGAAGAAACAGGATATGTCTGAGAATAAACTAATTCACTTGGGAGAAATTACTTTAAATCAGACCTTAAATGGCAGCAAATGGGTTAGTGAGCATGGAGATGTGCTGCATCAGTGTCTGCAAAAAGAATGTGATAGCGCATCATGCGTGAACAGTTCAGGAAACCAACTGGAAGATGATGTGTTAGGAGAGAAGACTATAGGAGCATGAGATCTGTATATAATAGCTGCTGTTTCAGGGACAGTAGTCCACTTTGAATACCTAAGTTAATAAAATTCAGAGACTGCAGCAAAGAAGAACCAAGATGCTTGATGTAATAAAACAGCCTTTATAAACTTGCCAGGACAATAACATTGGATATTAATAACTAAGTACTTGCTACTTATATAATTATGTACTTGATATTGCCTACCTATACTAAACCTCTGGAGTCCTTAGTAGGTTGTATGAGACATATATTTAAAAAATCAACAAAAAGCTAAGGACTTTTAATTAATGTGTACTTAAGTAAGGTGACTATGGAGTCTAGCAAACTAACATCAGGGAATCTTTGTCTGCCCCTTTGGGAGTTAGCAGTGTTTCCATTGCTACTGTTGGTAACATGTTGTGAGAAAAAATACATTTGAATTTCCAAAGCGTGCAGGATGCCATCACTTCTGTAACTGAGAAGCCAGAGGCCGCCGTTCTCTGGTCCCTCCTGCCCGTGTCGGTTCCATGGGGCAAGTTGGTGAGGGCAGTTTTCCAATTCACTGACAGCTTTCCAATGCCCGGGGATTGCCCTTTTCTTTCTGGATGAGGTTAGTTGTGGAGGCTTCACAGTTGTGTTCAACAGTCGCTTATGTAAAGTCGCTTATTTCTCCCAATTTCCGCTGTAAACGCCTGACGGAATATGACTCCCTCTGTGGGACAGAGGAGGACACCACCTTTATTTCCAGCCCCTCTAAGGCCCGACCCCAGAGGGAGCTGGGCAGCAGCACTGCATCTCCCCTCCCCTGCTCCTCGGCAGGGCCTCGCACGGCACCGCTCAGGTCTGCACCGCTTCCCTAAATCCCAAGGGAAGCCGCGGGAGGCGGCGGCGCAGCAGGCAGGGCCCGGCCCGCGGCGCGACGTTCAACGGCCCCGCCCGGCACGCG
>WBMZ01005311.1:0-14473 GCA_013400975.1 Atrichornis clamosus | reverse complement strand
TACTAGAGCATATCCTGTAACTCCTTTTCCTTCTACTACTCTCAAAGATCCATGAATAAACACCCCATTTGGCCGAGGGGTATCCCATAACCCTTCCCTAGCTTGGGTCTGGAGATCTGTTACCTGGATACAGTCATGAGTCTCCTTTAGGTCTCCTTCCTTGGGACCAGTTAAACAGGAGGCTGGCTTCAACCCTTCCCTGCTTCTCCATTCTAAATCCTCCTGTTCCATTAAACAGGTTTCATACCGGAACAATCAGAGATTCTCCTGCCTTCAGTTACCATCAAAGCCGTGGCTGCCCAACTCTGCAGACAATAGGGCCTCAGTTACCATTAGAGCAAACAATGGTTTGCTCAGTTACCGCTAGAGCAAACCCCTCACCAGTGGTTCCAGTATTTTAGCACTAGAACTCCTTTGGCATGGCCCTGTTCAACATCCACATACAACTCAAATTCCTTTTCTGAGTCTGGGAGAGCTAAGGCTGGGGCATTAACCAATTTGTCTTTTAATGCTCTCACGTTTTGCTTTCTTTCTGGTGTCCATACCACAACACTGGGGCTATCTTGGGTTAGAAAGTCCTACAGTGGTCTGGCTAGAAGAGAAAAGTCCTCAATCCAGGTCCGGCAATATCCTCTTAATCCTAAAACTTGTCGCAGCTCCTTCTTAGTCCTGGGTAATGGTACCTCTAAGATTCCCTGGACCCTGTCTGGGTCAATACACTGCAAGCCTTTGCTCAAAATACGCCCCCAATATTTAAGTGTTTCCTCCACCATTTGTGCTTCTTTTCCAGATACTCTAAGGCTCTTTTTAGCCAGACAACTAAGCAATTTCCCAGTGGCTTCTTCTACCACTTCCTCTTGTCTACATCCTGCAATAACGTAATCCCTGGGGGTGGAGCAAATTATTTCAATTGTTTTTTTTGGCTTGCCCAAATAAAACAGGTGCTTTTGTGTATCCCTGCAGAAGGACTGTCCATGTCTTCACCATTTTCCCTTCTTCCTCTTGTTCCCACTCACAGGCAAAATACTGTGGACTATCCCCTGTAAGTGGGCATCCCCAGAAAGCATCTTTTAGATCAAGCAGTGAATAGTAGCAGTGTGAGGAGGGAACCTGGTTCAAGATGGTCTAAGGATCTGGGACCGTGGGCTGCCTGGGTTTAATAATCTCATTTATTATTCTTAGGTCCTGCACCATTCTGTAGGTTCCCACTGATTTCCTAACTGGCAGGACAGGAGGGTTCGAGGGAGACAGACACGGCTGCAGAAGCCCTGCCTTCAGCAGGGACTCAAGCTCAGGCTGTAACCCCTTCCTTCCCTCCCTTGAAACAGGCTATTGTTGAGGAATTCCTAATAGAGCAGGGACACTGGGACGTGCACAACCCAGCATTTAAGTTTGCTGAGTAAAAAGATCAGAATATCTTTGAAGGGCAGCTTGGGAGAAGCAACTGTTGAATGTTGCAACCTCAGGAATGAGAAATAGGATGTGGGATCTTCGACCACAGAACTGTAACGATAAACAAAGGGAGCAGCTGTAACGCATGCAAGAATGCCCATGGCCAAACTGATGATTGTTCTGGCCGTGTGAACTAAGCTGATCGTTTAACAGGAATTTGCTGATCAGCGAGTGATAGCTTTAAGTACATATGTATATGAACATGATCACATAATAAACAGCTTCATCTGATCACATTGATTGTTGTGTGTCATCCCTTATCAAACCTCCGCAAAAAGGTGACTCCGACGTGATAAGGCTGTAGATTGATTCGCGATGAATCGTTTGCCGTGAGAGGAAGCGGAGAAGTCAGCCGAAAGAATCCTCGCTGCCCCAGCGAGACGACCTAATGTGTGGAGCTCCGAGACACGTTGCGGTGTAAGAATCTCACCTAAGAGGAGGTGAGCAGCCGGGGAGGAGATGGGGCTGGATGACCATGAGAAGGAAGGGATCTTAAACCTCCTCCAACATATTCTCTCTAAGAGAGCGCAGAAACATGATGCCTCCTGCCTTAAAGTGCTCCTTGGCTGGGCATGGGACTGTAAGTTAATCCCTAGAGCTGCAGTTGCCTTTGAAATGTGCACCTGGGAGGCGGTAGGAAAGGCACTGTGGGACACAGTAGCAACAGGTGGCAAAGAAGCAAAGGACGCTATAAAGTATGCCCAATTGTGGAAAGTTATAGTAGAGGTTTTGCAAGTCATGAAAGCAGAAAGGTGAGCAGCAGCTGCAGCTGCAGCAACTATCGCACCCCCCTGCTGCTGAGCTTCCCCAGGCTTTTCCCACGAGCACTAGACTCTTTTCTACCGTCTTAGATATCCCATCGCGGGCTCCCATCTGCTTGACTGCCCCCCCAGCCCAATTGCCGCCGTCACCGCCTGAGCCCCCGTCTGCTCCTAGACTTGAGGAGGCAGCCTCCCAAGGAGGCTCAAGTTGTCGACCCCCGCCGCCAGTTATCAGCTAATGATGATAAGGCGGAAAACAGGTAAATTTCAGATGAGGGAGCAACGGGCGAGGATAAGGAACTTTCCTCCAGCATAGCTAAGGATATTCAAGACCTAACAAAGACCTTGCAGACACTGGCTCTTGACTGGCGGATGCCAGGAGAAGCCAGCCCACCGACAGCTAAACCATATACCTTTTCTGGAGCACAATCACCGGTGCTAGCGACCCCTTCGAGGCCCCCGCTAGCACATCCTCCCACTGGTGAAATTGACCCTGAAATTGAAGCGGCGCATAGTCGTCGTTGGAAGGGTGTTATCACTGAAGCTGTAATAGAAGGACATTTTGTCCCTGAAGCATTCCCTGTAGTTATTACTGCTGCGGATAGGACCTGGGAACCCTTAGATTGAAAACTATTAGAAAAGCTTAAATCTGCAGTGGTACAGTATGGCTTAAAATCACAGATTGCTCAATCTCTTCTTCAATTTATTTTTCAGTCCAACACCCTTATACCCTCTGATGTTTCAAACATCACTAAGCTCATTTTACAACCCAGTCAACAAATGCAGTTTTATCAGTCTTGGAGTGCTGCGTGCCTTAAAGAAGAACACACCCTTAGAGCTCAGGGTGATCCGTTATATAGCGTCACTGCACAACAATTAATGGGGGAAGGTCCGTGGGCTACTGCCACGGCTCAGTCGGGAAGTATAGATCAAGTCCTGCACCTTAGCCAGCAACTGGCATTTAACTCTATAATTACCATACCTGATAAAATACATGCCCCAGCTTTTACACAAGTTAAACAAGGTCCACATGAAGAATATAGCAAATTTATTGACAGGTTGCATGATGCTATTGAGGGGAATCCTGACTTGGATCAGGACGCTAAAAATAAGATGTTTTGTATGCTTGCATTTGATAATGCCAATAGCAAGACTTGGCAGATTTTAGGTACACTCCCCAAAAACACAGAAGTAATAGATATGCTTGAATTGTCAGCTTGCACATGTGAGGAGCGGCAAGCAGCCTATGTTGCTGCAGCAGTGCAAGGTGCAATTGAACCATTATTAACTAAGCCAAGAAAACACAAAGATAAACAATCAGTTAAATGTTTTGGTTGTAGCAAAACTGGCCATCTGCGTAGTCAATGTAAATCCCCTCAACAAAACACTGTTCTATTGTCACAAAGATAATCATGCAACTCTTGAGAGTCCTTTTCGAAGCCAGGGAAATGGGATTCAGAGTGTGGCCCCTCGCGTGAAGACACAAACCAGGGGAACAGCGTGGATGGTGCAGCGGACCACGTTGGACTCCGATTGCTCAGGGCTGCCACTTATGGAAGCGCTAGAGTGGACCTGGAAACCGCAGTAAATGTCACCATCATGGGCACTGCCGTGCATCTTGTAGACACTAATTTAAGGAGACCCCTGGGGAATGGCTTAAGTGCGCTATTATTGGGGCAATCATCTGCTAGTAGAATGGGCTTAGAGGCTCTCCCTGGGCTGATTGATGCTGATTATCGAGGGGTGGTTAAAATTATGGTTCGTACCTTATCACCTCCAGTTGCTATTCCTGGAGGATCACAGATTGCTCAACTTGTACCTTTTAAATCTTGTGTTCCATGTGCAAAGCAGGATGAGCGTGGCACTGGTGGCTTTGGTTCCACGGGTCAGCCCATGGTGTATTGGGCCATGGACATCACAAAAGGAAAACCTGACGCTCAGGTAGTCATGACCCATCCCAGAGGTAAGGCCATTTTGCACCGGCTCACTGTTGATACGGGAGATGATGTAACCATTGTATCAAATGAAATCTGGCCATGAGAATGGCCAACTACAATCCCTGCATTAGGGATTGCTGGGATCAGTGGAACCCAGGCCACTAAGCTAAGTAAAGAGGTAATTATGTTTACCTTTCTTGATGGAGTTTCTGCTTCAACTCGACCCTATGTGATGCAAACTCCCGGCAACTTGGTGGGGTTAATAGGTAGAGATCTGTTAAGCCAGCTGAAAGCCACCATAGTCACCCAACCTTTTTAGTGGCAGCCACTGGGGAGCAGCCAATCCTAAAAATCAATTGGGTAACAGATGACACAACAACTATCTTAATACCATTAATGACCTGGTATTTAGAGTGAGGACTCAAATACTCTATGCCTTTGCAAATTTCACTTGTTGAATTTACAGGAAAAATTACCAATTCATACCTCCAACACAAACTTTTGTCACTGTTGTGTAGTCAAAAGTTTGAAACCTTGCCTGTACGGTCAGAGCGACCCGTCCAGGGTCTCACAATTTTTACTGACGCTGGCAAGCGCTCGCGCAAAGCCACATGCACTTGGAAACAAAAGGCTCTTTGGAAATCCCATATAATTTTTGCTGACGACAAAGACTCATTGCAGACCTTAGAGTTAAAAGCAGTTGTTTGGGCATTCCAAAATTGGTCGCAAGAACCCTTAAACATTGTATCTGACTCACTATATGTTGTGGGGTGTGTGCAGCAGTTAGAACGAGCTATGCTACAAGAACTTTGTAATGAACGTTTGTATAAATGCTTATATCAATTGTTGAGATATTTGAAT
The DNA here is from genome assembly GCA_013400975.1 of Atrichornis clamosus. NCBI lineage: Eukaryota > Metazoa > Chordata > Aves > Passeriformes > Menuridae > Atrichornis > Atrichornis clamosus. The sequence goes on along the minus strand of WBMZ01005311.1, from coordinate 9,462 downwards.
TTAAGAACAGTGCCTTATTTTATCACTCATGTTCGAAGTCATCTCAACCTAGGTGGCTTGTCAGAAGGCAATGCACAGGCTGACCAGCTTGTAGCCCCTGCTTGGGCCATGCTGTCACCGGATACCTTTTCTCAAGTGACCAACTCACACGCATTGTTGCATCAGTTGGCAAAGGCCTTGGTGCGGCAATTTCACATCTCTCATGCCGATGCCACGGGCATAGTCCGCTCATGTCCTGATTGAAAAACAATGCTATGGGCATTGGCATTGGGTTAATCCCCGAGGCATTCAAGCTTTACAACTCTGGCAAATGGATGTAACACATGTTGCTGAGTTTGGTCAAAAGAAATATGTACATGTTTGTATAGATACGTATTCTCACACTTTATGGGCCATTCCTTTAAACGGAGAGACTTCTCGCCATGTAGAAAAACACCTGTATGGATGCTTTGCAGCCCTAGGAATCCCGTTAGCTTTAAAAACAGATAATGGATCTGCATATATATCCCTTCGATTTAAACATTTTTGTAACACCTGGGGTATCAAACATACCACTGGCATTCCACATAACCCTACAGGCCAAGCTCTTATTGAGTGAGCCCATAAAACTCTCAAGAGCATGCTGCAAAAACAAAAAGGGGGAATGCTCGGGTGCTCCCCTGAAGAGAGGGTCGTCAAAGCCCTCTTTGTATTGAATTATTTACGAACGACGGGATAGAAATGAGCCTCACATTAGTGTGCATCATGCTCTTGTCTCGGATTCTAAACATATGTCAGCAGAGGTTAAGGTGATGTATAAAAACCCAGCGACAGGAGCTTGGGAAGGCCCCGTGACCGTGAAAATGATGGGTAGAGGATAGATGTGTTTGCTTACAGATCAAGGACCGTGTTGGATCCCATCGAAGTGGGTCTGCCCCTTTCTGCACAGACCAGTGAACAGCGACGCTCAGCTGCAGAACGAAAACGGCCGGGACCAAGAAAATCACTCCTAGTCTGGCTCAACATCGAAGGATACCAGCCAAATGGAAGACAGTGGAATATGAGAGGTTTAGTGGTAGTGATAATAGTGGGAAGAACCCTTGGGTTATGGATCCCCCCTCAGCCAAAGCAAAATATATGGGTGACAATGGCCAATTTAACTAATCAGGATGTGATTTGCCTAGCCTTATCATCTCCAGGAAACCCATTTTCAACTTGTCTTGTGGGGGTTCCAGTGGACATCTGGTCATGTCCCACTAGCATCCCAACTTGCAAGAGTAGCAACATACAGAGTACTACAGACAGTTGGGATCAATGGGTTTCACATTTGCCTTTTGCCTCAAGAGAACCACAAGAATTAGAATTGTTAGGATCTGTACAAATGGATGGATAAAGGATTTTGTAAAAATGGGAATTGTATTGTTTTTAGCTATTATGCATTTTGGTATTATGCTTTGTTGCGCTTTGCAGTGCTGTGCGACACTATTGCGAAAATTTGTGGAAAGAACAATTAATCATGCCTGGGTTGTGCAAAAACAAAAAGGGGGAATTGTTGAGGAATTCCTAATAGAGCAGGGACACTGGGATGTGCACAACCCAGCATTTAAGTTTGCTGAGTAAAAAGATCAGAATATCTTTGAAGGGCAGCTTGGGAGAAGCAACTGTTGAATGTTGCAACTTCAGGAATGAGAAGTAGGATGTGGGAGCTTCGATCACAGAACTGTAACGATAAACAAAGGGAGCAGCTGTAACGCATGCAAGAATGCCCATGGCCAAACTGATGATTGTTCTGGCCGTGTGAACTAAGCTGTTCGTTTAACAGGAATTTGCTGATCAGCGTGTGATAGCTTTAAGAACATATATATGAACATGAGCACATAATAAACAGCTTCATCTGATCACATTGATCGTTGTGTGTCGTCCTTTATTGAACCTCTGCAGGCTATTGCTTTTTAGACACCGCTTGTCCTAGTTGCCTCAGAGTGATTTGGAGAGGGTCCATATCTAATTTTCCATATTTCCCCAGGACTGCCCACACGTCTGGGTTCACTTTAGCAGAAGCTTTATCAGACAATTTACAGAACGGTACAACTGCAGTAGCCTCCCCATCACCCCTCACAACACTAACCCACATTCCCAATTTGGGTCAGCTGGCCTGGTTGTGGCCCCTCCCAGGATCTTGCCCACTCCCAGCCCCTTGATGGGGGCAGGAATGTCAGAGGGACAGCGCTGCTCAGCAGGAGCCCAAACACTGGCGTGTTATCAACACCTTTCCAGCTACCAGGGCAAAGCACAACAATGTGAGGGCTCCTGAGGGAAAAGTGAACTCTATCTCTGTCAGACCCAATATAATCTCCACCCCTTATTCCATACCATTTGTGTCATACTCAGATCCTACATCATCTATAGACCTTTCAACTGTTCCATTCTACTTAGTTCCTCATTCCTGAAATTATTTCTTATCCACATATACAACTTAAACTATATCCTTAAATCATCTTCGTACCAAATGTACATTTTCCCCATTAATTACTATCCCCAGTCCTTTCAAAGATAGTTCTTATTTTCCCCGTTTCATGGGCTTCCTTCATCTCTCTGAATCTCTGTTCCATCAGGATGAGTGGCCAGGACAGGAAAAGGAGCACACTCGGTCAGTCAGCAGGGGCCCCAGCTTGGATTCTCCTCGCTCCTCGCAAATTTCACTCTGTCAGTTCATGTTGCTCCTACTTTACTTCCTGAAACATACAAGTTACACCACAGATTATTTTCCCCCCAAGGTTAAATCACCTTGAGGCACGCACCAGGTCTCCCCATCCTTCTGCATTACGCACCAAGTACACCCAGGCCCTTGGGCAAAGACAATCCCATAGATGGGTTTGCCTTTTTCCATGGGAGGAGAAATCCACACTGACTTCCCCAGCCACTTCCCTGTGTGTAGTGCAGGGACCTTATCTCCTCCCACTGTGTGTAAGGGTTTAGTTTGGGCAGGATCAGGACAGGTAGCAGATTCCCCTAGTGTTGACCAGCCAAGTGGCGTCTACTAAAAGTTCGCATCCCAGTGCTTCCATGCTCCATTACCTAATGCTCTCAACATAGTTTTCAACAGTCCATTCTATCTTTCAATCTTCCCAGAGTCCTGCAGATGGTATGGGATGTGCTATATCCACTCAATGCCGTGTTTCTTCGCCCAGGAGTTTATGAGGTTGCTTTGAAAATGAGTCCTGTTGTCTGACTCAATTCTCTCTGGGGTGCCATGTCGCCACAAAATGTGTCTCTGCAGGCCAGCGATCGTGTTCCGAGCAGTGCCATGGGTCAGTGGGTGTGTTTCCAGCCAGCCAGTTGTTGCCTCTACCATTGTGAGTATGTAACTCTTGCCTTGGTGTGTTCTTGGCAATGGCCCAATGTAGGCAATTTGCCAGGCCTCACCATATTGGAAACCCAGTAACTGGAAACAGCACCACCCTCTGTTCCAAGGAGACTTTACCTGTGTGGCTCTCCTGATGGTAGCACAGGTTTGGCCTTTGTGGATGACCGGTGTGATAGCCTCCATGGCCAGGCCACCCCTCGATCACGTGCCCATCTGTACGTAGCATCCCTTCCCAGATGCCCTGATGTTTCATGGGCCCATTGGGCTATAAATAGCTCAGCCTTTCTCTCCCAGTCTAGGTCTACCTGAGCTATTCCAATTTTCGCATTTTTTGGTGCTCTTCAGTGGCATGACTTTTGGGCACATGAGCATCGACATGACATACTCTCAGAGTCATGTTTTGTACCCGGGCAGCCAGGTCCTGCCACAGTGCAGCAGCCCAGATGGGTTTACCCCTGCACTGCCAATTGCTCTTCTTCCACTGCTGCAGCCACCCCCATAGGGCATTAGCCACCACCCAAGAGTCAGTATAGAGATAGAGTATGGGCCACTTTTCTCATTCAGCAATTTCTGGGGCTGGTTGCATGGCTTTCACCTCTGCAAATTGCCTTGACTCACCTTCCCCTTCAGCAGCCTCAACAACGCGTCGTGTGGGACTCCACAGCAGCTTTCCACTTCTGACGGTTTCCTACCACCCAGCAGGATCCATCAGTAAATAGAGCAGAGCCTCTCTCATTTTCTGGTAACTCGTTATATGCTTCTTGGGCTTGAGTCACCTTCTCAGGCAATGCTCCAAAATCTCTGCCTTCTGGCCAATCCATAATCTCTTCTAGGATTCCTGGGAAATTGAGTTTTCCCCTTCGGGCTCGCTGTGGAATCAATGCTACCCACTTACTCCAGTTAGCGCTGGTTGCGTGATGTGTTGAGGGCATGTTTCCTCTGAACATCCCAGTGCAGGATGGGCAATCGCGGCACCAGGAGGAGATGCTTCTGTCCCAACAACTTCTGAGGTGGCTCGAACCCCCTCGCAGGCTGCTGATGTCTCTTTTTCAGTTGGAGTACAGTGGGCTTCTGATCCTCCATGACTCCGGCTCCACAACCCTAATGGTCGACCTCGGGTTTCTCCTGGGGTCCTTTGCCAGAGGCTCCAGGTGAGGCCCTGCTCCCCAGCTGCAGTGTAGAGGATATTTCGCACAGCTGGTCCTGTCCAAACAGGCCCAAGAGCTCCCGCATGAGCCGTTTCCTGATGGATCTGCTCCAAGGCCTGTTGTTGCCCGAGGCCCCACTTGAAACAGTTCCTCCTCCGGGTCACTGGGTAGAGGGGGGGCCCACAAACTGACTATAACCTGGACTATGCAATCTCCAGAACCCCACCAGGCCTAGAAAAGCTTCTGTTTCCTTCTTGTTAGCTGGTGGAGACATCGTTGCTATTTTGTTAACCACCTCCATAGGCACATGATGGCGTCCATCCTGCCAGTTTATTCCCAAGAACTGGATCTCCTGCGCAGGTCCCTTACTTTGTTTTATGGCAAGACCAGCTTTCAGAAGAATTTGGATTATTTTCTTTCCTTTCTCAAAACCTTCTTCTGCTGTGTTGCCCCACACAATGACATCATCAAGATACTGTAGGTGTTCTGGAGCTCCACCCTGTTCCAGTGCAGTCTGGATCAGTCCGTGCCAGATGGTGGGGCTGTGTTTCCACCCCTGGGGGAGTCAGTTCCAGGTGTATTGGACACCCCTCCAAGTGAAAGCAAATTGTGGCCTGCACTCTGCCACCAGGGGGATTGAGAGAAATGCATTGGCAATATCACTTGTGGCACCATTTGGCTGCTCTTGACTCCAGCTCATATTGGAGTTCCAACAAGTCTGGTACAGCAGCACTCGGGGGTGGTGTGTCTTCAGTCAGGCCCCGAGAGTCTCCTGTCATCCTCCATTCCCCATTAGACCTTGGCACTGGCCATATGGGGCTGTTGAACAGTGAGCGGGTCCTGCTGATCCCTCCTTGGCTCTGCAGTGGATGAATTCGTTCATGGATGAGAGTGACAGAGTCCCAGTTGGTGTGGTGCTGCTGCCGGTGCACTGTCCTGGTAGCAGTGGGTACTTGCTGGTCTTCAACCTGCAGCAATCCCACAACAAAGGGATCTTCTGAGAGGCCAGGCAGAGTGGATAACTGTTTGATTTCTATGTATGCACTGTAGCTACACCAAAGGCCCATGGATACTCTTTTGGATCTTTGAAGTGCCCTCTCCTGAGGTAGTCGATGTCAAGGATGCAAGGGGCCTCTGGGCCAGTCACAATGGGGTGCTTTTCCCATTTGTCTCCCGTTAAACCCACCTCAGCCTCTAACACAGACAACTCCTGGCATCCCCCTGTCACTCCAGAGATCCAGATGGGCTCTGCTCTCCTGTGCCTTGATGGCATCAGTGTACACTCTGCACTGGTACCTACTAAAGCTTCATACTTCTGTGGGTCTGGTGGGCCGGGCCAGCGAATCCCCACAGTTCCTGGTGATCCCTTTCCTCCTCCTGGCCAAAGGCAGGGACCCTCTATTCCTGTGCCTGGTCAGAGCATTCACTATCTGACCTTTGCGATTACAGGTCAGAAGCTGCCTCACCAGGGTTGAAGGAGATGATTTTATTTTTTTTATGTCTGGGAGATCGCTGATTGCCTTCTTGTCTCTCTGTGGCAACTCCACTGACAGTCTTCTTGGGTGGCCCCTCCTTCACAGCTCTCTTCCCTCTCAGTTCATGGGCACGGGCTGCCAGCTTAGAGGTGGGTTCACTGTCCCACTTCCTCCTGTCTTCCCCCTGGTCACGCAGAGAGAACCAGAGTTGGTTATGTGGCTTGTGCTTGGGGCTTCCCTTCCCTCTGGCCAGGGCAGGAGAGGACCCATCTCTTGGGCTGCCCCTAGAAGCTGGGCTGCTGGCTCGTAGGGATGAGGAAGTACCCAGAGTTTCTCCTACACTTTGGAGCCAGGAGGACACCATCTCTCCAGTCGGTGTGTCTATCTGTGGGTAATACAGCGCTACCAAGCTGCTGGAATATGATGTAGGGGCGCTTTGAACCACCTTCCTCCACATGGCCAGCATGCAACGGACATCCTCCGGATCTTTGAAGACACTGTCATTTTTGGATTACTATATACCACTTCCAGCACGCCTAATTCTCTCAAGTACTGGATACCTTTGTCTGCAGTGGTCCACTTCTCTGGGGGTTTCACAAGATCTTCCTTAAAGGGATACCTTGCCCTCATGCTCAAGAGAAGCCATTTCCAAAGGCTGCAAATTGCTCCTTCTTTCCCAATTCCTCTTTCAATTTCCCGATCTCTAGCAATGGATCCCAGCTGTTGGGCTTCATGACCTTCTGACTGCTGACTGTCGGCCCCATTACCCCAGCATCTGAGCAGCCAGGCAGAAATCTGCTCACCTGGCTGGCAGCTGTAATCTTTTCACAAGTCTCAAAGTTCTGATGAGGTCAGGAAACAGTAACCTCTGTTTCCTGTTTGATCTGCCTCCCTCCTTTTGATTTCTCTTTTGTAGGGCCTGCCTCTTGATCTGACCTCCCCTTCCCTTTTACTTCCTCTTCTTCTTCTTCTTCCTCCCTTCCTAATCGGTAGTGTGGGCCTGCAACTTACCTTGCCCATCTTTTGGTTTTCACTCCTGGGGCAATTACTGCAGTTACTGTGGTTTGAGTGCCTGTCTCAGGCACAGTGTCCTCAAACGCAGTTTGGGTTCCGGCCTCAACCACAAGCCTCTGAGAGTATTGAACAGTGGCTCGGTAGGCCCAGGCCAGGCCCCGGTACAGGGCAAGAAGCTGCTCGGTTTCACTGGGGTAAACAAGGCACCCTTCCATCAGTGGATGGGTCAATTTGTTAGGGTTGTTTACCTGTTCAGGTGTAAAGTCCCAAGCAATGGGAGGTGATAACCACCCTAAGAACCTGCCCAAAGGCCTCCACTCACCCTGCCACCCAGGAACCGGATGCCTCAGGGCAGATCTTAATAGCTCCTCAGCTGAAGGTGGTTTTCTCTTACCCCAGGGTGAGGACAGCTTCCATGAATTCCATCGCGTACCAACAGTATTAGCTAATACTATCTGTAATACAGCTAATACTAGCTGTATTAAACAGTTGATATAAGGATGAGCAACAAATGTGGAAGTCTGGAATATAAAATCATCCACATTCACATCCAGTCTGGGTAGGGAGAAGGAGCTGTATTCACTCATTGTCATTGTTTGTCTCAACATGTTCTCAAACTCAGCAAAAAAAAGAGATAAGCCATGCAGCTGACAAATGCTGTGTGCCCCACAGGAGCTTGCTACTTGATTATGTAAGGGGTTGTATAAGATANTGGGAAAAGGAATAACAGTTCTTTACTAAAACATATATATATATATATATATAAAACTGCCTTTATCTCGCCGCATGTGCGGGTGCCAAAAAGGATTGTAGTGGTTTGGCCTTGTCTGGGTGCCAGGTGCTGACTACATTGCTCTATCACTCCCCTTCCCAGTGGGGCAGGGGAGAGAACAAGATGGAACACAACTCGTAGGTTGAGATAAAAGCAGTTTACTAAAGTAAGAGGAAAAAATGACAAGCGAGAGTTTGCATGTGCATAAGCGAAAGGAAAAGTTAATCTCTGCTCCCCATCAGCTAGCGATGTTCTGTCACTTCCCGGGAAGCAGGGCCTCGGCACCTAGAGTGGTTGCTCCGGAAGGCAAATATTGTAGAATAACGAATGCCCCCGCCTTCCTCCTCTCTCCCTGGACTTTTATATCTGAGTTGACGTCACATGGTATGGAATATCCCTTTGGTTGATTTGGATCAGCTGGCCTGGTTGTGTCCCCTCCCAGGATCTTGCCCACTCCCAGCCCCTTGATGGGGGCAGGAATGTCAGAGGGACAGTGCTGCTCAGCAGGAGCCCAAACACTGGCGTGTTATCAACACCCTTCCAGCTACCAGTGCAAAGCACAGCACTGTGACGGCTGCTAAGGAAAAGGTGAACTCTATCTCCGTCACACCCAATACAGGAGGTCTAGGACTTGGGGAGTCACATGACTTCGGGAGGTGTCTGACACTCCCAAAATGCCTCCAGAACTCCCCAAATCCTCCTCTGGGACCACCCCAACCCTCCATCCAGGACCCCCCAAACTCCCCTAGAACCCACAGCCCTCCCCCTCCAGGACCCCTAACTTGCCCCCAGGGGTGACCCATGCTCCCCCTGGGACTCCTCAAGTCCCCCATCGGGACCTGAAACAAACTCCCCAGGACCCCCAGACACGCCCTGGGACCCCCAAACCCTCTCGGGGGTCACCCAAACACCCCCTTGAACCCTCCATTCTCCTGCTCTGGAGCCCCTAAATGCCCTTGAGGACCTCCAACCACCTCCTGGAACCCCTCCAACACCCCCCGGGGCCCCCATACCCAATGGGGACTCTCAACTCCTACCTGGGGCCCCCCAACCACCTCACCTGAGAACCCTCAAATCCCCCCAGGGACCCCCAACCCCAAGTTAATCCCTGCTGGAGCTGCCTGGCTTGGGGACCCTTGTCCCAGGGACCTGAGCCCACCAGTCCCTCTGTGCTGACACCAGCTGAGAACTGAGCAGGGAGAGCAGCGGGAGTTCCAGGCACAGACGATGGGACAGGGAGATTTCTAGGGGGGAGGGAAAGGCAGAGCATGAGCTGATACCTGGGGCAGGATGGAGCTGTGGTGGGGGTGAAAAACGAGGGAACCACCCAAAACAATGGTGCAAGGATTTGGCGTGGCCATGGNTGGTGCAAGGATTTGGCGTGGCCATGGCAGGGTCAAGGAAACGGTCCAGTGTGACCGTTCTGGAGTCTCTCTGGGAAGACTCCCAAGGCCAGGGATTTTAACTGCAGGGACAGCAGACCCTTCACAGCAGCGGCTCCAGTGACCCGATGGGTCCCCCCTGGAGTCCTCACACCCCCCACTCACACCGTCAGACCGGGTCTCCTCAGTGGTTCCTCCCCAGGTTTCACATGGCAGAGTCTCAGATGTCTCATTTCATAAAGCCATTTATTCACGGTACAGTACCACAGAAACAGCTTGAGCTGGCTTGTCTGAGCAGGAGTCCCAAAAAAGGACCCCTGGGCTC
>WBMZ01005310.1:0-43110 GCA_013400975.1 Atrichornis clamosus | reverse complement strand
ACCCCCCTCGCCCCCCCCACCAGGGCGGGCTGAGCGCGGTCCCGCGACCCCGCCCCGCGCTCCCGCCAGCATGGCCGCTGCCGCCGCCGCCGCCTCGCTGCCCGTGAAGGTAAGCGCGCCTCCGCCCAGCCGCGGTTCAGGATGGAGGAGGCGGCGTCCACTGCTGCCTGCAATCCCTCCCCGCCTATCGCCTCCGCCCCCCGTCTCGGGGAGCCTGCGGGAGCGGGATGGCGTAGGCCGCGTCGCTGCCCTCCCGGCGCTGCCGGAGCGCGTGGCGGGAGGCGCTGCCTTCCTGCCTGCCTTCGTCCCTCCTGCCCGGCCCCGCGTCCTTTCCCGCGTCCTTTCTCGCGTCCTTTCCCGCTTCCTGCCGCGTTCCCACCTTCCCCCCGCACCGCATGCCGGGAGCGGGCCAAGGAGCGCGGCGGTGCCTTTGTGGCAGGCGGTGCCTCTGTGGCAGACGGCGCCTGGCCGAGAGCTCCGTCGCCCGGGCCCGTTTGGGGGTTCCCGCGGCCGTCCCGGAAGAGACGNTCTGTGGCAGACGGCGCCTGGCCGAGAGCTCCGTCGCCCGGGCCCGTTTGGGGGTTCCCGCGGCCGTCCCGGAAGAGACGAATTTTAATTTTTAAAATTTTTTTTTAAAGAATTCTGGAGATCTCTGGTTTTCCGGGTATCCGACCCGTGTGCGGTGTGTCGGGTTTGTCGGTGGGAGGGACCGCGGCGGGTCTGTAACTGAGGGCCGTGTTTGTACATGTGCACGGAGCCCAAAGGTGCGGCAGAAGTTCCCCTCTAAGAGTTGACTCCTGCGTGTTTGAAAAGCACCATCGGAGCGGTGATGGCACCCGGCGCGAGCAGGCCGGTGGCCAGGCTGAAACTGCGGGCTTGCGTATTTGACAAACTATGCAGTATTTTTTTCCGGTGAAGCAACTCGCCCAGTTGTTTTGGTGTGCAGAAAACAGTTTTGACCTGTCTTCAGTGTACAGGTTTATTCTCTTAACTGCAAATTGTATGCAGCTTGATGTTTATCTCCTTTTAAGCAAAATTCTTTGTAATGCCGTCCTCACCCCTTTCTCGGTATCCCCAAAACAGAAGAAAGCAATACAGAAGGGTTATCAAAAAGACCCATAAGTGATCATGACAGTGCTCGACACATACTTGACACAATGTTGAAGACCCTCAGATGGACAGGTGTTGGCTGTTACTGTACTGATACCTCTATGTCTTGTGCTTAAACCTATTTGGGCAATTTCACCAAACACCGGGTGAAGAAAGACATACATTTCAGTTTGATTGTTACTTGAACTCCCACAGAGAAATGGTTTTGATTTTGTAGTTACTGGTGTGATAACTTTTTGTTATATTTCCCTTTCGTTGCTCCTCTGAATGCTCGAGGTGGACTATACCATAGTAAAAATAATTCATGTTTCACTCTACTGCAATACTGTTTTACTTGAGATTTTATTCCAGATGACCTTAGATATAGCTTCCATTAATTTTTACATGTTATATCCTTAGTGTCCCTTTGTAGGATGCAAAGTCTGTAATGGAGAAGGTAGTCTTGCATATTTCCAATCTTGAGGTCACTCCTAGATGTGAGGTCACTCCTCTGGCTTTTGAGGAAAGGTGAGACAGTTCTCCCTGGTCAAGTCCTCTCTGCCTTCTCGTACCTTTAGTGCCTGATCTGATAGGTAGGAATAGACCTCAGCTCCCATGACAGGATGTCGTGGTTTACAAATGGTGTTCTTCAGTGTTGCCACTGAAACCTCTCCAAACTATGCGTCTCCCCACCCCGTCCCCACTGCAGCAGGATGGAGAGGAGAATTGTAGGCACAAAAGGTAAAGATCATGGGTTCAGATAAGAACAATTTACTGGAAACAGCCATGAGATAAGAAAACAACAGTAACAGCAAGCATATTAATAACGAAAGAATACAAGAGAGGTGAGCAATTCATATGCAACTGCTGACCACTGTGCAGAGCCCAGTAATACCCAATTGTCATACTGCCCTGATCCGGGACTCCTTCCCTTGTTCCTGGAAAATTATATAAAGTGATATAGAATAACCTCCAAGTCCTAGTCACAGCCTTCTCAGGCTACTGCAAAACTTAACCCTGTCCTGGCCAGAACCAGGACACAGGGTTTCTCCCCCACTGAGCCTACAGCATCTAGGTTGCTTTTGATAACCCACCAGGATGTTTGGAAAGCAAAATTTAATACAGATTCATATTTTTGTATCTGGCTTCCAGATGCAGCAAAAGCATGTATTGATGCCATAGGATTAGAGAGCCTAAGAATAAATTTGAGAGCAGCTGTACCAGGCCTGTGCTGCCACAGGCCAGGCGTGCTGCTTTCTGGTACCGGAACAGTCTGTTAATGAATCTGCATGTTCATGATGACCTTAAAGCATTGCAGTTCCAAAATAACATTTATGTAATGTGTCCATAGCTGCTATCTCCAACATTGCACTCTTTTCCTAGTCCCAACAACTTTCACTTTGCTAGATGTAAAAGTTAGGAAGGTAAGCATTCCCTTTTGAATATTCTTAATCTTAAATCCTAGGGCACTAGTAAAACAAGTTTTGCAGCAACCTAAAACTAGTAAAGTTGCTGAAGGAACCTTGCTTCTTTTCTAGATTTAAAAAAAAAAAAAAGCACACCATTTTGGTCCTGTAATCTATTAATGTAGCAATCATCAGTGTTTACTGAATGCATGCATGAACAGTGTTAAAGATGGTCTTTTGTTGGTTTTGAATTTCTGATTACTCCTGTTGCACACCTTCCACAATTCTTAAGGCAATATGTTATTCATGCTAAAGTGTGTATAGTTTTCAAGATTTTCATATGCAACCTAATGGTTGGAACCTTTGTGATAGCTAAGCAACACGAGTAACGTGGGAACAGACCCATCAGTTCTACTGCAGACAATGACCTATGTCTTGCCTAATGCTTGTGTTGAAGTCTGTGGGTTTTTACTGCTATTTTTGTTTGCACTACTACTCGTGCTCCACAAGGGGGGTAGCAGAAGGAAGTAGGAGATGGTTAAAACTACCTCATCGAATCAGCATTCACACCATCTGGTGTGGAAAGCTTTATTAGAGAGGTGTTTGATGTGTGAGGAAGACCACAGAGCCTCTGCTTGTTGAAAAGAAGTGCTTGATGAGCTAGCTAATGCAGTGGTTGAACAAATGGGGTCTCAATGAACGTGAAAGTAAGAAAAAGCTAGAGTAAGAGGCAGTTATGTGTGTGTTGTGGAAGGAGGATGTTGTATGTTGAAGTCTGGAGGTTTTACTTGGGAAATTTTCAGTCTTTGTGGTAATAAGTTATGTCAGAAAGGTTCAAATTTTGTTTTTCCATGATAAGCAAATCAGTCATGAAATGAATTCAACTTGAAAGTTATACAAACTTTGCAACAACTGGTCACATTGAAGAAAAAAAGAAGCACTAGCATTTTCTCTATATGTGATAACTAGTGACATCACTTTCAAATACCATTACTAAGCTTTCAGTTGTGAAAAGCTTGACAGTACTGATTCCATCCAAAGAGTTACAAGTGTCCTGACTCAAGAGAAAACTTGGTATGATTGAAAATCTAATTATCACTAGAGAGACAAAAACCAAGTTACTTTCCACTTATGAACTGGAAACAAGAAAATTCCAACGCATTTTTCTTAGATGGAATATGCAATCACAAGCAAATCAAAACACAACAGAGATTTTGGTTAGGGAACTTCTTAAATTGTGTCAAGTCAACACAAACCCCTAATTCTTTTCAAAAAGGTTTTCATTATTTTGGATGTATAATACCATATAGTAATTCCTGTGTCCTGGTTACAGCTAGAGTAAAGTTAATTTCTTCTCAGTAGCTGCTAAGAGTGCTGTGTTTTGGATTTGGAATGAGAATGGTGTTGATAGCACACTGATGTTTTGTTTTTTGCTAAGTCATGTTTATCCCAAGTCAAGCACTTCCTTTTTCCCTGTCCCATGCTCTGGCAGGGAGAGGGTGGAGGGGGTATGCAAACAAAACTGGGAGGAAGCACAGCTGGAACGGATGACCTGAACTGACCAAAGGGATATTCCACACCATAGAACATCATGCCTGGTATATAAATTTTGGGGAATCACCCAGAAGGGGAGCCATTCTGGATTTGGAAAGGGTGGATCTGGCACTGGTCAGTGGGTAATGAGCAATTGTATTGTGCATCACTTGTTTTTCCCTTTTTTGTGTCATTTTTATCATTTACCCTTATTACCTTATTTTACATTGTTTTCTTCTATTAAACTGTTCTTATAGCAACGTGCAAGTTTTGCTTTGATTCTCCTCCCCATTCCACCAGAGTGGGGGAGGAAAGAAGTGGGGTTTGAGTGAGTGTCTGCATGGTGCTTAATTTGCAGCTGGGCTTTAAACCATGACATCCTGGTATTCAGTACAGTGGTTACGTGTGAGACTGTTTTTCTACATGTAAACAAGAAGCCTTTGTTATAATGGGCTTTTTACATGTATTTCTCACTCATTACAGGCATTCCCAAATAGCATCTCATTTTTGTATTGAAAATAAATGTTGAATTGGCACATCTTTGTGCAATTTTTTCATAGCTTTTTTAAATTTGGTATCTCAAAGAGGAGAACGATGGGGTAAGAAAAGTTAATATACAGTTGTTTAAAGCCAGGTATTTGAAATTTCCATTGTGGAAAACCATTTTGGGCATATTATGCTTTGTTAATCTGTAGTGTAGCCCCATATCGGGAAGAAGATGCATTTTTCATTAGTTTTTCATTAGTTTTTCAGGCATGCACTTAAATGTAGATTGTAAGAAGATTAATATGTACTTTCTGTGTAAGATTGGAATTATCGGTGGAACTGGCCTGGATGATCCGGATATCTTAGAAGGAAGAACAGAAAAATATGTTGATACTCCTTATGGCAAGGTCTGTATAACCTTTTTATGTATTACTAAAACTTTTTGCCAGTTTTCAAGATGTTTGTGTGCTTTAAGAATTTTCAGACTGGTAAATGAATGTATAAAGGAGGTGCTGGAACAAGACTGTTCTTTTTAATTTCTCTGTTTTGTGGTATTCTTAGTTTGTAGAAACAAAGTTTTGCAAAGATTATGTGCAAAGGAGACTATACCTCTTCTCATTTGTAGATCCGATCAATTTTAAAACTTAGTCCTGAATTTGCAGTAACATTTCAAATTTGTGCTATCTGTCATGTCAGTTGAGGAACCTTTGAACTGCAGAAAACTGTCCTTTGAGGTATATGGGACACAGTTTTCCCTGTAACTACTGAATTATGTTTTACATGCCAATGTAAGGTCACACTTATAGTCGCATTATTTGAATAGTGAAGCTCTGAAACTGTTTTGTTACACTGGTATTGAACAATTCTCCTTCACATTGCTTCTAGCCTTTTCCTCAGCAGAAGGGAGTGGAGGCTAGGGCTGTTCTATACACAGTGCTGAGTGTGTTGTGAAGGATAATTCCTCTCACAAAGCATTTATAGTAGAAACAGGCAAGACAAAAGGTGAGGGAGTTTTATAGTCAGGAAGTCAAGGGGGAGACATGTTCTAGTTGATGCAGGAAGTTCATAGAATTGTGTCTTAGATATTCCGTAATGTCATAAGACATGGGGAGTCTGTGTGCTTTATAATTGCCATTGGAATTATATCTTATGCAGTCTACCAGCATAAGCTAATATACATACAAAAAACATCTGGTACATGGTAGCAAGTGCTATTTTGAGAGTAGAAGCTTGACAGAGTGCTCAGTGGTATGGTGTGTGATTGAAAATCAAATCTGTGCTTCCACTTAAAAATGTTTTAAAGTGGAAGAGTGTAAAGAGCAAGAGGAGTTTTTATCCACACTATTCAGGTAGGTGAAGGAGTTAAAGATTAAGGAAGGGGAAAATATAATCAGAAAAATTTGACTTTTCTACCATCTTTCAAAATCAGTTTAACAGACTGTAATAGATTGAAGGGAACTTGCCTCCTCTGTTTTCTATATGCTGCTTTTCAAAAGTAGCAAGTGTTGGTCTGAAGGAGAATCCGCTGGCTAAACCAAACTAGTTGCCATTGCATTCCCTGTGGCTAAACCAAACTAGTTGCCATTGCATTCCCTGTGTCTTTAGAGTCATGGAAGTTCACAGCATGGATATGTTTGGAGACTGCTGACAAAGCAAAAGGAATACTATGCTTGTAGCAGATATCAACTGAAGCCTTCCTATGTAGGAAGGGTGAAACACTTCTCCCTCACAGGGTTCTGTTCCGATCGGAATTAAGTGGCAGCACAACATTTGAAGGTCTATTCTGTCAACAGCACTGAGATGCAACAGGATTTGGGTGACACAAATTCTGCAATGCAGTAGGTGGCCTGCAGCAGCATTTAATATTACTGAGAAGAGTAGGAATACTTGCAGGATGGCTCCTGCACAAGAGACTGAAAAAACTTCCTCTGTCCTGCACTTTTGGCCAGTATGGAAGGCTTTTAAAATTTGTTAAATTTTTTTAATTAGTAAGCAACTTACCTAGTGTCTTTCTTTATGTGTTCTTCACAGAAGGCAACATAAATAACAGAAAATAAATCTTGGTGCCTGTTGTGGTTTGTAAGAAACCTTGATCAATGGACTGCCAGTGTCTCAGCCTGCATATTCTGCATTTAGCATGGGTTCAACTTAAAGAAAGAGCTTGTGAATACTTTTTTCTTTGTGCAAGAGGAATGAGAGTAAAACTGAGGTATCATGGTAGAAATTCAAACATGAGTTCTAGATAATGTGGTGAGTTGAACTGGGGTTGTTAATCTGACCTGTATGGACTGTGAAAGAGAGCACAGCCAAACAGCAAACTTTTATCCTTTTACCCCTTTCCTTCTCTCTCTCTGTAGATCTGAACTTCTAAGAAATCAGGCCATTGACCTGATGGTTGTTTCACATAGATTTCCTCCTATAAAGAGTCACATTAACTTTAGCGGTTGAATGCAGTTTTCATCCTCATGGAGCAAGTGATGGTTCAGCCTTAGTGTAAGATGTGTAGAGCTTAGTCCACGAATTACAGTTCCATAAAGTGCAATGGATTTTGATTGAAGCAGAAACAAACCTTACAAATTCAACTGGTATAATTAGGTGGATCAATATTCACTTATTTCGCTGCTGAGACTTTTTAGTATTCAGAAAGGAGGTGTTACACAACCTGCCTCTCATTTTAGAACTACAGAGTTGAGAGGAGCAGGTATTGCTGAATGCAAGAGGGCAATTTTTAGTTTTGATTTAAGTGTGCCTGGAAAAGTTTAGAAGTTTATGGTTTGTTAGTATTTTTTCCTAAAGGAATGTGTTGTTCTTGATTATTACTGAAATAAAACCAAATTGGGACTTTTCTGCCATAAAGATACTTTTTTCACTGGGCTATGACATTGGTGGAGAGAGAATCTGCATGAAATGTTAAGATGTAGAAGGCTTAATCTAAAAATACTTAAGAACTTTGTGGTCTTTTATTTCCCAAGGGAAATAGAGATGAAAAGTCAACCTCTTTAGTTCAAGCAAAACTAGGAAGAATGAAAATGAATGAATGTCAAAACGAAAATGCAAGGCATAGTTAGAAAGAATGTGTGCCCATTTCCTTCTGTCATGTAAAAATGCAACATGTACAATTCTGCTTTACTGAAATTTTGGGGTTTAATTCTTAAGTTTCTTGGCAAAGACATGGCCAAGAGGTTTCTGGCTGACAACTTTTCTGGTAGTTATGTTCCTTGGCATCTTTGGCATTTGACAGCAGCAAAATAGATTTTCTTTAGTGTTGTTTCTGTTGTTTTAAAAGATGAACAATAGTTTACATTTTCTTCATATAGAGTCCTTGAATTGTCTTCTGCTTTGTCCTTCTCAAATCATAAGAATCACTTAATAACAAAACTTAACGTTAGGGAATGTGGGAAATATGGAAAAGTTTAAAGGAAACTATTATGACAGTTTTTTGCAGTTCTCTATGTTGACATTGGTCATCCTGTGATATTTCAAGTTACATTAGTAATAGTGAAAATGCAGTACATTAGTTTAAAAAAAAAACTAAATAAGCTTACTGCTCTTCGTATTCCAGCTGTCTTTTCTTCTTTATCTGCTTCCACCATTTTCTGTGCATCAAAAATTTGCTCTTCTATGGAAAATACTCTGAAACCTTTTGGGATTCTATCTCTAGATATGGAAAATATTATTCTCCTACAGGTTTATAGATGCTGTTCCAAACAATTTCATCTTCATCATTGAATTTTGAAGTTACTACAAAGCTTTGTTCAGAATATATTTTCAGTTAGATTATTTTACTTCCTGGATGATAGGTCTTGGTTCTGAATCACCTTTTCCCAGGTGGGGAAAATAATCTTCCTTTTCTAAAACATTATTCTAGGGGCTCCCTCTCTTTTTCTAGTCATAGGTGTATCTGACAAAGCAGGGGGAAGTTCCACCCTTCAGTTGAGCTTTTTTTGCTTGCATCAGGAAAATCAAACTATGTAACGTAATACTTAAGCTCCTCTTCTACTTTCTCAAAACAGTGTACCTTGTTTGGTTCCTAAAGTAGCTCACAGGTTAAGTGAAGGGTTGCTGAACCTCTGACATGCTTTTTCATCACTAATGTTCCATGTTCATTCTATTTTCTGTTCCAGCTTGCTTCTGAGGTGAGTCCAAGGAAAAAATGAATTCTGTAGACAACACATGAACAATACTTTATGCATATTTATGTTATAGACAAAGGCACTTTATTTCAGTTGTTTGTTTCTGTAATAATTTAGGGTTAATTGCCCAGGGCTCTATTCTTCCTTTTCTGTTTTGCATCACTGAGTAATATATATCTGACTTGGATTTTATGAAATAAAGTGAAGTAGTTAAATACATATATGAATTTTTAATATTTGAGAACTTTTTATTGGACCTTTTATTAAATCCTCCTCTAAAAATACATTATTAGAGCTTTGAATTTGGATTGTTCCGTTGGAAATTTTTATTATTTTGTCATCACTCCTGGCTACGACAGATAATAGTAGAGAGAAATAGTAGAAAGGAAAGAACTTGTGGGAGAAAGAGAGTGGAATGGAAGTATACACTAGCTATGTAACATGGTTAACACAGTTTGAAATTTCTATTTCTTTCACTTCCTTATAACTTTACACACGTATCAATACTTGGTCCAGGCTTATTCAACCTCATCAGCAGCAACCTGGATGAAGGAATAGAACGAACCCTGAACCAATTTGCAGATGATACAAAACTGCGGGGGAGTGGCTGACGTGTGTGAAGGCTGTGCTGCCATTCAACCTGTCCTCAATAGGCTGGAGGGTTGGACAGAGAGAAACCTAACGGGGTTCAGCAAAGGCAAGTTTAGGATCCTGCACCTGGAGGAAGAATAACCTCAGACACCAGCACAGGCTAGGGGCTGACCTGCTGGAAATCTGCTCTGTGGAGAAGGACCAGGGGTGGTGGATGGCAAGTTGACCCTTGTAGTCAGGAGGGCCAGTGCTGTCTTGGATTTCAGCAACAAATGGGGCTAGCAGGTCAAGGGTCTTGGGTCCCCCTCTGCTCAGCCCTGGTGAGGCCCCATCTGGAGTGCTGTGTCAAGTACTGGTCTCCTCAGTTCAAGAAAGACAAGGAGCTACTGGAGAAGGTCCAGTGGAGGTCACAGACATGATTCGGGATCTGAATCATATCTCTTATGAGTACAGACTGTAGGAGCTGTGCCTGTTTAGTCCAGAGAAGAAAAGACTGAGAGGGGGTCTCATCATTATATAGAAATACATAAAAGGTGGGTGCACAGAGGATGGTGCCAGACTCTTTTCAGTGGTGCTGAGCAACAGGACAAGCAGTAATGGCCATAAACTAAACCATAAGAAGTATCACCTCAACACGAGGAAGAATTTCTTCACATTGAGGGTAGCAGAGACCTGGAACAGGCTGCCCAGAGAGGTCGTGGAGTGTCCCTTGCTGGAGACATTCAAAACCCACCTGGATGTGTCCCTGTGTAACCTGCTCTAGGCAACCCTCCCTTCTTAGGAAGGCTGTACTAGCTGATCTCCACAGGTCCTTTCCAGCCCAAACAGTTCCGTGATTCTGTGATCTTTATTTAATGTCTTTTACTGAACCGTGATGCTCTATCTGCAATTATTTTCTTAAACTGTCAGTACATCATTTAGCAGTGCTTTCTTTGTTCCAAGTACTCCTTCTCTTCTATTTTTCTAGAAGTCATGTGCAAGAAAGATACTCAGTATATCACCTGGAAAATGCACAGAATGCCTTTTGTGGAAATCTATGCAAAGGTGTCAGCATATATGGAATACACAACCATCCGAAGCCTTTCAAAGTCCTAGAATGGGAGCAGATAGGGAAGGAAACCCTGGCTGCGGCAAAAAGGTTTTGAAGCCAGTGGATTTCAAAGCTGTTAAATTCTTTCTACATTGTCAGTGTATGCCAGAATTCATGGAGTTCTGTAGTGGGAATGAATTTCAAATACACCTTTCTACCCCCAATCTTTTGAAAATTAATGTCAACTTAAATCTACCTCTTGCAACAAAGTTGAATCTGTCAGTGGTAAAGCAGAGGGTCCAGTCTTCAACTTACTGATCTTTTTGATGGGAGGCAAGGACTTTTGTTGGAAAACCTCTTTAGTTTTTAAGAGTATTTTGTATCCTTCTGTGAGCTAAGTGCATATTACTTCACACAGCCAATGTGTATAAACAAACAAAACCCCAAATGCTGATTTTTGTGAACATTCCTTGTTACAGATGTTGCAGTGTCAAGTTGCCTTGGCAACTAAAGAGCAAGGGTTTTGCCTTGTGTGAAGTTTCACTTGTAAAGCCATGTTTGCTTCAGAAGAGTATATGTAAGGTAAAGATTAAATGCTTAAATGTCAATAGTTTAATATTAAATGGAGACTTGAAAAAAGTAGTAGAATAACTGCAGTTCTAAACTTAAATTTCCTGGAACATTATCTTTTTAAAAAGAAAATAGTAAGTGCCTGACAGAAATTAAACATGGGTGATTGAGTAAATGATGGTGCTTTGGAGAGCTTTCAGATGAATAAGTACCAAAAAGAGCTGCACAACAGGAAGTAGAAGGTGATGTTTTTATTAGAAATTGGTGTCTTTAAAATACAGCTACATGGGACTCGCGTATCACTTTATTTTAGATCTCTGCAAATGTTCAGGTGTGTCATAAAATGGACAGCTGTAAAACTAAATGCTAGTTGAAATCTTCCAGCTATCTTTATAGTTTTATTCGTATTCTATCAAGTAGCTGGCAATAGAACATTTCTAAATGCAGATGTGTCAGTCTTTCAAGACACTTGCAAACTTGTGTCTTGTGGTCAGTAAATAAATCATAATTTTGTTAGTAGCTATTTTAACGAAAAGGGAAGCTAGAACATGGTATATTTCAGATCCCTGAAGGCCAGGAGCAGAACACAGTCCATAGAGCAGTTAGTTTAGTAATGTTTGTTGATGACTTGAAGGCTGCCTCACATGAGCAGGATGACCTATCTCCATGGCAGGGTACATGTCCCAGCAGGACAGCTAAATCAATATGCTCTGCTGTCCTGCCTGGTTGGTAGTCAGGAAGATTGTAATTTCTTGTTGTGTAGCTGTGAGAGAAGTCGCTGGGCTGAGCAAATACAACACTGCTTCTGCCACTTATGTACCAGAATTCCTCTGTCATATCAGTTCACATCCCAAAAGCAGAACTCCCAGCAGCAGGGAAGAGTGAGTTTTTCAGGAAACTTGGGGTGAGTGAGGGGTGGGTTGGAGGAATCCAGAACTCCTCACACACCTAGTGGGAGCTAGGGGCCCGAGTTGGAAAGGGAACAGAGAAGAGAATGGCAAGTGTTGTGGAAAAGGACAGATTAAATGTGACTTATGTTGACGGGGGGTTGAGTAGAGAATGGCACCTGTTTAGCAGAAAGCAACTGAAGTTCACAGGAAAGAGTGAGGCGTGCTAACCAATTTAATGGGAACACGTACATGCTAATATTTTTATGTTTGAAATACTCTTTAGATATATTATAAAGTATTACGGTTTCAAACCCCAAAGTAAAGAGTTGCAATGTTAATGTTAGTATAGTCACAGACAAATTGTGATAATCCTGGTCTCAAGTTTGATCTTCCTATTCCTGACTGTTTTAATAATGTACCATATCAATTTACAGAACTGAGCTCAAGAAAATGTGAGACTGCAGTATTTTCTTCCATAACTCTTGCACTTATTTTTCAGTAGTAACAAAGCTTTCTAATGTGATTGTCAGGCAGTAACTCGTTCTATTTGCTTGTTTTGCAGCCATCAGATGCTTTGATTTTGGGAAAGATCAAAAATGTGGACTGTGTGCTCTTAGCAAGGTAAATGAGTATTTTAAGGGGTTTTATATTATGTGTTTTAAAGTTTTCTCAGAAGTTTTTCTTTTTACATTAGGTGAACTGATTTTCTACTCTGACATCATCTTGTTCTGTGTAGTTGCTAGCAAAGTCCAGCACAAGTTTGGGTATTTTTGTGAGCAAATTTGATGCTGCAAGGACTAAGAGTATTAAAAATGCTGTCTAGGTTGGGAAAAAAATCCCATGGGAGGTATTGCCCTAGTAAGAATGGCAGCCTGCAAGACCACCTGCTCTGGTGGTAGGTAGGTGGTGCTGATAACCTTGCTAATGAATTCATCTGCTCACTGTGTTTGCAGATTTCCTTTGTGAAATAGAGAAAATGCCTGTTTCTAGATCAACTGTGTCTCTGGTATGACTGTAAACTCCTCCAAGTCATTCCCTTCGATTATTGAGTCCTCCGGCTGTTATAGTTATTGCTTAGTAGGCTGCATTCCCTGCAGTTCTCCCTCCCTGTGTCATTTTTACTCAGACATCTTTTGCTATACTCAGAAGAGACCCTGGAACCAGGATCTGCAGATGAATGCATGGAAATTTCATGCTAATGTCTAGGACCAATGTGCTACTAGATTAAATGCAAAAATAGTAACACAGTTCTCGGCATCTAGGCAGAATGGACAGATCAGGTGCTGATGACAGGGTCCATCAGCAGGCCCACAAGTCAGGGTGAGTAGTCAAGTACAGGAGCCAGGCAGTCCAGGCAGGAGTCCAGGCAGGAGCAGTAGGAGGTGAGATACGAGACTGTAGTGTGTGTCTAAAGCCCATCTTGCTCTGGAGACAAGCTGCAGCTTGTCTGAAGGCCAGCTGGGAGACAGGGCTCGGGACAGGCACACCTGTGACATAGCTGAGGCCGGGAGTGAAGACTAGGGCCTGAGCTTTGAGGCAGGAGCACCTAGGCTTACATGCATCAGGAGTTTGTGTGGAGACCCAGAGTGAGACTAGCCAGGGCAGCTAGGATGCAGTGGCATGCTCAGGGCCCCAATTCTTTTCAGGCCAGTTTTTTTCCATAAAAGCTGCTGACCTCTAACCATCTCTGCAGCTTCGCTTCTGTCTGTGGTTTTACTTTCCTTATCTTTCATGGACTTTGCTCACATATTCTATTACACGTGAAAAACATTTGTCTCATTTTCTCAATTGAAATGCTAAGTCAAGATCTCATAGCTGTGCTGTGTCAAACTAGACCTTGGGCCACAGATGTCTGAACAACTTGGTTGTGGCTTACCTCCTCACTGGGATTTATGACCATTTGTACAGGACCCTCATGAGATCACTTTTACACCTAAGGTAACTGCAAACTTTACTTTGTGTTTTGTCTGCGGAATCAGATTGGAAAAAAAAAAGGCATGTATATTCCAGAAGAGGATTATGACAGCAACTGAAACGTTAAGCAATAAACCTGTGTGCCTAGTAGCTTATCAGAAATGCTAGTGACAACATGGGAATCCTGCCTGACAGTACTTTGTCAGGTTGTGTGCAGTTCCTGAATGATCAAATTCTTAAGACTTTGGCTTCTGAAAAAATCAGTTGGGAAATTAAGTTCCTTCTTTTCTCTTACATGGTTGAAAATAATTTCTGAATGTGTTTAATCATTATGTAAGTGATGTACTTCTGTAGCAAAGACAGAGATAACACAAAAGCTTGTGCATATAAGACCAAGTATTTCCTGTCTCAGTGAAAAAGGATACTGCAACAGTGTGAAGTCATTCTTTCAATTTATGAAACTTGTCAGATCACTTTAATGGCAAAGAGAAAAATTTCATTATTCTACTCTTTTCTTTGGAAAGATGACAGATTAGAACACAGTGTTCTGTGATGTACCACTCTTTTTCTGTGTGGGAGAGTACAAGCAGCACTGCTGGGCAGAAGATTTGTGGATGTGTATATAAATCTTAAAAATTTAATGTAGCATATGGAAAAGGGTTTCAGAATCTTTGGAACTGACTTAAAAATTCAGAGAAAAATGCTTATTTTATTCTTGAAGCTGCTGAAGTATATTTTAATTGTATTTTTAAGGTTCTTTTTGTTACAGTCTTGAACTTAAAAATCTTGCATTTAAAAAGAAAATTCCACCACTGCTTCTTAAATTGAATTCTGAGATAACCTTATTACATTTAGGAAAGCAAAATACACTGGAAGTAGCTGAAATTATCAGTTCCATTTCCAATATTCTTAGGGACAATACGTTTCCTGGAATTCTCTATCTGGGAGAAGGAAGGCAATTTCAGTCTGATTTATTTTACTCTCTTGCAACATGTATCTTTGCAGACATGGAAGGCATCATACAATTATGCCATCAAACGTCAATTACCGTGCCAATATCTGGGCATTAAAAGAAGAAAATTGTTCCCATGTGTTAGTGACTACTGCATGTGGTTCATTACGAGAGGAAATACAACCTGGTGATCTTGTCATAATTGACCAGTTCATTGACAGGTGAGTAACAGGAAGGAAAAAGAGGACAAATGGCATTGAACCATTTGATAACAAGTTCATGTTAAATTAAGTTTTTGTAAAATGAGGTGATAGCCTCAGTTCTTCTGTCAAAAAGTGTGATTCATACCAGAAGATGTAGTAGGAATGCGATTACAAGAAGTTCCATTCTAACCGACATAGAAGTACCAGGCATTGAAGAATGGCCATGAATGAACTAAAGTATAGCTCCATGTAAAGAGTATTCTACAGAAGATGAAATCTTCTATTCTCAGATGTGGGAGAGAAACATGATTAAGAGCACAGACCATTCTAATTTTTATGAAGAATTTGAAATAAGATGGAGAGATACAAGAAAGCAGAGTAGGAGTCAGGTAGGAAAATATATACCATAATAATGAGGTCCAGCAGAAGAGAGAGAAATGCAACACAGCAACAAAAGAGAGGAGCTTGTTTTAAAACAAGGATAGATGCTTGCATTTTTTATTTGTTAAGATCATAAAGAAGTAGATTTGTTTCCAAAGTCGGTGTACACCAGTCAATCCTATTCTCCTTGATTATCTGATTAGAGAAATTCAAGCAAATTTGGGGCAAAATAAAGCTATATTTAAAGATCACCAGCAACACCAATAATACAAATATACAGTTGCACATTTTACAGGTAAATCCATTTTTAGGACTTAGGGGCATATATTATCTTGAAATCTTACTTGGGTATTCCACTTAAATTTAGGTGTTTAAAATGGTTTATGCAGCTTCTTTGTGCATTTGTGGTGCTGCTGGTAATATTTCATTGCTGACTGAACATGTAAACCTAGAGTTGTTCCCTACAAGAACAGGGCTATTCAAGTTTTGACTTACAGACTTCTTTTTGGATGTATAACTGAAATGCTTTTTTCTTGTAAGAGTAGTTTTTAAATACTATTTATCTAAATGACTAAGTACTCTGCAGGAGCAAGCCCCATATAAACTGCTTCCTGTTACACTAGAGTTGATTTAAGAGTGGATATCAGCTCTATTGCTGATAGTGGTCTTTTTTTGTTAGTATTGATACTGCTTTATGTAGGAAAGATAATAAACGTACCTGGGGACATGGTTTGGATGATTGTGAGTCAAGTACCAGTTATTTTGACAGCATTATCACCTGGCAGACTCCTGGGTAAATGAGGGGAGCCTCTGCTTGGCATTGATGAGCCACACCTGGAGTACTCCATCCAGTTCTGGGCTCCACAGTGCAATAGAGACGTGGATATACCAGAGAGAGTCCGACAGAGGACCGTGTAGATGCTAAGGGTCAGGAGCATGTCTCCTAAGAGGAGAGGCTGAGAGAATGCGGCTGGTCAGCCTGGAGAAGACTCAAGGGGAATCTCATTGATGTGTAGAAATACCTGAAGGGAGGGTGCGGAGAAGAAGCCAGGCTTTGTCCAGCAGTGTTCAGGACTAGAGGTAATGGGAACAGACTGAAACACAGCAGGTTCCCTCTGAATGTCAGGGAACACTTTTTACTGAAGGTGTCAGAGTGTTGCCACAGGTTTCCCTGAGAGATGATGGAGTCTGCATCCCTGAAGATACTCCAAAGCTATCTGGACATAGGCCTGGACAGTCCATTCTAGGTGGACCTCCAGGTGACCTCCAGAGGTCACTTCTACCCTCAAGCATTCTGTGATCTGTGTCTTAATTTAGAGTTTATTCAGATGGTCACCAGTAGTAATGGCATAGCTTATTTATCAGCAGTGTTTTGTTTGGGCAAGTAAGCTTTCGTTTTGATGTAGACAAGTAGGAACTTGTTGTGACTTGTTTACTGGCTTTGGGAAACCAAGAAGCTTCTCAGAAACGCACATGAGAATGTTTCAGTGTGGAAAATTATATATAATATGAATTTAAAAGTCATCCCAACTTGCCCTTTAATTCAGAAAACTTGTATGTCGTAATAGTCCATTTCTTTTGACAACTGAATTTCTGTGTCAAGTCCTTTTTTCATGGTGTTCTGTGCCAGGGAGTGTTAGACTGCCAGTTCTGTGGAGATAAGGTCTGCATTTAGCCCTTCACAGCAGTCTAAGAGCGACTGCATTATATATGGTAAGTCATTACGAAAACAGTGCTACTGTTGAGAAGATATTTTCATGGGACAAAATATATTAGTTGTCCACCAAAGTCTGAAAATATAGAATTTTTCTGAAATACCTTCTAATGAAAGATCAGGATCCTGCAAACAATATTAATACTCTTGGAAAGAAGGTACTGGTTAAATTTGCAAAAGCAGTCACTTATTTTTTCTTGAAAGGTACCCTGGCTTCTATATAGTGATTAACCCATGCCAGACACAACACAGGAAAGAAGTGGTCTAGGTGGGAAGGATTTACTCAAGGCACCATTAAAATCAGTGCCTTCTAGGTGTCCAGGTATCTTTTAGTATCTGGACTCTTCCTCTATATATTTTCAATTGGAAGAATTTCTATTCTCAGTTCTCCTTACTTTACAGGTGTGAAGCAAAAAGAAGGAATAGTGACCGAGAATGGGAGAAAAGCTAGAATTGAGCAGAAGACCATAGGCAGCTATTGTAATTTGCTCTCCTTGGGCATGCACATTGTGGAATTAATGACAGCATAAACAATAATAGGAGTTGTGTAAGACTTCTTCCTGGCATAGGTTTGACTTACAGTGGGGAACACTGAATAGGTGTAATTAGAACTGTATAAAATTTCCAAACTTTTGAGAGCCTAATTCTGCATATAATTACCACACCTAGTATTTGATTCCATGTATAGTCTCTGCTCTCTTTATGCTTATTATTGCATGTATTTAAACGATAAAAGATATGTTACGTTAAATAAATACAGAAATACGTATATTGTGTTCTCCTTGTGCTTCCAAATCCAAAAATAACCACTTGCTACTATGGGCTGCAACAGTTGTTCTTTTCTTTAAAAAAGTGCTTTTAAAATCTGGAATATTTTTTTAATGTCTTTGACTCCTGTGAGTTAGTTGTAGCACTGTTAGTCAACTGACTACATCAGACTGATTAGGGGCTTCTGAATACTTTATTTGATTTGCTGCTGCTATTTGCTAGGAAGAGAAGAGCAAGACAGTAACTGCTTACTTGAATGACTAAGCTGCGTTGGGGAGCTGTAGAAAATAGCTTCCTGTAATAGCTGCCAGTTTTATTGTTTCGATTTTCTGTGTCACATACACAACTGCAATTACTTTGATATCATTATGCTCTGTGAATTTTTTTGTAGGAGAATTTTATTTCAATGTTCCTAAGGACACAGAGCGTACTGAGACTGCTTTTTATACAGCCAATGCCAGTGTGAATTTACGTTTTGTTCTTTAATTACCAGTAGTTTGATAATTCAGCACTAGTGGAAGAAGGAAGAAGGTGATGATGAAAGTGGTAAAGGACTGTTTGTCACAGATGGAAATTACTGATTTGTTCATTTATTTGAGTTGGATTTTGTTTCCTAGAATCAATCGTAACCAGAATTGCCAGAAAATCCTGTGTTACTGTGATAAAACCAAAATGAAGAAGCAAAAGCCACCTTCTTGTCTGATTAAAAGTGTGACTGTTGCTGCAGGGTTGGGGGCTTAGTGGGGTTTAATTTCCAGGTGAGTTTTAAACTGCAACACATGCAGAAGAGAAATTGTCTAAGTGCAAACACATGTGGTCAGTTGCTCAAAGCAGTTACAAGTCTTACCGTTGCTACTTATTCCCATGCAGTTTGTATGTATGGTGCTAAACATAGTGGGATTTCTTTATGAGGCCATGTAGTGATGTGCCTGTTCTCTTCAAAGAACACAGGGTATCTGAACGTCAGATATTAATGATAATGCATATTTGAGCTTTCCTCAGGGCTTTTCTGAGTGAAAGTGCCTGACTAACAACATCTGAAATACTATAATGCAGGAAATAGCTTATTACTTCTACCATTTCCTCCGACTCAAAATAATTCATTAGCAGATAATATAGAAAAGTGCGAAAAATTACATACATTCTATTTGCAGCTTTTCAGTATTCCGTAAAGGAAAAATTAGTATTAGTGTTTCAACTGATATTAACACATGTATCCCATTTTGCATATGTTTTTAATTTGTCCATCTCTTCTGTATTTTATAATCTCCTTCTTAAGGCCACCCTGTTGGTTCTTTTTTTTTGTTTTCCAAACCTACTCTAACATATAACTTGTATTTGAAACCTTCTTTTAAGTATGTCCTAGTGACTTAATTGTTACAAAAAGTATTACCAGCAGATACTATTTCAACTGTGGATTGAATTTGACTGTTGTCTTAATTTTCTCCTGTAAAGCACAATATGTGACACACTGCAGGGAAGAAAGGAATGTCTGAGAATATTGTTCCAGAGAGTTTGCATCGTCTAATTGGCTGGATTAGCTTGAGGCAGTGCATTTGAAGGTAAAGTGGTAGTGGGTAACAGTTCCATGTGTTCCAGAATAGCATGCTGGATGGTAGTTTTCACAGCATCTTTGACCATTTCCATCCAAGGAGACAATTTCTCAATTGAAAGAAGAGAGGAAAAGGATTCTTCTACTTGGAAGCTGGCAGTGCATGTGTGTGTGATCTTTTTGAGAGCATGAAGACATCCTGTTCCAAGGTTCTTTTGATTGAATTCATACTTCCTTTGTGCTGGAAGGTGTTCCGTAAATTCCCATCCCGTCAATGTAGGAATGCAAAGATATGAACAAGTTCTATTTTGACTAGTCTTGTGGTAATTCAGATTTTATTCCTTCTCTTTCTTAAAGCGTACTTAATACCCTTTTTTTCAGAGGTTATATGCCTGTCTACTAAATGAGCTGATTGTTTTGCGGTAGAATCACAGCATAATGTGGCTGTTCGTGTCATATAGGAACAAATCAGAATTTCAATATCTTGGTTAACAAAAGATTTTCATAATTAATTGACAATGCACTACTGGAGCAACAGTTTTATACTCTTCAGCTCAATTCTCAGAGGTTTGTACAGAGGCAAAACACGATTACAGGTGACCATTAATATCATACAGATTTTTTTCTCCCTCTCCCAGGGATACTGTGTTTTTTGACTTGTATGAATTTGTTGCTTTCTCTTCTGTTTTCTCTCCGTTGTTCTCTCTAAGCATATTTTTTGCTTTTCTAGGACAACTAAAAGACATTGTACTTTATATGATGGACAGCATTCCAGTCTCTCAGGAGTATGTCATATTCCAATGGCTGAGCCATTCTGCACGAAAACCAGAGAGGTCAGTGAATTTTATAATAGTATTAGGAAATGTGGGATTTATGACACTTAGTTGTGATACACTAGTCTAATTATGCATTCTTGGAATACAGAGGCAATATGCACCTTTTTGTTGTGTTTATCAGATACATCATGGTATTAAGGACAAATGTAACCTTTGGAAGGCATGGAAAGTAAAAATCTTGTCTTCCTAAGGGAGGTATGCAGAAGATGTCAGTTGGCAACATAGATTTCCCCAGAGTCTTAATAATAGGACAAAAGATCTTTATTTATCAGGTAACAAGCCAAGAAAGCAACAAAGTTAACAAAGCAGTTAGGAATTAGTTCCATTTTGTTCTGAATAAAGCTGCACCCATGATAGAGGCACTCTACGTACTTAATACAGATGTTTAAATAAACAGTACTTTAACATTCAGAGAAATTACCACATTGCTTTTGTGCTTTTGTGCATTATAGAGGTGGGTGGTGGTGGAGAGTCAAGGCTTAGGATGTTAAACATGGAAGCAAGCCAAATTACAGTAGCCTTTTAATTGTTGCTCTCAGTTATGTCACTTCAAGATTTCCAGGCTTCATAAAGCCATCACTTAAACTAGAGTATGTGAAACACTTTTCTCTTTTTCAGCACTTTTGTAAGCTTCTGGGAGGAGTGTATCTGATTAAATATGTCACCTTAGTGTATTTGTATAGTTGAGGAAAAAGGAAAGTGAAGATTGAACTGCATGTTTTATGATGTTGTGGAATGCTATGATCAGAGGCTAAGGAGATACATTCTTCAGAGGAACAGGAGTATTTACAGCATCAGTCATATTCATCTAAGAGACTTGCTCTCTGCAAGCAAGGCGAAGCTGAATTGTGAAGCAGGTGGCACAATCTACACCCAGAGCATGTTTGTACTTCTGAGCTATTCTGCTTTTGTCACCAATGCACATCAGTGTCATTATGGACTATTTCTGTTAATTGGCCACACTGTGATTTAGAGATGTCCACACTAGCAACCAAGGTGTTTTACAATGAAATAAAGATATTTTAAGTTTCATGAAGAAATGAACCACTGCATATTGTACTTGTGCATGCTTTTGCCCTTCTTGCACTGAGCAGCAAATTATGCAAAATACTTCTCATTTTTCTTGCAGAAAGAGCCTAGCCACAAGCTCTTACCAAAGATTAGCTGGCATTTAGTTGTTTTCTAACTGTGAGCATGATGTCATGTCACAGCAGATAAAAGGAGTTTATTAAGGAATGGATTAAAAAGCGGTATTACTGTAGTGATTGGCATTACTTCACACTGTCTCTCATTTAAAAAAAAAATGTAAGTACTCATACGTAAGACATTTCCTGAGGTTGCAGGAAACATATGCCAAGACTAGTTTTCTTTCAGCTGTTAACTAGCTAGAGACAATGTTTTTTGGGTTTTATGTTTTTTGAAATCCCAGCAGAGAAATGTGCCCTTTCAAACAGAGGAAAAAAACCATTTAGGTACTTCCCAGTCTCACATGTGATCATTATCTCATTAGCCTGTGTATTCTAATCAGCCTGAACAGATGTTCTAAAGAACATGTGGTTTTTGAGCTTTTTGTGGGTCTGAGAAGGAATATTTCCACTTCATTTGAGAATGCCAGATGAAAGTGACTTAAACTTTTTTCCTGGAACTATCTCTGAAAATTATTGGGATAATTTCAGCTCAGTTTGTCCCAATTCAGGGGAATTTCATAGATATGTGCAATAATAATAAAGCCAAAATTGTGAATGTAAAGTACTGTTTAAGGAATTTTGCATCAAAACATCTGAAAACTTTATATTATATTGTATTTGTGCATATACATTAAAATACTCTGGTTTAGCTGGTTTGCACAGTGTAAATTAAATGAGAATCTGAATGCAGTTTATCTTTTTCTCTGACTGTGAAGTTTTGAATAGCATAGGGTTATTACTGCTTTCAGAATGTGAGGCTCAACACAATGTCCTACAGGCAGTAAAGTTGGAACTTCGTAAAGAGTTTCAGAAAGGTACTTCTCAACTGTGGTTTAAGTCAAGTCACAATTTGTCTGTTGATTTATTAACAATGTCATTAACTGACGTTCAGTTAAACATGTATTCAGAATTAGTATCAGCAATAAACCAAAATATTAGGTGTGATTAATATTAGATTAAGTTATAGCACAGAATTAATCACAGAATATTAAGGGGTTAAAAAGGACCTTAAAGATCATCTAGTCCCAACCGTCTGCCATGTGCAGGGACACCTCCCACTAGAACAAGTTGCTGAAGGCCTTATTCAGCCTGGCCTTGAAAACTGCCGGAGTTGGGGCATCCGCAGCCTCTATGGGCAACCTGTTCCAGTGTCTCACCACCCTCACATAAAAAAAATATGTTCCTAGTATCTAACCTAAATCTCCCCTCTTTCAGTTTGTGCCTGTTACTGCTTGTCGTATCCCTACAGTTCCTGATGAAGAGCCCCTCTCCAGCTTCCCTCTAGAACTCTTCAGATATGGAAATGTTGCCAGGTCTCCATGCAGCCTTTTCTTTTCCAGGCTGAACAGCCCCAACTTTCTCAGTCTGTCTTTGTAGGGGAGGTGCTCCAGTCCTCTTACCAATTTTATGGCCCTCCTCTGGATTTGTTCTAAGAGTTCCACATCTTTCTTACAGTAAGGACCCCAGAGCTGGATGCAGTGTTCCAGGTGGGTTCTCACCAGAGCGGGACAGAGGTGCAGAATCCCCTCCTTTGCCCTTCTGGCCACTCTGCTTTGGATGCATCCCAGTATTCCACTGGCTTTCTGGGCTGCCAGTGCACATTACTGGGTTACATTGAGTTTTCCATCGACCACCACGCACAAGTCCTTGTCCTCAGGGCTGCTTTCAATCACTTCTCCACCCAACCTGTAGCTGTGTCTGGGATTGCCACTACCCAGGTGCAGGACCTTGTACTCTGTCTCTTTGAACTTAATGGGGTTTGCACAGGCCCATCTCTCAGCCTGTCCAGGTCCCTCTGGATGACATCCCTTCCCCCCAGCATGTCATTTGCCCCACACAGCTCACTGTCAGTGGCAAACTTGCTGAGGGTGCTCTTGATCCCACTGTCCCTGTCACTGGCAAGATGTTGAACAGTTTTGGCCCCTGTACTGTCCCCTGAGGGACACCATTGGTCACTGATCTCCCCATGGACAGTGAGCTGTTGACCACAACTCTTTGCGTGCAGCCAGCTAGCCAGTTCTTTATCCTCCAATTGCTACAGCCATCAAATCCATGTCTCTTCAATTTGGAGACAAGGATGTATTGCAGGACAGTGTCACAAAAGCATATTAACAAAAGCCACAAATTTCTACATACCTTTCTTTGGCTAATCCCCAGAAGCTCTGCTTTACTCCTACAAACATTCATGCAATCTCATGGATAAATATCCTTCCTCAGCATACGTGGGTTACGCACGTAACAGACACTCTTCTGTGTGCTGCTCCACACAATCCACTGATCCACGTACCAGCGGCAGGGCACCCCACAAGATCATGTAGCACACTTGAGCTGATGCTGCGTGTTGCATCCATGTGTATTGAGTGTAGCCATCTCACAGTGTTTCGCCGGGAAGCTTTTCCCCATGGCCTAAGCCCTGGTGCTAAGAAGTTGCTTCTAGTGGTGTGAGACTAGGTTTTTCACTGTTGCTGTGTTGTGAAGGTCCCTCCTGTCTTATTACAATTTTTCATGCTGCTTTAATTTTCTTTTCAAGCTTTTATTTTCTGTTGATGGCTATTTTAAATATATGTCATCATAGTTCCTTTCCCCTTCCTACCCAGGACAGTGATGAGTATTCTAGTCCCTTACACCTAGACTGGTACCCCTTTATTCCAGTTGTGTAAACTGACGTTATCCAGGCCAAAAGAGAAAGTCACGATTATTCTGCCCTGTATGAGGTACTAGTTGGAACTGTAAAGACTAATATGGAGTTCATGCTCTATGTCAAGTGCACTGCTCTGCCACTGGCATGGGAAAATGTGGTAATAATTTCTACACAGATTTCCAGGGTACTCGTTGAAGTATGTGCTTGTAGAGTTTTACTTTCAAAATGTAAATTTCCTATTACTGTTCTCAGTAGTTCAGCTCCACCATGTGATCATGTAGTGCTCAGTAGAATGCTTTTACCATTCTACTTGCGGTGTAAGCACAGCTTAAATATGCAAAAAAATTCTGTTTCCCAGTCTTCTTGGTCTACACTGAAAACAGTAATCTAACTGGTACTAACAGGATCAGATGAGTTCAAGTTCATCCCTGTTAGTAGGACTATTAATTTTTCTTGTTGGGTGAGGACCATGTCTCTTCTCCTTTGTTGTGGACAACTGTAGCCATATGAAATTTGTCTGCTTTGTAGAAAGCTAACTTCTTTTGTATGCAAGTTTTTGATGGGATGCAAAAGCAGTGCATGAGCGGAATTACTTCTTTTCCCTAACATTGGCATATTTTGCAGGTTCTAATTGAGACTGCCAAGAAACTTGGGCTCCAGTGTCATTCTAGGGGGACAATGATCACAATTGAAGGCCCACGTTTCAGCTCTCGAGCAGAAAGCTGTATGTTTCGCAGCTGGGGAGCTGATGTGATCAATATGACCACAGTGCCTGAAGTGATTCTTGCGAAGGAAGCTGGAATGAGTTATGCTAGTATTGCCATGGCAACAGATTATGATTGCTGGAAGGAACATGAAGAAGCAGTGAGTGAAAGTTTTTTCTCTGGTGTCCTGAGGGATTTGGATGAGAACGTGTAGGTTTTGATAAGAGATGACATACTGAACTAAATCTGTTCTCACATTAGTATCCCTGAGTTATACTTGATGAATGATTGTGAAAGAATAGAGTCATTTGTAGCTATCTCATTTATTTTCATAAATGTGCCTCACTACTACCAAACCTTTAGTTTCCTCTTGTCTGAATCAGGGGGTCTGTGAGTTTGAAGCTCATTAATTCTATGTACAACTTGTCTTCCTGTAGTTGGTCTGGTGTTTTTTTCTTTTGCAGCTCTGTTCAAAATGATGAATATGCTTTAGTTCTCCTGTTTGTGTACAATATACAAATATAAACCGTACACACACAGAGGAAGGATGTTTTTACTATCTAAAAAGACTGTGACATTCTAAGGCTTCACCTTTACACTTCTGAGTGAAATTTGTTTGGGTATTTAAAATGTGTGCTACCAAAATTGAGAGACACCACTCAGTTTTATTGTATTTCTAGGTTTCAGTGGATAAAGTTCTAAAGACACTGAAAGGGAATGCAAATAAGGCTACTAGCATACTCCTTACTGCTATACCTCAGATAGGCTCCATGGAATGGACCAACACCCTGCACACTCTGAAAGTAAGTACACAAATGAGGCTGGTGAGTACAAGGAACAGTTTATGTGTATATGCACATAACACAGGTGTATATTACAAGATGTTTCTGCTTAAATCAAAATGTTTCAGAGTAGATGCTTTAAAGAAACCAAATGCATTCAGGAAGGGCAGACAGATTCTACAAGATTCTTGCAAGTTTTTTGCCAAGATCTAGTTTCAGTTTTACAAGAAGTTTTGGAAAAGGTTAAAAAAAATGGACAGTTATATATGACTGATGAAGTTTGATCTTTCATAAGATACAAATAAGATACAAAGTAAGATACAAATAAGTGTGGGTTTCCAGATCAAAACCATGATCTTGGACCTTGGCACAATGGATGGTCATGTGGAAAAAAGTGAACCAAACCAAAAACATTATGCTCACGTTAATATGTAGAAAAGGAAGAGTTTGTTACAAGATACGGGTAATAACCAGTTTGAAATTATTAGAACTGTGTTATCCCACAGGTTTCAAGTCCATGGTGCATGAAAAGAAATGGAAAAAAAAAATTTTTTTTCAAAATATATTGGCAAGGGAATTCTTAGGCAAATTTTTTCTCGGACAGGGCTTACTTAAATTTTTTTTTATTACCTCTATTTCACAGACATGCTTGAGATTCATTTGTGGCTGTAGCAAAGAGAGGAAAAACTATGTTAAAATAGTTCGGATGTCCATCCAACTTCTCAACAAGCTTTTAATGACAAATAGCGTCCTTCCAGGGTACAAGAGCAGTTAGCATGAGAGCAACTGAGGATTATACTGAGATGGTGTGGGAGACAGGGAAAGATAATTGTATTATGGAAGACAGATTGCAGATAGAAGTGGGCTGCAAGGATCCCACATGGTGAAAGCAGCAGCAGTCTGCTCCCTCTTTTCCAAAAATCACTGTGTTGACTGAAATGTGAATGGGTAAGAAAGATAAGCACAGACATAAGTCATGTCTTCATATACATTAAAGTGTGTCCCTGAAATTCAGCAGTCAACAGACTTGCATGAGCTGTAAAAATCTTCCATGATTTCTGATAGGGATCAAATTTTTGATTTTGTTTTCAATACGGTTCTCTTGTGTAGTGGGTTGATGCTGGCTGGATGCCAGGCACCCACCAAAGTTGCTCTTTCACTCCCCTCTGCAGCTGGACAGGGGAGAGAAGATATCACAAAGGGTTTGTGGGTTGAGGACCAGGAGAGATCACTCATCAAATACCATCCGGGAAAAACAGGCTCAAATTAGAGATACTAATGGAATTTATTGCTAACAAAATCAGAGCAGGATAATGAGAAGTAAAATAAACTCTTAAAAACACCTTCCCTTCTCTTCCGAGTTCTACCTCTTCCCCCAGCAGTGCAAGGAGACAGGGAATGGGGATTATGGTCAGTTTAGAACCCGTTGTTTCTGCTGCTGCTCAGGGATGGGGGTCTTTCCCCTCCAACGTAGGGTTCTTCCCACAGCAGATAGTTCTCCGTGAACTTCTCCAACATGAGTCCATCCCCCAGGCAACAGTTCTCTGCGAACTGCTGCAGTGTGAGTCCATTCCACAGGCAACAGTCTTCCCCAAACTGCTGCAGAGTGGGTCACTGTTCCACAGGTGCACTCCTTCAAGGACAGACTGCTCTAGCATAGGCTCCTCCCTCCATGGGCCTCCCACAGAGTCGCAGCCTTCTCTCAGGCATCCACCTGCTCCAGGGTGGGTTCCTCCACGGGCTGCAGGTGGATCTCTGCACCCCTGTGGACCTCCATGGGCTGCAGGAGCACAGCTGCTTCACCATGGTCCTCACCATGGAAAGGAATCCCAGCTCCAATGCCTGGAGCTCCTACTTGCCTCCTTTTCCACTGACATTTTTGTCTACATAGTTGTTCCTTTCACATGTTCTCCCCCTGCTCTTCTCAGGTTGCAATTACAAGTGTTTATGAGTTAACACAACCAAGTACTCGGGAAAAATGACAAATTCTGAAGCTCCAAAGGCTTTGAGGGCTTCTTCTGATTTTACATGGGAACAACAGGAAAGACTAAAAATCTTCCTTTTTGGGGAACTAAATGTTGATGAAGTAGATTAAGGATTGGTCTTAGGCTTCTGTGTTAATAAATGAGTTAGGCAACTTTGCAGTGAAACAAAGAGAGATATATATGTATGTGCCTCTGTACAAGTGTGTAATTGAACCATAAAGAGTTTTTTAAAACTATTCTCATGTAGTGTACTTCAGTATATTTTACACTGGGAGTTTTGAAGGACTGATGATGGGTTTTTTTGAACTTACCTATTTCGGAGGCACCTTTTCCTAGAGCTTGAAGGTAGCACCTCTTGCATGCCCTGTGGTGATGTGTTAAGGAACAGACAATGGCAAGTTGAATAAGACTGCAGCTGGTACGCTGCTATCAGTGACAGCCTATATCCAAGCCACAGCTTAGCATCTCAAATGGGCGTTTGCAAATGTGTGTTTCTAGTGTCAGTATCATGTGAAATGATAAAGCTCTACATGGACACAGCTTTTCTTCCCCGAGCTCTGTAATCTGCCTGCTATGACTGGAGGAGCTTCACCAGGCAGGGGAAAATATGCTGCCAGTCTCTGCCCACCTGTATTTCTCTGTCTCCTTCCATGAAGGTATTCGTTCTGCCTACACACATGCATGCCAGTGGAATCACCTCTGAATCTAACAGTGGTCTTTAGAAAAGACAACAGTGATGAACGAAAATGTCCAAGGGCTGTTTTTTTGCTAAAGGATAGGCTGTTTACCATCCCTTCTCTTTCATGTATCATTTCATCTGTGATATGCCAGTGAGTTTAGTTTGGAAGTTAATATTTTTTAACTGTCTAATATGACTTTAGGGCAGTATTCCCTGGCTCTCTTGCTACAAAGAGATCATTTTCCAGTCTCAGGTGAAGCCTTCACTCTTTCAGAGCAGGGTACAACCACATGGTATGTATGTCATGGGTCAGGAACTACAGATGATACTGTTGATCACAGTGGTCCAGGTGATTTCTGGTTGGTGTCAAGGAAATTTCTGGATAGGCTGCGTCGTCAGTCATTGGTGATAGACCACTGGATTAACTGAGAATTGTTTAATGAGGTGATAATTACTGGCAGTTGTTGCTGTAATGCTCATTAAATTGTGGCATTCAGCATCCTATGGGGAGCAAGGAAGGCAATTGACAGTACAGGTGCTGAAGTTCAGGTGAGCATACTTGGTTTTAACTAGTGAACTAGTAGGTATTGTCTCACTTAACTAGTGAACTAGTAGGTATTGTCTCACGGCAGGCAGCTCTGAAGAGTCAAGGAGCTCCAGAAAGCTGGCAGGTTTTTAAGGACAGCATTCTCCAAGCACAGGACTGACCCACAGAAAGACCAATCAGGAGACTGACTTGACTGAACAGGAAACAGAGCTCTAGTGTGAAAATGCAGCATTCAAGGGTTGGAAGCAGGAACAAGCTACAAAGAAGGAATCCAGAAGGAAGTGCAGATATGTTAGGAATGCTTTCAGGAAAACCAGAACTTGTCTATGGTTGACAATTGGAAGAGATGTCAAAGGCAACAAGAACTGCAGCCAATGCATTGATGCCAAAAACTTAACATATTAAACGTGGGGTCACTGCTGAATGAAGTAAATAAATTGGTGAGAGCAGAGAATTTCATAAGGAAACTGATAAACTAGACTCCTTTTTATCATTGCTAGGAAAAGTATTAGTTAGAGAGAAAAAAATTGTCCTGTTGAAAAGAATTTTAGTGCAGAATAACTGGGAATTGAGCTCTGGAACTTTATTACAATAAGGTTCAACCTTGTGAGTATCAGAAGAGAATATGTCCTGTAAGGGTGTAAGGAATGTCCTGTTAGAACTGATTTTTCCTACAGTGTGGCTATAAGAAAATCAGCTTGTGGTAAGGAGTCAGAGCTTTTGTGAGTGCTCCTCAGGTAAATTTCTTGGCTCTGTGAGGAAACATACTGGTACTTTTTTTTGAACTTCTGTACTAGCCTTTGAGAAATGATATTTGTCAGATCTCTGATACAAGGAATAATGCTGTATTTTGAGAATTGTGGTAAGGGAATACTGTGGAATAGGTTAGATTGGGTAAGGTATCTGTAGATGTGTTTCACACATCATCCTTGAGTCACTTGAGCATTTATTTGTTTGATAGGTAACAAGTTGAAGGGCATAAAGCTTAATATTTTTTCAGTAATTTTTTTCTAGTCTATCTCAAACTTAAACTGATATTCCTAAGTTATGTATGTAGAATTCTAATCTTCTAAGTATTTTTGCGTCATTTTCCTCCTCCAGAAGTATCTCATTGAAATCAGTGAACATATTTACGTGTCCATAGTATATTGTCTCAGGTGAACAAGGTGGAGGAGGAAGATTAATCAAGATTTCACTTCAGCTGTAGTTGCACTTGTCTACATGCAGTGGTACTTGCAGGCTAAGGACCTCTCAAAAAAGCTGGGATTGAAGTGTTTCTCAGGTCCTGCCCTTGAATGTAGCTAGTGTCAAAGTTGCCTGTCCCTACATAACTAGAGTATTTCACAGAATCACAGAATTAACTAGGTTGGAAAAGACCTTTGAGATCATCGTGTCCAACCTATGACCTAACACCAACTTATCAACTAAACCATGGCACTGAGTGCCACATCCAGTCTTTTTTTAACCTCCAGGGATGGTGACTCCACCACTTCCCTGGGCATTCCAATGTCCAGTCACTCTTTCTGTGAAGAATTTTTTCATAATGTCCAGGCTGAACTTCCCCTGATGGAGCTTAAGACTGTCCTCTCATTCTGTCAGTGGTTGTCTGGGAGAAAAGACTGACCCCCACCTGGCTACACCCTCCTGTGAGGGGGCTGTAGAGAGTGATAAGGTCACCCCTGAGCCTCCTCTTCTGTAGGCTAAATAACCCCAGCTCCCTCAGCTGCTCCTCATAGGACTTGTGTCCCAGACTCTTCACCAGCCTTGTTGCTGTTCTCTGGACATGTTCAAGCATCTCAACATCCTTTCTGAATTGGGGGACCCAGAACTGAACACAATACTCAAGGTGCAGCCTAACCAATGTTGAATACAGAGAGACAGTCACTGCCCTGGTTCTGCTGGCCACACTATTGCTGATACAGGCCAGGATGCCATTGGCCTTCTTGGCCACCTGGGCACGCACTGCTTCATGTTCAATTGGCTGTTGACCAGGACCACCAGGTTCCTTTCTGCTTGGCCACTGTCCAGCCACTCTGTCCCCAGCCTATAGCAGGTTGTTGAGGCCAAAGTGTAGGACCTAGCACTTGACCTTATCATCATTAATCTCAGTTTCCATGGCGTCGAGAACCTCCCTAATATACAGAGCCACCCCTGTACCTCTTCTCCCTCGCCTGTCTCTTCTGAAGAGCTTGTAGCCATCCATTGCAGCAGTCATGTGAGTCATCCCACCACGTCTCCATGATGGCAACTACATCATAGCATTCCTGCTGTACCACGGCTTCCAGCTCCTCTTGTTTATTGCCCATGCTATGTGCATTAGTGTGTATGCACTTCAGCTGGGCTGC
The DNA here is from genome assembly GCA_013400975.1 of Atrichornis clamosus. Lineage (NCBI taxonomy): Eukaryota > Metazoa > Chordata > Aves > Passeriformes > Menuridae > Atrichornis > Atrichornis clamosus. Next base: position 12,192 of record WBMZ01005310.1, on the reverse strand, counting down.
TGATTTCACCCCTGGTTCTTGGGCTCATCTTTGGAGAGCCTGGTTTCATACCCTTTCCCATCAAAACCAGTTTAAAACCCTCTCAATCAGCCCTGCCAACTCATGGGCCAGAATCCTCTTGCCCTTGTTAGATAGATGGATCCCATCTGACTCTAGCAGGCCAGGTCCTGTAAAAGTTGCCCCAAGATCAAAAAAAGCAAAATTCTGCTGATGGCACCAGCACTTAAGCCATTCATTGATAATGTAATATGGGTGCTCCTGCTCCTTTCATCATTCGTCCCCGCTACTGAAGGAACTGAGCAGAACACTAGCTGCACTCCTGGCCCATCAACCGACTGATCCAGAGCTTTGAAGTCCCTTTTAATTACCCTGGTGCCCTTCTTGTCAACCTCATCACTGCCAGCCTGGATAACCAGCAGTGGTTAATAATCAGAGGGCTGAATTATTTCAGGGAGTCTCATGGTGATATCCCTTACCTGAACCCCAGGGAGTCAGCAGACTATGGGATGGGTCTGGTTGACATACAGGGCCCTCTGTTCCCCTCAGAAGGAAATTACCTACTACAACTACCCTCCTTCTTAATACCTGAGGTTGTGTCTGTCTGACAGAGTACAACTGGGAGACTCTCTAGACAGATTATTTTCTTCAGTATCATCTGCCTGTGTCTCTGGATCCAGGGCCTCATACCTATTCTGTAAAGGCACCTGGGAAGGTGATGATGGTTGGGAGGGAATTTTACTAGCTCTGTGAGCATGGGCCCATTTCCATTGCCCTCATCTACTAGGTCTCGTCCTTCTGCCTGATGGTAAGAAAGATGTGGCTCCTCTGACTCCTGCAGGGCTTCTCTCAGATCGGAAGGGTGTAACTTCACCAGTCCATTTCTCTTTCACCCTCCCTAATACTCCTTAGTCCTACTTCTTCCTTAAGCTCTGCCATAGGAGAGAGCAGATCATTCAGCTGCTCACACCACATGCAGGTATCTTTTTCACTATCCTCTGGTACTGCCACCAGGCGCAGTCACTCCCTGCAGCCAGTAGCCTGGACAGCTGCTTCCTTCTTGGGGAGTTCTGTTTGTGTTAGTACACTCTTACTAGCAATGGCTTTTGATCATTTGTAAACCATTGCTGGGGAAAAAAAAAAAAACCACCACCCACCACCAGGAGGGTGACTGCAACCCCGCCTGTGCAAACCACAGTGCAAACAGCTATGCAATGCTCCTGTCCGCCAGGCTTGCACTCGCTAGAGCCTTTTTAAAATCACCAGCTAATGGCCAGGAGATCGACCGTCCCTTCCCCTGAATGGCTAGCAAGAGGGCACTCTTGATAGCTCTACTTCAAAACTGATTAAAAGTCATGTAGAAGTCATGAAAAGCAAGCTGCACAATTTTTCATTTGTAGCCTGTGAACCCAAAGTCCATAATTTAGTGTTTCTGCAATATGGTTGGTTTTTTCAATACCAATAAGCCTGTCACATAGCTTTTCAAAAGTTGTAATGAAAACCCCTTGTGTGCGTATGCCCGTCTTGTAATTCTGTTAACTTCTGTTGTGTTGGAAGAAGTCGAAGATACTATGCACATGAAAGGAGTTACACGTGTTTGTAATCCAAATGGAGGCTACATAGTCTACCTTTAAATGGAAAGTAATTATCTCTGCATTGGCAGAAGAAGCATTTAACTACTATGACTTTGTATTTCAGACGACAGTGCAGTGTTCGGTCATCCTGCCAAAGCAGTAGCAACCTGAATGGACCTTGAAGTTTGAGTGCTTTCAAGGAAGAGTGGATCACTTCTGAACTTCAAGAGGTTATAATTATCTTCAAAAATTGCTACAACATAAAAGAATGGACTAAACATTGACTGATAATCATGTGTAAGGCTGCTGTTAAAATCTTGGTCAGTTTGATCGTGTATAAGATGGTTAAAATTAGAGTTTGATTATGTTTTCAACTAAAGTAGCTCTACTGACAAACCGTATCAGCCAGTGGTTGGAGAAAAAAAGTTATTATCCTCTATTCAGTAGTACCTTTTAATTGGTGGTAGAAAGGAAAGTCTAGGTAATACTCTCGTTGCAATTTTATAAAATAAGATCTAAGAATGCAGATTCACAGGCTATTTGTTTTGCTATTTCTACTTCCCATCTTTTCCTTCAACAAGGCACATGGTTACAATTCACTTCAGAAACATAACAGTAAAACTGAACAAACAATTTCAAATTAAAATTATACTATTTTTATACATTATCCATATTTTTTATTCCAGTGATTTTTTTTAAAGCAATGTATTTGTTTTGTATGCTAGAAGACATGGTTTAATAATTGTGGTGGTTCTGTCACAGCAGCAGTTGTGTGATGAGTTAATGTAGAAGAGACTGAGGTAATGCCTAAACCAAATTTGTGCCTGAAGATGTACTTACGTGAATTACAGAACTGTACAGAAAAAGTACTTTGCTGCCACTGTCTCAAACACTCTGCTGGCCATTTTCTGCTTCATTGAATAATTCCAGTTTTAGTTTCTGTATTAAGTGATGAATGTGCTCGAGTGGTTTGAATGTATGCATTTCAATTTTTTAAGTACAATTTTACTTTAATAAAATAACCTGCTGCTTCTTGTCTAGTAAATAAAACAAATTAAATGTATGCTTCTCCAAGATGTGTGGAAATTGGAGGGGTTTTATTTACTTCTAGTCACTATGTCTCACAGTGACTTTTGCAATTCATGGAACAGGTTGGTGATAATACCTTGTAAACAACGCTTTTAGAAAGACCACTTTTTAGAAAATACTGTGCTGCTCAGAACTTTAGATTCTAAGTCCCTGAAAAACAGGGATTGCTGAGGCAGAAGGGGATAAGAATGCAAGGCAAGCAAGGAAAAGATCAGAAACATGAAAGGTAAGGATTCTCACAGTAATGTAAAAACAAAAAATTTAATCCAAAGAGAAATAGAAGAAAGTATGTACATAAGCACTTTAGCTTGTTAGTCTTATTCTTTCAGACACCCAGACTCCTTCTGTGTGAAAGCCTTTAGATTTGGACATATTCTCCCTAGCAAAACCTGTAGAGGTGCTTTTCAGATACTGGGGAAAATAGCTTAACCAATTTTCTGTATTTCCTGGTGAGTTTTTTAAGAACTTGGATTGCAGAAGCCACAGCTTGAACATATTTTTCTCTGCCTTCCACTAAGCCAAATCAGGTACCTGTCCTTAAAAATTGTTTCCATTTTTATCTTTCTCCCCTAGGGACTTTTCGTGAAATGTATCAGAGCCAGGAAATTAATATCTGGATGTTCTAAGCGAAAGTTGTTTCTGGGTGTCGATTTCCAATCCCCTTGGGTTTCTCTTTTTATGTTTGGTAGAGACATACGAAGGTAATTGTTGCATTATTTTTCTTTGTTTTATGTACTGGATACTTAGTGTCATAGGACAGTGGCACAGAGCAGGTCCATAGGTCGAGGGTTCTGTTACACATTTCTGTTACAAATTCTTCATATGCAAGGCTAGATGAGAACACTAGGTACGGATGGCTGCATCCAAAGGGTTACAGTCCATAGCTCAGTGTCCAAGTGGAAACCAGTAACAAGTGGTGTCCCTCAAAGTTCTGGGATCAGTACTGTGTAGTATCTTCATCAATGAAGTAAGATAGTGGGATTGAGCTGTGGAAGACAAAAACACCAAGCTGAGCAGTGCAATTGGTTATCAGCAGGAAGGGATGCCCGGAGGGACCTTGACAGGCTTGAGGATTGGGACCCCGTGCAATTTCGCAAAGTTCAACAAGGCCAGGTGGGAGGTGCTGCATTTCAGTTGAGGCAAGGGTAATTGAGATCAGCCCTGTGAAAATGGACTTTGCAGTGCTAGTGAGTGAAAAATTGAACATGGGCCAGCAATGTGCACTTGTAGCCCAGAAGTCCGACTATATCCTGGGCTGCATTAAAAGCAGATTGAGAGAGGTGATTTTGCCTCTCTGCTCTCGTGAGACCCTACCTGGAGTTCTGCATCCAGCTCTAGGGTCCTCTGTAAGAAAGGTGTGGACCTGTTGGAGCAAGTCCAGTGGAGGGCAACAAAGATGTTCAGAGGGACAGTGCACCTCTCCCAAGAGGACAGGCTGAGAGAGTTGGGTTTGTTCAGCCTGGAGAGGAAGAGGCTTTGGGGAGACCTTACAGTGGCCTTACAGAACTTAAAGGAGGCTTGTAGGAAAGATGGAGAGAGACATTTCACCACAACCTGCAGCAACAGGACAAAGGCCAATAGCTTTAATCTCAAAGTGGGTATATTTAGATTGGGTGTAATACAATTTTTTATGGTGAGTGTGGTGAGGCAGTGGAACATGTTTATCAGAGAAGTTTTGGGTATCTTTGGAAGTGTTCAAAGCCAGGTAGGACAGAGCTCTGATCAGTGGAGTCAAGTGGAAGATGTCTCTGCCCATGGTGGGAGGATTGGATTATATGGTCTTTGAAGGTCTCTTCCAGCCCAAACCATTATGTGATTCTCTCTCCATGACAATTTTTTCTTCTTTTTTTTTGCAACTATTATTCAGTCCATCTGCTGTGAAGGATTTGGGGTACTGCCTTTCGGTGCAGAGTATTGGCGTTGCTCCTATCATAGCGTCAGAAGCAGTGTTAACAAATAGTAGTTTGAGGCTCTTGGAAAATTGCATCTTGGTCTAGTAAACAGCTTATCAGGATGTAGGATGCTAAATTGTGACTGTTGCCTAGTTTTCAAATATTCCAGGTTCCGAAGTGTGGCCTCTCAAGCTTGACATATCATTGCTGTCTGACAGAAACTTTATGTCTTCTGGTTGTTAGGCATAACTTCTGGTTTTACACGAACATCTCTTACACCAAATGCTGTCTCCTAGAAAAATTAGCAAAGCTTTCAGCAGGACCTTTCAGGACTTACCTGGTTTCTATGTGTAGGCTTCACAGACTATTTTAAAGCCTCCTCTAAACAGTGTTCACTTCAACACAGATACCTAAATAGTAAGCACTGAAGCAAATAAAGTTGCTTTTCTGTGGGTAAATTACATGTCTCGTACAAAATTGATTAGAATCCTGGAAACCCTAATAGAGTATTAGCTGGTGAAATTTTATGTTAAGTTTGCCAAGTCTGCGTCTGTCTTGGTTTGAAAGACAAATGCCTGCTAAGGAAGTTGGGAACGTTCCTGGAATGGAACCCCTCCCTTCAGATTATTGTAACTTTGAAATTACAGGCTTTCAGGCAAAAATACAGGAAAAAGAATAACAGTTCTTTCCTATGAAATATATATATAGAAGAGAACAGAACAAGCAACGCAGTAACAGGAGTTTCCCACCCGCTACGCAGTTTCCCCTTCGGTGTAGCTGTGACCACAACCGGCAGGGGGCGCTGGTGGCTCTGGTGAGGGGAGGGCTGCAGCAGCTCACTCGCGGCCGGCAGGGGGCGCTGTGGTTCCGGCGGGGTGAGGGTTGCGCTCGGTCACTCGCGGCCAGCAGGGGGCGCTCCGATGGGAGTGCAGAACCTCCCAGAGTGTGATGGCGGCACGGACAAGGGGAGGGAAAAGGGGCGACTACCCCAGGCAGTCCCTCACTGAAGCCGCGATTGGTCTTCAGCACTGCCAACGGTGGCCAGCACATGCTGGGAAGGTAGGCAGCGCTTGATCACAATGCCGAGCTACTACACAGAAGGAAATCTGGCAGGGACTGCCCCGGTTTCAGGTGGCATCCCACATGTCGGCTCTGGACTCCCGAGTGACAGGGAAGCAGGGAAGAGCAGGCAGGCTTGCAGTGCTGCAGTGCTGAAACTGCAGTGCAAAGAGGTCCCAGAGCCAAGCACACAAAAGCTGCTGCGGCAACCACGCCACCAACTCCGCCAATTCCCCGGCGGAAGGCATGCAGCCCCCACCCACTGGCCAGGCCTCGGGTCAGCCCCAAACCCCTCGCCCCCAACTTTTTGCGGCAATTCTACACCACAATACAGCGGGAGAGTCCACTGTGAGGCAAAACCCCCAAACCCCGAAACAACTTTATTAGAATGCCAGAGCTAGTAGCCACCTTCCTTTGTGTCTTAATCACTGTCTATTCACCCAGAAGGCTACCCCCGCTGCCCCAGCATCTCCCTGGTAACAATGGGAAGAAATTCACTGAGAAGCCTAAATCCTCAACAGCTTCTCATTCTCCAATGGAATTGTACTAAACTTACTCATTGATTTGTATGGCCTGAATGCTTTCACATCTCTGGGGGAGAGAGAACATCCCTGGAGCTAGCAGGAACAGGTCGCTCTTGCATGCTCCTCTGCTGGATATGCCTTGGGGAGAATAGAAAAATGCAGCTGGGAAACAGCGGGTATGGCAGAAATGAATACTCAAAGCCTAATTTGGAGACTGAGTGGAACTGAGTGCTTGCAGATGCATGAAGCAGGAGGCATGCCAGTATTAGGCAAGGACCAGGAAAGACAGAATAATTGGCAAACTGATTCCTTGCTAAAGTTTCAGCTGGCCTCAAAAGTAAATGTCAGAGATTGGAACTTCATTAAATGTCCAGATCCACAGACCACAAACAGAAGTGTCACTGCAGGGTAAGTTCAACATGCAAATGACAAATGCAAGAGAAGACATACTCCCACTCACAGGAGCTTTTGTTCAACTGTCCCTTCAGTGATGTTCATTAGGAGTTCTGTTTCATCTTAGCACATGAGTCACAGGCAATAGATCTCCTTCTGCTTTGACTGAAGAGACTTCTCGATTTGGAGTCAGTAGCATTCAGACCCAAACAGCCCTTATGTATATTTTAAGCCCACACGTACTTGTATCATAAGCATTTGCTCTCTCTGAGTATGGAGTTGCTATTATCTCCTACCCCACTCTTCACTGATTGTGTGGATGTTGTGTTTTGCTTAGCCCAGCTATCCGTAGCTATTGAAGTCCTTTTATCTTGGATGAGATCTCCTTTTATTTTGCTCAGAGCATTCTGCAGTGTGCATATTAGCAATGTAATGTACTGATGCCAGTGCAATACTCTTGTTGAAATATCGCACTAACTAGACCATGAGGCAGGCCATTAGATTTACTTCTTTTCTCCTTTTTCTATTTTCTCTGAATCATTCTTTGCAGCCTAGCATTGATCTATCTTGCTAACACGAGATTGCCCACTCATATCTCATTTTCACTTAGCTAACACTGTTTCATGCTAACAACATCCAAAGCATCTCTCAACATTTGCACAGGTGGCGTATGACATCAGAATTGAGTTTTTGTATTAGTATTCAGAACAGATCTGAGAGCAGTTGGTGTACCAGAACGGTAACCAGTAAGAGAGTATTTTGTCTATTGAAACAAGCTGAATATCAGTAAGTAGAAATTAATTCAGGAGGTGTTCAGCACTGGGCGGGATCAGCCTTCTAAGATGGAAATTCTGGCTTAACTGTTTTAACGACTGCTTCCTTTCCCCACAACTTGCAGTGTTGGCGTAAGCAAGACAGTTCAAAAGAATTGAAATGAACATTTGATGACACTTTTGCAAAAGTTTGCCATTGTTTATTTAGATAATTTTGAAGTTCTCCACCACCTTCTCTATGAACTGCTCAGGCAATTTGTGATACAAAGACCTGTGTGATTAGGCATACTTGAAAATATGTTTTCTATCTGAACATCGGGATGTCAAAGCTGGCACTTTGAATAGTACGTGTGGTAAGTGAAATGTATTTTAGAGGACATGTGAAGTCTGTCCAGTTGTTTGGTTTTCTACGGTGTGGTTCCTGTAGCACAAGAAGGAAGACATTTTATCTAATGTCTTTTAATTTGATCTTAGAATCTGTTTTAATAATTAGTGCTTTATATGAAGCAGCTTTTTTGTGGGCTTTTATTAACTGTGTAAGAAGGTTCTGAAATATATTTCATGTGTTTTTATAACATGGTCAAACATTAAAATAATTCTTTTAAGTCTGCCTGAAGGTAAGATAAGCCAGTAGCAGGAAGCTAATGGTAGGACTTGCTTTCCTCTTTATTGCTTGTGAGAACAGTGGAATCATCTCTGTCCTTGGATCAGACCCATATTTGATACAAATTCTCCACTCCATGGTGTTACTAGCACCTTGAGTTGACTCTCAATTCCTTCTCTGGCCCTTAGGTTGTTGGCATCTAAAGAGAAAACAGATGTAAAAAAAACATAAGGCCAGCAGTGTTTAAGTGCTTGTTCTCTATACACAAGGAATGCTCTCTCTCCCATGATTTTGATCGAGAAGGGTCTGCTGTCTGATTGCAAGTGCTGCTGCTCATCAACCACATGCATTGATTGTCTGCAGGGATGAGCTTTGTTTAAGAAGCCAAACGAAACCATTGACCCAGGTTGTCATGGAGTGGGTAAATGTGCATCCTTTCAGGCACAGGCAGCCATGTGTGTCTCCCCTTTCCCCAGGCACCTCTTTCTTGAGTTGGACCTACATCTTTTCTCCCCTGTTCTGGATACCTTGTGCCTTTGCCCCATCCTCCCAGCTCTCAGCATGTCTGTTTTCATACCTGTCAACAACCAGCACCACGGAGAGAAAAATATGCTGATGCTGATACTTTCCTCACCGGGGAGATTAAACTCTCATATTCTAGATTACCACTCACCTCCTCAAGTTCAGAAATCCTTGTCTTTGTTCAGAAATCACATGTAGGAGGCTGCTTCCTGAAAGGAGTGACTACTTCAGTGGTAGTGAGCGCTATCTAGTTTGCTGGTAGGAAGTAGGGTATTTCTTTTATCAGAACCCCTGCTGATGATGTCTGCTGATGATGTCTGCTAGATGTCTTGTCCCCTTGGTCCTTTTTTGCCTGAAGCAATAGATGCAAACAGGGCTTCTCACACTCAATAACAAGAGCAATGCTGGATCTAGTGTCAATCATCTGTGTACCTTCTGTGAGGCAGCCTGAAGCCTCTAGTTGTAAGATTCTTGGTTTTCAACCCCTAAGGACCACCTCTAATATCACTATACTTTCTTGGGCTTTGTCCAGCACAGTTTACAAACGTTTTTACCAAAAGCGTGAAGGTACTTACAAGTACGTAGTAAGAGATGGGAATGTGGAGAAATTTGTCCTCTGGGCACATTTCCACAAAGGAAAAGAGTGTTCTGTCTTCTGTTCATACAGTATTTTAAAGTATTTCTACCTCTTTGTCCTTTGAGTTTGGGGGAAAACAAATCTAATTAATTTCTTCAGTGAGTGTCCATTTAGGATTGATTGAGACCTGATTAAAAAAAAAAAAATAGTACCGCTAGGTATGTCATCTCTGCTCTGGGAGTGATTGCCCCACCAGGGCACTTATAAGACACAAATGTCTTCAGAGGTTCCCTCTCTAGCACCTGGTATTTTGGCTTGCCTTCTCCATCTTCAGATTCCTCTCTTTCTTCTATAAGGGCTGTGAGCATTTCCATATTCCTCCTGAGACTCACAGTACATAAGGCTTATTATCTATGTAAGTAGACAGTGAAGTTAATGTATTTCCACACCTTTGTTCCAGGCAAGGTCCATCCAGGTGATTACTTTCTTTTCTGAAACACTTTTCGTTTTTCACTTCTTTGAAGCTTTCAAAGACTTTGAACACAAGATTTAAGGCCTGTCGTCCCTTAGACACAATAAACTTGAGTGTTGCCGGCTGTAAAACTTGGGAGTTATGTTCTCAAAGAGTAGTTTTTCATAATGTGTAATAGCAAACTCTGTTTTTCTATGTGCCATTACACCTGAAGGTGTTTTTATTAAATATAAAATTTGGCAGAGGACACCACAATTGGAAAATACCTTGTCAAATTATTTAGATTCTGGCATCCAAACACAATTGAGGTGTGCTTTATATAGCACATAGCACTGCTGGCTCCTTGTCCCAAATATGAACTCTTAACGATCGCCCTTATACCACCTCTGAAATCACTATGCATAACTCCATGTCAAGAACTTCCCATCCTCTTCTCTTCAGGCAACTTCCCAAGGAAGTTTTGGGTTTTGGCAGCTCTGAGACCAAAGCCTCTGGAAAGGTTATGCTCTTTTGGCACAGCTTTCCCAAGTGGGGAGAGGCTGGTGGAAACCTCGTGGGCATCCCAGTGTGAATGCCACTCCCCCTGCCAGGTTTCCGAAAAGACTCCCCAGAATTCTGGCCCTCCTTCCCACTTCCCACGAGGTGGACAGCTTGCAGGCAGGAGGGCGAGCAGCAGGGACCGGGTCAGGGAGCTCAGAGGCGAGGATGGATGACATGTGAATGGATGTTCCCCGCCCCTTCTGCCAGCCGAGCTCTTCCAGCAGCTTGGCAGGTGGGACGATCACCTGTCCTCAAGCCCCAGCTCGAGAGGCTGACCTGGGCTCCCACCCACATGCAAGCTTGGAGGGTTTGGGGAGAAAATGAAAAACACATTCACAGAGTTACAGGATATTCTGAGTTGGAAAGGCACCCACAAGGATCATTGAATCCAACTTGTCCCACCCACCCTACTCCAGATGGTTTTGATGACCCCTCTCCCAGCTGCCAAAACACCCCCTGTGATTGGATTTGCTCTCCATTTTTCCCCCAAAGAACTAGGAAACAATCTTCTTTTTTTTTTTNTTTTTTTTTTTTTTTTTTTTTTTTTTTTTTTTTTTTTTTTTTTTTTTTTGAGAGGAAAGCAATTCCCGACCCCTCTTTCTAATTTAAAGAAATGGGTCTGGCCATTCTTCAGGACCTGTGCCCTAACCAAAGTGCAGGCTCCAAAACACGGACGTACCAACACCAGCCTTCCTGTAGGGATCAGACAACATAGCCTTCAGATACAGTATGCACCCATGGTGCCTGATTCCACAGCGTGCTCTTGTCTTTTTTTTTTTTGGTCAGGAAAAGAAAAAACCCCTCCCACTTTCAAAAGTAGCTCATAGAGTTACGCAAAGGTAAAAAGCACAGAAGTACAGTTGAGCTTTCCTTTTGCTCTGTGTTGTTTAAAATATGGGATTAAATGATTTGGATATTTTTAATTTGTGTGTGTATGTGCTTAAATAATACACATTCTGTGAAAAGTTCTGTTATTCGACCTGTGTGAATGTGATGTGTGTATCCATATGTATTTATGCACAGACACGCACAGTAAAAAATGAAAGCAACGAACAAATAAAATAATGCCACCCAATTGAGTAGTTCTGCATACAGAACCACGTAATAGTTGAACACGAGGAGTGAAGTGTTTTAAAGCCAATCTCTTTCATGTTTTATTATTGAATAATAACAGGTTTTTCAGCACACATAAGTGGTACAAACATCGGGTAGATGATAGAAATCATGTAGGAAAATCAGAAAACAAAAAGTGTGAAAAGATCCAGATTTATAACCAAACGGTCATTTGTTGTTGTTTCCAAGTATCTGTTTTAGAAACCTGAAAAGTTGGCTTAAAAATAAGGAGCTCGTTGCCCAAATCTTCTGAGTGAAAGGGGTGTCTCCAAATGCAAAAACGATGCAGTAACTAAACGATTACCATTTGTTTTCTCAAAGGAATAACCTTCGCCGAAAACAGCTATACAAAATATTTGTAGTAGTTCCCAAACTGTTATGTTGATCAGTGTTAAAATTTTACTATTTGATCGATGTCATATATGGGTGTTAAAATTGTAAGTTGAGTGGATGGATGACAGAAGATTTGGAGATTAAATTTGTTAACGAGACGGCTAAGGTGTTCCCTATTTCAGAGTGCTACAACATAAAAGAATCTCAAGGTATAACTAAAATGCAAAGCCTTGCGGGGCAGTGAGCAAGCCAGCAAGGGAAACGTAGCATTCTCACTTCTCTAAGCAGCTTTGTTGTAACCAAAGAAATGCAGAGGGAAAAAGGCGGACTTAAATTTTTTTTCCCCTAGAGCACAGGAGAAACATTTGCTGCTTGTGCTTTACTCGCTGGAGAGCCTGAGAGGGAGAAGCAGGAGTGCTAGCCTTGGTCGTGTTTTGGTTTTTTCCTCTTTTTCTCAGGAAATTAAGCAGCACGTGTCTTCTCGCAGAAGCAGGACAGAGTGCTCGGGGCGTGCGAGAGAAGCCCTGGCGGTAACGGGACAGAGGAAGACTCTTCCCAGCAGTCGGATACCGGGAGTGCTGCCAGCCGCACGGGGATACGCGCCGCGGGGTTGGGCTGCAAGGGACGAGGGGACAGGATCTCGGCGGGGGCGGCTGAAGTCGGGTCAGCGCGCAGCCTTCTCGGCGGCCCCCTCAGCTCCCGGAAGAGGCGGCGGGTTGCGCAGGTACCG
>WBMZ01005309.1:0-54632 GCA_013400975.1 Atrichornis clamosus | reverse complement strand
CGCCCCGCTCCCGCTCCCCGCCCTGCCGCAGCACGGCCGCGCCTGAACAGCACCGACCGCCGCACACACGGCGCTCCGGGCCCCGGCCGCATCCCGCACCTGCGTGAGGACACCACTGCTCCTCCGGCTTCCCCCAGGTCAACAACTCAAACACGAGAAATGTGAAATGAAATAATTTCCTCTAAGAGCACTTACAGAGGCAGGATTGACCTGTAGGATGGAAACCTGGAAGGGGTTTCCTCTCTGGCTGTCAGTATCTTAGATTATAAGAACGACATCAAATACAGGAACTGTTGGATTGCAGCTACAAATTTTCTAAAGTTCTTCTATATTCAGTGGAGATCTGTATTTGCACAGTACAAAAAAAAGATAACATCTGTTTATACAAAGATTTTATTTTATACACATTTACCTACAAAATATACAGCAGTTAAAAATAATGGATGGGCAGACTTACTGGAAAAAAAATCCAGAAGACAATTCTTAAAGTTTCAACTGACAAAATGACATTAATAGGCTGCCTTTAAAAGCCAGTCTACCCTGTAGTAGGAGTTACTGAAGTTGCAAGAGCTTTGCAGTTAGAGTCAATTTAAAGAGTTCAAAACATTTAAAAAGGCACCTTGAACAACTTAAAACTCTTAAAACTTGACAGTTTTAGCTATTCAAAAGTTACACTTTATGCATATATCAACCGCACCTTGTTGTTAACACTCTGAATAACAAATTTTGTTATTTTATTGTGGCACTCTTTCTTCACCAAATCTGAAGTTACATACTTAGAATACTAATTTCATATTCTGACTATCACAGCATAAAAATCCACTCAGACTGGTCAGGTGGATTTTAGATACAGTACAACCTTACAATTGGGAAGATACAAGCATATTTAAGACAATTTTTTAAAAACTAAAATCTTAAAATAACAGTGTTTTGAACCAGATCAAACAAGGAACTACGTATGACCACAAGGAAAGTGGCTGGTGCACTATATACACAACTTGACAAAGGTGATCCTTGATATATTTGTGAAGTTCTTTAACAGTAAGACCAGTTTTCTCCAGCACAAAGAGTCTTCCTGCGAGCCTTTTAACCAGTTCCAAAAAGAGTGACCAGGAGACAAGGACAGCTGTAATGAGGAAGTGTGCTAATAAAACATCAGAAGAATGACAAGTGTTCCTTTCAATACTGTTCATGAGAACAAAAAAATCCATACACCAGATATTACTTTTTTCCTGAACATTGGCATGGATCCGCTATTTACAATAGCTTACAAAAACACATAACACAAATGAGGTTTCATTTTCAAGTTCAACTTCATTGCCAATTAACATACTTCACCTGTATGTTCTGTTCCAGCTGAAGTAAAAAAGTGACACTAATACTGAAAAAGAGGTAATCAGAAGTAGCAAAAGCACTGATAATGTGATAACAAAGAATTTGGATAAATATTCAAGAAAGTAATATTGCACACTTTCACTGTCAACTGTGTTAAGACTTTTACTCCCAGGCAGTGACAACCAGTCCCATTTGATTTTTTGCTGTCATACTACCTTTAAAAAGGTCATTTTTGGTTTCCATGGCAGTGGAAAAAAATGAAGGAAGACAGCCCTTATTGAACGTGAGGCCTAGGTTTCAAAATTAATTTTCCAGTCTGCAAGACAGAAAACAAAATAAATAAAGTTTAAACCCTGAAAGTTGAACGCAACAATTACACTTTAGTATTACAGGGCGAGTTTAAAACAACACACAAAACAATACCAAATACTCCACATTCCAGTTTTACAGACACACAGAATTTGTTGAGGTATATACAAGTGCTGTTCAGAAAAACAAACTGCGTGTATTTTTGAATTATTTGCCTTTTTTTTTTAAACAAACAATGTTGAGGCCATGAACCACTAACACTTACATCATCACAGGACATATTGTATTCTGCCAAAACAGTTCGACATCGGGCTGCTATACTGTGTGGATTGTGTCAAGGAAAGCAGCTAACACTTGAACACACACAAAGTAAAAAGAAAAAAAGTAAAAACTGAAAAAGCAGTATCAGCATAGGCTTCAGCAACTACAGTAACAACACTGTTAACCTGACAAACATTATCAAAGGATACATTGATGGTGCCACCACTCTTTTATGAATTCCAGCAAAGAACAAGCCTATTAGGGTAATACAGCTAATTGTGAAAAATGGGTGATTCCAAAGTGATGTGAAAAATGATACCTAGAAAAGAAATCAGATTAGTCCAACTGCATACTTTCTAAAACGCACAGAAAGTTGCTGCCTAGATCGCTTAACTAAAAATAAAATACTGCCCCTAACCACTTTCAAGTACTTGTGAACAATTCTTTAGATAAGCATTGAGGGTGTAGTACTTTGGTAGGCATTGTCCCAGGACACATTCCACAACTATTCCAGACAGCTTGAGAGCTTTACTAAAAATGATCTCCCAGCTTAATGGGAGCCATTCAGTTTCACCACTTAACTGCAGCACCCAGCTATGAAACACACCAAATTCAGCATTAGCCAGACCTTACCTTTTGTGTCTCTGGGTCTATTAACCAGTTCCAAGCCCCAGTTGCTGTGCAGACTGATACCACTATCAAAATCACTAATGAAGAAAAGAACAAGAGTCATAAACAGTATACCTCACTCGTATTTAAAATTTATTTTTTAGCAGCAACTCTTAAGCATTTATTTCTTTTCTCACTTCTGAGGGACAAAGCTTCCAACTGGAAAGTAGAAATGAAAATATGCAAAGAAACTTCTAATATGTGAAACTGCACAAATTTCCTGGACAGAACAAGTAGGTACAAATATCTAAATTCTGTCAAGTGTAAACTTTGATTTCTTCAAAGGATCAGGATGTTATCTTTTCAAAAGAAGGTTGAAAAATATATATCAAAAGCATAGAGCTTCTTCTCAGTATTATATAAATACTTTCTTTTCAGGATAACAGGAAGAAAAGTTAACATTGAGTTAAACATCCCATTATAATTAAAGTAGAAATGCCCTCTTTCATGTGAATTGCAAAACTAGGAAAATTAGCCGTTTGGGAAAACACATGAGCCACTGAGTACAATACTAGTTATGCAAACCTCATTTTAATATGCTTAGAGGATTCCAGTATTTTTCTAAATTGTATCTGACAATAAATAGCAATTCTGAAAGCCAAATGCATCCCTAAAGTAGGTGTGCACAAATTTAGAACTACATATAAATATGTTTGCCTCTTGATTGCTCTGAAACAAAGGGCTTTGAGGTGGTGGTAGTGGTGTTTGGTTTTGCTTTTTAAGTAGTCATTCTGTCAGTTCCTTCATTCAAAATTGACCTCTCAGGAGAAAAGATGCTATTTTATATCCTCTAAAAAAAAAAAACAAAAAAACTGTATTCTTTGAGTTGGGAACTTCAGCAGTTTCCACCACAGACTACTGATCCTAAAGTTGGCAGCATATCTGTGGTAATTTTTGCCTTTCCCCCCCTTCAGACTTTTCTGTTACAACAGAGCTGAAGACATATTCTGCCTTTGTGGCACACTGCTGTAACATTTTCACCTTCCATTTTATAGGGACTATCTCACCTGATCATATTTAGTTTAAGTAACTATAGCAACTGTCTGGAAAATCTGAGACTTCAAAAACCCCCAAAACTCAACAAACCAACAACATAAAAACCAGAATAAAACAGAAACAGAAACAACAACTTATTGTTCCAACTATTTCCAGAATAATTCTGCCTTGAGCCAATTTAATTTTAATCTCATTTATCTAACTCTGGCTAAAGTATTAGTTTATTATCCTGTATTAACTTGTAGCAGAGTGTTTCAATAAATGCCACAAATTTTAAACAAACTTGAAATACAAATTTTTCTTTGTGCAAACTTAAATAAAAGATACACACTGGTAAATCTAAAAAGCTTAAAAGACATAACCCTGTTTACCCCTTGGAACATCAAACTTACTTCTCCAACGTCCTGTAGCTGGTTGCAAACATGCAATATATTCAGTAAGTCTTCTTTCAAAAGCTTTGAGATCTGGGGAGGATGTATATCAAGCATAATTAGATCTTCATATGTTTAGTTAAATTTTAAAGTAAAAGATAAAAGGAATTCATTTTTCCCCTGTGCACACCCACTTCTTAGGCAGAGAAAACCAATACAATGATTGTTTAGATGCATTAAAAGCCCAGCCAAAGCAGTTTTACTCAACTTCAGGTAAAAAGTACAGTGGTGGAGTTAAACTAAACGAAAGAAACATTTCCACTTACAAAAAAGAAAAATCAATATAGTAGAAAAATCAGACTATTTCAGACATCTTTGAAAATACTGAGATTTATAGTAGCTTAAATTGCCTCTCGAAACAGGAAAAAAGTATCACATTTTGAAGTATTAACTATATCAGGAAACAATTAAGTTCTATTATCTATACAATTGCAATTTTTTTTTAAAAAGTTGGCCATTTACTGTGCAAGGGATTATTTGTAGTAATGTGTAGTTTGATGACTTTGTTTTGTAGAAACTTTTGAGTGCCATGATGTATATACACATATAAGCAAAAAAATCCCACAGCAAACACTAGCCCAATGATCTTATTCTAATTCTTTTTTTTATTTAAAAAAAAAAAATCTTTCTTCTTCTTATTGTCATCATTCTCCCACGGTCTTTCCACCGAAAACTACTGTTAAATGCATTTCAAGTTCATACTCCTAATTGTCTCCAAGGAGCTGTTTCATCTGAAGTCCAGGTTAGATTTACAGTTCTGTTCAACAAGGTCAATATTTGACAACATTCCAGTCAAAGCTAGAATTCTACCTGGAGTTAAGTCTTAATTAGGAACAACTTAACTTTCAGCTAAAGTCTCCATCAGCATCAATGTGGAACTTCACTTTGCAAATATTGTTAAATTACTTATCATAATAAAGCAATTAAAGAATTTATTATGATCATTACTAATGCAGTTTTCTAAACTGTGAATTTATTCCCAAGTGTTTTGCAAGTGAATTTATGGGGGAAGATTACAGTATCTTGACTTCAGCCACAGAACGGCTAACTAGTCTTAATTACTGCTAAGAACACGGTAGTTAATGGCCTATCCTCCACTTCCCTTCTGGGGAAGTTAAACCACTGCTAGTAATTACAGCTAATTAACTGTTCCCTGACTAGCACAAACCCCTTCAACTAGTCACTGAAGTGAGAGGAGGAATACAAGGCACCACATGAAAACCTGCTCTTTGAGAAACAGCACCCTGGAGGCATAAAACCAGGCTCTTGACAAAAAAGCTCTCAAAAAACCACTCACATAATGCAGACATCACTAAAATAAAAAATGAAAAAACAAAAATTAAAGTTTCAGCTTATTTTCAAATATAAACATTCTAAGAACCTTCTCTGAGTTGATCCCTTTGGTGGCTGTGACCAGCAGAGCACACTTCTGGGTTCCCTCAGCTTGTACAGACATAGCAACAAAGCCCTGACAACGCAGGACTATCGGTTTCTGTCGACATTGCCGACTTCTAGTGTCAGCTACAAAACACCTGCTAATTCCGAAACACCAGTGCATTTTAAAAGTCTCTACCAGCCTTATCTTTGGACACTAGAAGCGCCTTTCAGGGTTTTGA
Source organism: Atrichornis clamosus (assembly GCA_013400975.1). NCBI lineage: Eukaryota > Metazoa > Chordata > Aves > Passeriformes > Menuridae > Atrichornis > Atrichornis clamosus. The sequence continues at coordinate 49,015 of WBMZ01005309.1, read as the reverse complement.
CATCCTGTAAGCTGTAACTTCAAAGAACTTGTAACCCACACCATCAGTGTCCCCAGACAAGGAGTGGCTATTTGAGGTCGCGTTCTTCAAGCGCAAGAGGAGCCCTGGCACAGCGTAACACCTAGCGAGGCTCAAGAGCTGTAAGAAACGCGTCTCACGCAAAAACCCGTGAGCGGGGAAGTAGCTACCACAGCACAAAAGGGTTTTAATACGCTACAGACGAGCAGCGGCACCGAAAGGAAACCCCGGGCAGCTCCCTCCTCCCCAGGGCAGGCAGGAGCCCCTCAGCAGAGGCCCTCCCGCGGGCCCTGCTCTCCGGGCCGGCCGGGGAGCGGCACAGCCCGCCCCGAGCGCAGGACGCCGAGGTGGCCCCGGAACCCCGCCCCAGCTCGCCTGTCTGGGCCGAGGAGGAGCGCCGGGAGCGCGGTGCAGAAGGAGCCGAGGCCTCCCGCGGCCGCTTCGTCCCGCTCCGCAGGGACGGGGCAGCGCGTCCGGGCAGCCCGGGCGCAGAGCCTGGAGCTCCCGGCGCGCCGAAGAAGCAGCTCCGGGCTCGCTCCGAGCGGCCGCACTCACCCTCAGCCTGGTCCAGGGAGTTCATGGCGGGCGGAGCGGCGCGCACCGGGCGGAGCACCGAGCACGGGCCGTTCCCCCGCGGCCCCGCGCACCGCCCCGCCGGCCCGGCCCCGCAACAACGCCCCGCGCGACTCGCCCGCCGCGCCGCCCGCAGCAAGCGCGCCTCGCATTGGCTACCGGCTGCGAAGGGGCGTGGCTCGGCCAGCTCAGGGCCGAGGTTTGGTAAACAGCTGCGTTACACTCTCTTAAACGGCGTCTTCGCGGTGTTTTTCTTGGGTTTGCGCCTCCTAACACCCTCAAATGACTTGAGAGGGCTGTTTAATATATGTGTCTCGGCAGAAAATAAAAACTAGAAGAGAAGATACAATGCTCTTTTCTCAAGACAGCCCTGAGTCAACCTGTGCTCTTGTTCACACCTTCCACTTGCAGTCACCTGCCAGCGTTCCGGCACGGCCGGGCTGTTCACCCAGGCAACTGCGACAGCCATTTCAGTGCACAGATTTAAAGGCTGCTTTTGAAAACAGAGCTGGCAAGACTGACCTGTAATCTCGTCAGCAGGGCCAGGCAAAGCCCTTGCAAGCTACTGACAAGGATGAGCATTAGGCTGAATATGTAACAAACTCTAGACACATCAGGGTTTCTGTGCAAAAAGATGACACTGGGGCACGAAGAGTGCGATAGGCGGAGGTGGATGCAGCCCGCAGGCTTTGTACGCACATGATGCCCCCCTCACTTCCACTGTGGGGCACCGGATTCATTTCCCCTCCAGCAGCTCTGGTAAGCTGATGCTGGTGGCATTAACACCAGCCACAGACAAGGCTGGGTCCCCTCAGCCCCAGCAGTGCAGGGTGGCAGCAGCAAGTGCCCAGGGAGTGGCTGGGTGCAGGTCCAGAGCCAGCCACACTCTGTTCAACTGCTGGCATTTCCTTTAGCAGGTGTGAGGTCAGACCTCTGAAAATGAGCTTGAAGGAGGTGAGGAAAGCCCTAGACACAGCCCCATCCCTGCTAAGCAAGGCCAGTAGAGAAATCAGCAGTGAGGTTCAGCTGTCAGCAGCAGCAACTCCAGGCACAAGCAAAACTGATCACCCACCAGGAGCTGTAGAAAGTTCAGAGGAGAACAGCGAAAACAATGCGCGCCTTAAAAACATCACCTAGGAAGACAGGTTTTTGCTCTATAGGAGAAGAGGCTCAGGGAGGACAATGTTTACAATCTCCCCGGATGTGGAGGGTTTTGCAAAGAGAAGTGAACCAGTCCTACTCCAGGTCCAGGGCAAGGATGTTGCACCCTAATGACTTCATGGGAGATTTGAGCCTGGCATTGAGGAAGAACCTTTCCATCAGAAGTCAAGGAACAATCCATCTCCCGGCATGCCTGGCAGGAATTTCTGTGGGTTTGCCCAGTTTTTGTTCCCTTAGGCATTAGGCTTACAAGGCTGGCAGTGTCCAGACTCCAGGGCTATCTGCCCTGGCATGTGAGACCTATATCTCTGTTAGGAGAAGGGGTGTGAGGTGCTTCCACGCATCGGCCCTTACCACCCATCCCTTGGGTTTATTGCTGCAGCAGCAGTGTGGCCCTGGAGGGATGGCCTCTGGACAGGGACGGCAACAATGGTGGTGTCCCTGCTGTGCTGCCACATCAGGCCCCGCTCGTCCCGACTGCGCTCCGGCAGTAGCGATCACGTAGGGGATGGCAGCAGCCCAAATAGTGGTCGTCCTAAAGCAGTGCAGAAAGCTTGGCTTTCTTTGCTGCTTGTAAGTGTCCCACTGGACATAGACAGATCAGCCATCCTGATCCCATGGTCCTGCCTGCTGCGGGCCCAGCCGGGCTACAGAGGTAACTGCACGGGTCTGTTTTCTAAATGAAAGCTTTCTGAGTTACAGAGTGACTCGATTAGTGAGCTCTCCAGGGATCCGGGCTCTCTGTACTGCCATCTGTTTTTAGCTAACTGGTACTGGAGCCTGGTTTGTCTTTGTGGTCCAGTAAGAATTTTGTGTTGCTTAAAGCAGAGAGCTGCAGTGCTTTCAGGGGTGGGGTGTAATGTAATTTCTCTCCTTCTGTGGGGCATAGGCAGGGCATTGCTTTCTTAAAGGGAACCTGAAAAATCATGAAAATATGATTTACAGTCATTTTGCTCTCATTGGTTTTAAGCATAATCACAAAAAATTGTGTTTTCTGGAAAGCATCACACTGGGGATGCTCAGTGTTTGCTCACTGAGTGTAAATGATGGCCTAGTATTTTCTTAAGAATGTTTGAGTCCAGCTTACTATAGCTTTGCCTGGTTAGTTTGCACCAGTTTTGCCAAAGCAAAAATTAGAAGTAGTCCTACATTGATAGTGGTTGGAATTCTGTCAGCTATGTGGAAAGACTGAACACCTCCGTGGTGTTTTTTCTGTCTATTGATAAAGACTGTAGCAGATATTAGCACTAGAATATTCCACTGAATCAAAAGACCAGAGTCTAGGAAGTAGGTATTTTCCTCTTTACCACAACTTGCAGTTTGTAGAACCTTAAATTAATCAAACCCTGAGAAACTGGATGTGACTGTGAAAAATGGAGTGCTGTGCATAGCCCTTGGAGATTTCCAGCATCCTGAAAGGATCAGAAAGTTGTAATTTGCAATAGGCAATTTATACTTCTGTGAGCTTGCTGATGTGCAGATCTTCTCTGATCTTGTATATTTCTCTAGCTATTGGGTTTACTTCTGAAGAGATACAGATATCATAAAGCTGGTTTTTATTCAAACTTTGATGATTTGTGACACTTAGAGGCTGAACCTACACCAGGAAAAGAATTCCAAAAGCTATAACCCTTGAGATACTTAGGTAAATTTTAATTCCTTTATTGTTTGTAATGTAAAACTTCCTGCACAGTTAAAAATGTTTGTTTGTTTGTTTGTTTTCCCAAATAGCTTTTACTCTCTTCTGTACAATTCTGTTGACTAGCCAAGATAAATGAGGCAAGACAATGTAACTGTCATGACACTACAACTATGGCTTGAATAAACTGTTTCTTAGGGTTAGTGCATCTGTTAATAATCCTTGGTATCTTTTTCTACCAACACCTGCTAAGCCTTAAAATTGACACCTTAAGCAAAAGGTCTCAGTGTACGTTTGGATTGCTTCACAATGCAGAGATGGTTGGAAGAAACGTGCTTTGTCAGCTTAGAGTGCTATCTCAAGTATCTGTTCCTGAGGTGCAAGGGGTGCATCTTTCTGAGTTTAGCATCTTTGGTATCTATTTCTGGTTCTCACAGCTGCACTTGGAGCATAATGCGAGAGCATCTGTTGGCAGCATCTGCTATCAGAGATAATTAGGATGGGTCACTTGTTTCTTAGTTTGATTGCTTTTCCAGCCTTCTCCTGCATTTTTTAGTCTACCTATCCTTTCTCCTGCTCATTTTCCTCTGAACAATCCCTCCCTCTTGAGGCAACATGTTACTTCAACAATACTGTGGTAATGTTTAAGGCTGTTACAAATTCAGTCTTTTTGATTTTACTAATCCTGTATTTTTATAAATCTGTTTATTGTAATTACTACCTTCCAAGTTGGAAGAGTATAATCCTAACTTACATTTAGTGATAGTGTTTACATGCTTTATATTCCTTTTTTGAGTACATTTTGAAAGCTTAAATCTTATCGAGAGACTGTCCTTTTTTGTTCATTATTTTCCCTGAGAAGTCTTTTACTTATCTACAGTGCTGCTGGGGTTTTTCTGTAAGAGGATCCATATTCAGGACTTCTTGGTTTAGACAGCAAAAGAATTCTAATCAGATAACTCCATTGTTTTGGGGGTTTTTTTGTAGCAGGTCTACAGAAAACATGTTAAAGTTTATCCTGGAAGATGAGCTTCATCAAATAGATGAATATTCTGTAGAAAAGAGAATACCTTTTGTTAGACATCTGAACAAAATCCTAGAGAAGTAGGATCATCTCTACACCATATATGTATAGTGTGGAAATACACATTTTGGGTGTGTGACTTGATGTAATAGAAAATTAATTTTCACTTCTTAGAACTGTAGTATGAAACTAGTTCTGCCACACTGAGTGTAATAAGTTATGGCTTGAGATGCTATAAATGCTTTGAATTTTGGTAGTCTGTAAAGCTAATTTGTGTTCCTCTGCTCTTTTTCTGCAACCAAAGTGAGGTTTTTATATGCTTTTAGGTACTTACAGCAGGTAGAGTAAAACTCACCTTCCTATTCCATGTAACACTTCAGAAGACGGGCTTCTTTTATTTAAGATAACTTAATTCCTTATTTAGCTTATTGTTCTTCTTATTACATTTTAGGGTAGCCTACAAGAATGTTGTGCAGGTTCTGTGTTCTGATTAGCAGAGTGTTTTATTAATCTGGGGTGACTGTTCTTTTCTATTTGTCTTCAATATTACTTCATCTCTAAACTTACTTTACTTTCAGCCCAGGCATAGATTAAGGTAGACTCCATGTTTTCTGAAGTGAATAATATGTAACAGAATCATTGCTATGAAGCAATTTATGTAAAAAGTGAATCTTTGGATATTAGCTTTAGAATATAAAATTAAACAAAACACTGAAGAATTACTAGAATTACTGGGGAAAGATTCTTGAGGCTAAAGTTGTGTCCACATCTTAAGAGAAGCTGTAACAATAAGAAAACTTCCAGAGTGGAATACGACTGGTCCATGAGGAATCTGTTCCTGAAGCAGCATAGCCTGCAGCCTTAGATGTTTGTGGTGCCAGGGGAGCTTGGTGTGCTGAGCCCAGGGGAAACAGAGCAGAGGGTGGAGCAGAGGGGAGGCACTGCAGCGGGTGCTGCTGTAAATCACTGCGGGGTGGGAACTAAATGGTACCGTGATAAACCACAGAGCATCTGTCACACCAGAGGTACATCAGTTACTGAGCTGCAGATCCAATCATTGCCAGCAATCCAACAAGAATCTGCATTTCTGCTGCTTCAATAATTTGCTACTTGTGAATCAGGCCATGATAGTTCTTATGGAACGTGACTGAACTTGTAGTGCTGAACTGGCTCTGCATTTCTGTTACTTACTTAGTGTACTGAATTGGCTATTACTCAGAATTTAAACCCAGCCACTCCCAGCCCCTCTGATATCTGAGGACCAGCTGGAATACAAAGGGATTTATTTTCTGACAAATTTACTTACTCTTAGCACAAGAAACTCCCTTATCAAGTTCTTGTTCACTTTTTAGTAACTTTTTTCTAACTAGGGTACGGATCCTTGCTCTGTCTTGAACCATATGTATTCAGCTTTTCCAGTTAGTAGTCCTTCCCATTTAATTCCCAAGTAGTCTTCTCAGCCTCTTATTCTCCATATTCTCCCACACATTGTATTTGGTTTTCTAAAACCTGTCAGGGAACAGATGTATTCATCTCATTTTGCCTTGTTTTCAAGGGTTCTTCAAATGTCACTCCTCATATGATAATAATGACAAAGTTGTCTTGCTGACTTTTAGGTTGAAAGTTAGGTGTTTAGAACAAAGAAGGACATTTTCTTTGAAATCTTAGGTTTATGCCAAGGACATTTCACCATTAAAAAAAAGACTCATAGGAAAACCAAACTGTTTGTTACTAGCACTGTAGAGAACCCAAGACTGGAAGCTGGATTCGTTTCATTTCTTGTGGGTATAGCAGTGTCATATCTGCACTGTGGGCAGGCAGACCTTGAGAGGTGCAGGGGCTGCTGTTCCTGGTCATTCCCCGTGGGTATGTCCCCATCTCCTTCCCTGGCTGGCAGCTGCCACCTCTGAGTGGGGTAGCCCTTAGGTGTTCTCACCAGCTGTGGTGGGTGCAGAGCACAGTAGGACAGGCTGTGGTGCTGGTACAGCTGCATTCCTGTGGCAGCTTCCTGGGAGCTGGCATCTAATCACTTGTTTGAACTGCTCTGCTCACAGCCTGCTTTGTGCCAGACACAGGAGTAGGAGGTTTGTTGGCTTTTGAAATGATGAGCCATGTACACTGCTGGCTTGCTAGGATATGCTGTATTTCTTGTTGTATTTCTTGTTTTTTCTAACCATGGTTTCGGGCATTTGTTTGTTCAACCTGAGATCCTATTCACAGCAGCTGCCCCGAGGGTTGCTTGCATTCAGTTGCTGCTTTTTTTGTAGGGTTACTTTTGCAAAACAGTGATTCCTTCTAGGCTAATAAGTGCCTCTTTTAAAAACAAACAAAACAACCACAAGCACACAAATCTGGTTATGGGTTGTTTTCTTGCATTGCTCCATCCCATACCTGCTTCCAGAAGGGCATATTCTGAAATAGCACAGCAGTCCCTCTGTTAAGTGAACTTCCCTTGCTTTTCTCTCTGTAGTATTGCAGTTATACCAGAGAAGTGGGAGATATTTTCTCTTGAGGTTTTTGGTTAATCATCTTTTGAGGAAAAACACTGTTTCTAGATAAATACAGAATCTAAATGGATTCTTTATATTTAATTATTTGTGCTCAATTAGGTTATCAGTACCTTTAAAAACAAAATGCACACCCCTACAGCTGTCATATGTCTTTTTGCATTAATACATGCATTAGACAGCCTTCCTCTGCACAATCCTCTGCATGTCTTTTGTCTTACAACATAGGATTTTGGGGAAGTCCAGGAATTAGTACAACTAGAGAGCAACACATCCCAGCTGTGTTTTGGAGAGTCCTTAATACCACTGCAATAGAAATATAAAAGAAAGTGAAAAACAAAAACCCTGTGATTTTTCCTAGCAAAGCTGTACTCATGAAAGTCACGTCTTAGTATAGGCTTAGGGAAGCAAGTATATATGAGTTTGTCTGATGGCAAGTTCAGGTTACAGCTTTTCTGTAAGGTCTGTCTGATACTGTAATTGAAATTAAAAGGCATTCAGTAGTTTAGGCAAACCCAACGAAGGAAATCTGACCTTTTCACATCTCCCTAGAGTTTGCCAATGAAGAGTGGTGAAGGAAAAATAGTACATCACTTCTACTTGATATGACACTCTTTACAAAACAAATGTAGTGTGAAAATCTATTAAATGTGCTTATTTTATGACACTTTGCACTTGCTGCTGTACACTTTTCAGTACCTCTTTACTTAAGGGAAAAATGGATGTAGCAAAAGCTTTAGAAGCATCTTGTGTAAGCAGAAAGTTTGGCTTAAAATGTCCCACTGTGGCTGCAAATTTTTGCTGTGACTGTTGTGATGTCAGAGCAAAAATGCCTTATAACACACTTAGTGCAGCTCAGTCAGCTACTCCTGACAGTGCTTAAATGGAAGAAAGTTCAGGAGAGAATGGTACAAAAGTAATGCTCTGTGGGTTAGAATAGATGAATGGGCTGTTCTCAGTAGAATAATTCTGAGAAGTTTGCAGCCAAGTTTAACCATGTTTCTTATGCCTTTTTTGCATGTCTGACAAATATCCTCAGGGAAAAAGAAAAGGGGGGTTAAAAACCCTTGCTTCAAAGGACTGTTTTTATCATTTTTGACAGTATTGTTAAACAGTAAAGTAGTGAAACTTGGTGAAGTTCTAATATAGTTTTGCAGTCTGTGCTATTCCTTAATTGATTTTTCACTTGGTTGCAGATGACTACACCAGGGATGATTGTAGAGAGAAGCTACACATGCACTTTTACCAAGAGATGCAGCAAGAATGAGACACCTTCTGACTGTCATTGCTGCCACCAGCAAGGAGCAAAAGTAGGTTTCTATTAAGGGGGGTTTTTTTAGGTAATTCTAGTACAGAGATGGTAATTACATAGGTAAGTGTAACCCCATTCAGAAATATGACCCTGCAAATATGTAGATAATGCTTGAAGATCATGCCTACTTAATGTTTCTGGATCTTCTTAATACTTCTACTTAGTCCTAAAATTTATTATGCATCTCCTAGGCAATATTTTTTGCACTATTTAATTCTGTTCCTCCTCACAGACCTCCATACTTGACATATCCCTTCTGATAGTCATATGACTGGGACTACACCAGGGATTTTCTGGTTTGGTTCATGGAGTGTTCACAAGTGTACTGGTACATAATCTCTCTAAATGTGTGTTAGAAGTTCTCTGCTACTATGACAGTTTAGTGATCTATTGAAAAGTTTAGCATGGACTTGAAATCCAGATAGAACTGCAGCTGCTTCAGCTGGGTTGGTTAATGTGTCTGAAATGCAAAGATCATGCGCAATAATTGGAGCAGGTTGTAAATTGAGTTCTAATTTTTTTTAAACTGTTAAATAGCAAAGCTGACAAATCAGTTTGTTTTCAGTTGTTTTAAGCCAAATATGTGGCTTTATTACATAGATGAAAAGCTTTTAGAACTGCTTTAAAAAGTAGGTGTACTACAATATATGAAAAATTAGTTCTTCTAATTTTTTCTTCTGACTGTTGTCCCATTGGTAATTTCAGGATCAGTGCTAACAAACCTTTTGGTGGTGAAGCAAATGGAATTTGTGACTTTTATCTCCACATTGCTAAGAAATGTGATCTTCCAAGTTAAATGCTAAAATCGAGTCATCAGTAAAATTCTTAAAGGATAGTGTTCAGCATCACTCCTCGGAACATATGTATTACTAGTCGTGATTTCTGTGCTATCTTCAGTATTTTTGCAAAAAACCAGGCTGCTAACAAAATTACACTAATATCAGTGTCAGACAATATCCTTTTCAGTTGAATATTTACCAGTACACTAGGGTGATCAGAGAGAATGAGATTATAAATATAAATAATTTTAATATTTTTCTCTCTAGCACTAAAATGTGATCAAGTAGGAATCATTAACTAAAAATCTTTCTTTTATGTATATTACAGCTTCCTACTATAACAAATGCTTTCAAAATTTTCTGTGTAGCTTAAAACAGAGATCACAGTTACTTTCCAATATTGTAGAAAGTGTTTCTGATCAAAGAACACATTGTTCTGTGAGTTTCTCACACCTCAACATTGGACGTGGTACTTGTGGCTTCTGACACGTGCAAGATGGCAACAGCACAGCAATGGGAAACAATGACACAGACTTTGAGTTTTATATAACAAACTTCTCTTTTTCAGGGGATTATGCTAGGAAATCAGTTACAAGAACCTGAATATGTGGTGAAAATAACATAACTCACTTAAGTCAGATCTCATACTTGCACCCCAAGAACTTAAATGACTGTTTTGTATTCTTGAACAGCTCAATGTAGCACTTTTCTCTTGCCCTGTAATCAGGCTTCATTATTCTATCCAGAGAAAGTTTAGGTTGTTTGAGAGATGTCACTTAAAATATTCTCCATTCAGAACTGCAGTTTACATTTCTTTCAACCCATTAAAATTTTAAACACAGATTCGTTGCACTTCTGGGTAACAGAATTTGACCTAGTTAAAATGAGACAGCTTTGAAATCATTCACTGAATTAATTTCTAATAATGCATAATACATGGAATGATTAAATGTTTGTCCTGGATTGCTGCTTACATGGCATAAAATGCATGTAACAAACTCACATATAATAACTAAATGATAGAAAGTTATATAGCAAGTGCCTAATTATAATTTCACTTTCTAGCATTGATTCTATGTAAATAAATAAAAATCCTTAAGATTTATCTCTATTTGTTTCAGAACTTTTTATTGTAAATTTACAAATTTCACATATTTTCATGTATCGGGAACACAATAATAAAAATAGCAACTATAAATAGTGGGCAACTGCTCTCTCACAGGTAGCAAAGTGTTTGATCATCTGCTAATGATGTTGAGGATTTAAGTTGTAATAGCACTGTACACAGAAATGTGTTTAAATTAGTGATATCCATCAAAATAGAATTCAATTCTTGCTTTAACAGGATTCGGTAATATAATGGTGTACAAACTTAATTGTACCTATTTTAATTAAAAATTTAAAATCCAGCATGATATCTCTAAAAAAAATCCTCACCAACCACATATGTAAGTTATAGACTTGGAATACCTGTGTCATTTTGTCTGTAGAACTACTCTACAGAAAACTCTCGGACCCTCTTGTGATAAGAGGATTGTGAGATTCTTGTAAGATTCTATTGTGCCCCTAATTTCTCTTGAAGAATCACTCAGCACTTTTGTTCATTTAGACTAAGTCTTACTGAACAAACTCATCTTTCAGCTGCAATTGAAGACACAGTGACATGAGGATGCAAGGCCATGGGCAAGCATTGCCACCCACACCTTAAGCAAACCTTCACCTCCTCTGCTGCCAAACAGTATTGCTGTCTTAGGCCAGACACCCCTTCCTAAGGCTAAACCTTGATTTGGGTGAAAAGCTGTCAGGGACTCTTCTTCCAACACTATTTCAGTTTTGTATTTCAAAGCAATTAATTCTGTTTTTGTGACTGACATGATCACTTGCCACAGTACATTTACTCATAGAAGCAGAACAAAACATAGTAGATACTACATGAACTGCGAGTAGATGGGTGAGATGTAGAAAAGTCTGAACTTGCAAATATTTGGCAGTGATCAAATAACAGTTGAAAGACTGGAACTCAGCCATGCTATTTTCAGAGCAAATTTTATATGAAAGAATTGGAGAGTAGGGGAGTATACTATTCTTTATCTAAAAATGAATTCATTCTAACATTATAAAAGCATAAGAACATAAAGCTCATCTTTCATGTCCTTAGTCTGAAATCGGATTCAGCTACTGTCCTTGCATCTGTTTGAAGTTGGTATGGGTTGAGGTGAACACCTGGCTATTTTAGAAAGGCTTTTTTTCCTCTCCTGTTGTGAACTTTTCCCATTCTACAAAGCTTTCTTTTTTAGTTACCAAGTTGGTTGCAATTCTTTTGAGTTACTGAAGCTCATGGGAAACCAAAAGGGCAGCAGAAACGGTGAGGGCGGTTCAGGTTTTAGACATGAATATTCTTGGATGCATAGGATTAGAGTATAATGATTTATTGTAAATTAAATAGTGCTTTAATGATTTAAATTGATGGGGATGTCAGCAAAAATTATTGTGACATCTGCTTAATTGGATTATTTTCTTTTATTAAATGCTAGTGTAAAAAGAAACTACATGTACACTCTTGACAGCTATTGATGTTAGTGCTGAGTCTGATTCTTTGGATGAATACTAGGCACAAACTGTATCAAAACTCGTGACCTACATTGTGATCATGGATTCAATCCGTGCTTAGAACCAGCCTCAGATGATATCTAATATGTTTGTTATGAAATAAAATCTGTCTTTCACTTTTCATACCAATTGCTCTTCGTTTGTCAGTTTGTTTTAACTTGCACGTGCAGGTTAACATTAATATCAGAGAGTTTCCCTTCGTAGTGTGCCCATGCTGTGATCAGTAACACTGCAGGCCAGGGGCCCCTGATGTGAAATACCTGCGGGCAGGTTGGGCTGGTGGCTCAGTGGCTGCACCTCTTTTCAAGCAGGGCACTGAATGGGAGAGGCCAAGCAGTTTGTAGCTGTTGGGGTGTGGTGCCACTGCTTTGGCTGCAGTGCTCATTTCCAAACCTGTTTTCAGACACCTGTTTTCAGGCATTTCTTAAGCGTGGTGTTTTTAGACCCTCAGTAAAAGAGGGTCCTATGCAAAGGTAAGTTTTACTGTTTGTTTTAAAATATTTGACAATAAAAACTATTTCCAAACAGGACTGTCAGATACAAAGGATAATCTTCCACCTTTTCTTTTAGTGCTTGCTAAAAGATTTGGACTTCTGGAATATTCTTGACATCAAGCAGTAAGATCACTTAATATCATTTCAGTGATGAAAACAACAGCCATCTTTTTTCAAGCCAATGTCAGCCTGAAAGATACTGTTACTATATTGAAAATAATTAGATACTCCTTTCTTTACTTCCTTCCTTTCATGATCTTCCTTTTCATTCCTTTCACTCTACCCCTTATTCAAAAATCCACCACCGTGTGTTTATACTAGAAGGAACTAACATAGCAAATTTTCATGCCCAAATTTTCATGCCCAAACATAGCAAATTTTCATTAAACTTTTCAAAGTTTAATTTACTAATAAAACTTTGTGAGTTTTTGTGGACCCTTTGAATGTTGTCATTCCTTTCCAACCACAGGCATCTATGCAGTAGCCTGATTCCGTCCCTTTCAGGGTGGGACACCACAAGGACATGGAGCAAACAAAAGTTTATAGCAAATCATTAAGTTTGATAATACAATAAAATGAAACACTGAGGTGGCAATCAACCTGTCATTGAAGTGATAGAAGTGGGGAATTGATTTTTTAGATGTAAGGAGATGTGGGGAGGATGACCACATACAGAAACTACTACTGTCTTACAGTATTTGTTTTATTTTGTCACAACCATTCGTGTTGAACCAGTACAGCACCAATGGAGTTGAAATTATAACAGTGGGAAAATTAAGGAAAAAATTGCAATAATTGTACTTAGAAAAGCAGTCAAGAAAATGGATGTGAAGAACCACCTTAATCTGTAGTTATGTACATTCCAATCAAATATCAGATTTAAACATTTTTAACATCCATTCTACAGAAATGCCAAGTATACTTGGACTTAATACACACAAAATAAATGACAATGCTGTGCAAAAATACTTAATATCAAGATTAAAATATCGCTTGTAGATTGAACATAAACAAACATGCCAGCAATGGTGATCTTGAAATTTATGTGCATTTTTCCAACTTCTGAGAGAGGCAGTTACTTTCATACAGAAAATAATTTAGAAGCATGTGAAGCACATGTTAAGTTCCTGGAAGTAACTTCTATAATGCTTTATATACATCATAGGTATTACTTGCAACCACAATAGGCACATCACATTTTCAGACATGAGTGAAATTTTAAAATGATTGCAATTTCTTTAAAAATGTGAAGTAGCTTTTGCCTTATATTTCTGGTGTGTGACAGCTGTTTTTCATAATTGCAGAAGAAATTTCCACTGGTAGTAGATAGCAAAGAACAAGACTAATATGTGTACTTATCAGTACATCAGAGTATTATTCTTCTTGCAAGACAGGCTGTCTAATGCCATCACTGTGCATTGTGTAGTGGAGCACTTCACCATCTAGAAGGTTACGGTGAATTCAGTATTATGTTTTTCTGATAGTGCTTGCTGGCTTTGCTCTATCATAGCTCATGCTGTCAGATGAGTTTTCATAATTAAATTTGTTAATTCTATGAATTAAATCTGTTCATAATTTTTTTCTTTTTGCCAAGGAACAACACCAACTATAGATCTTAATGGAACAAAATTTCTCTGCAGGGCAAACCACAGAAAATAGACCTGTGCTTCAGAACTAAGTGGTGTCTTTCTGCAAGATCTGCCAATTTATTTTTATCTTGCCGCTTTTTTCATTCATTCATCATTTTCATTAATGCCTTAACTAAACCCTTAGGAACTACCTGTCAGCCCAGGAGTAACTAATAATATAACTCAGTATTTTTCAAGACTCTAATATCCATTTTTAGGAATGACTTGTGGTAAGTGATAGTCTAATGGTAGTGCCCTCTTTGGATAGGTAACTAGTCCTCAAAATTATTGAACCTCACCTAACTCCTATCTATGAATTTATTTGGCCGTTGATACTGCAATGTCTGAGAGCTGCACACACTTATAAATTGCCCTGCTGGTGTCCATGTGAGAAAGGAGATTGCATAGGCTTTCCCAGGGGAACCTGGAAGCTTGTTTCGGAGTCTGGAATTGAACTAATTCTCTTGAGCCCCACAGTAGGTCCTTAATCACAAAATCATTCCCTACTTCCCCCAAAGGGATTAAATGTAATAACTTGTATCATTTAAGGGCTTTTCTTTTTTAACACTTGAGGTTGAGGTTTTGAGGTGAACTTTGCTGAAGAGTTAGCTGTCATAGTGTAGAATTTCTCTTTCCAGAGGCAGGGAGTGGGAAGTTGCAGTGCTGCTCTGGCACACAGGGATTGATCGGGCCCTGCTGGCCCCGCAGTGGCCTCCAGCCACGAATGGCCCCTTGGTAAACACTAATCCCTCTGTATCCCGAGGAAGGTGCTAAAACTAAGTATCCTAAGGAAACAGTGAAAGAGATACGTACCTGCACTGTGAAGAACAGAAATGAGAGAATGTAAAAGTGAAAAGGAGTAATATGTTGCCATTTTAGAAGCCAGCTTGGGCTTCTTCACAGATGAACAGGAAATTTAAGGGAGCTAAAACAAATGCAAAACCAGTTTATGCCTACATTTGGACACAAGTGGGGCTCTTCTGTGGATGCTTACTTTTCAAGAGAATTAGATTTAAGTGAGTAACTAGAAATTAGAGTAAAGCTAAACTCAGCATGCCTATGCACAAAGGAAATAATGTTTGAAACTTCACTCATTTAAATACAGAGAAAAACCCCCACAAACCAACCAAGCCCAAAAAAACCCCAACAAACAAACAAACCCAAGCCTTGCAGAATGTTGTCATCTAAGTGAATTGTGAACTTTGAATTTATTTTCCCAAGGAAACTTTTGAGCAGCGTAGGTACTTCTTTCATTGTCCTGCTATTTTCATACTCTCAAAAGTGGTCTTAGGCAATAATAGACGAATAAAAATGTTTGTTTCTCTTTCAATGAGATGTTTGCTTGAGGTATGCTCTTTTGAGTTGGTTAAAGAGGCCAATGGTCCTTAAGCATTCTGGGGAGTGCTGGGGAGTGTGGAAGAAGAGAGTGATGTACAGGACTGTACAGGTGAGTAAAGAGAAAGAAAAGGCAAACTGGACCTTGAACAGGTAAATATTTAAGTCCTGCTGCATTTTAGAGCTGCTGACACTGCTTCCCTTAGGGAAGAAGTGCCCCTGTGGTTGAGGCGTGGTGTGAGGGAGCCGGACAGTCGGTCTCTGTCCTGCCACAGAGCGCTGCCCGGCGCGGGGTCACCTGCTCAGCCCAGGAGTGTGAGGGTTGCAGTGCAGCCTTAGACCCCTCCACGTGGAAAATGGAGAGATCAAATGCCCACTTGGCTGCTTTTGCTGTTCATTTTTGAGTCACCTGTGAGTTTCTGGGGGTGTCTCTGCTCCCCACAGAGACGCCACCTGTGTGTGGACTGTGGGGCTCTGTGGAGCTGCCTGGCTGAGGCCAGGGTGGAGAAAAACTCTCTCCATTGTCTGTCTTCAAACCTTCGTGTTACACCCGAGGATGGGAATGAACCCAAAGGCTGGCTGGCATCAGGGCCCACAGGAGCGCTGCTGGGGGCCGAAAATGGCTCCGACACATCCTTTGAACCATCTGCTGTTGGTGTTCCAAACTGCTTAGCTGGGCAGGAGTCACTCGAGGCCTACGTCACATTTTACCAAGAAGAAAACATATCAGATGAGGTTTTAACCAGAACCTTGCTCCAGTGATCAAGTGAAAAAAAGGAAAACTAACTTTCATCTGTAGTTAAGGCTGACATGTGGCCCAGAATGCTTTAATTATTGACTGCTCTTCATATTGCCAGTACTGCCATTGATTTACACTTCCTCAGGTCTCACGTAGTGATATATTTTAAAGCCACAGTATTTCTCTTTCTCATCTTGCACTCTTATATCTCTACCTGGATTCACTCTTCTGAGAGAAAACTTGAATTTAAAATATTTTTCAGACAAACACCAATGCTATTCTGACCTGCTTTTGGACTTAAATATTGTAGCTGGAGTAAATGAAAACACTGTCGTTGGGCTGTAGTCGCTCTGCAGAGACCTGGTAAAGTTTGAGTAACCAAGACAGGAGAAAGAGACTTCCACGTTTAAAATGTGCATTTTGGGGCATAGAACATCCTGGCTGCATCTCAGCCTGATGCTGGTCCTGGTGCCATCCACCTAAGGTGACAGAGGTGGGAAGACGAGGGAAGGGAGCTGGAGGCTGCCCAGTTCTCCAGCTGGCAGCTGTACTGTGCCTTGATGGCTGGAGATGCTGAGGAGGAAAACAGCTCTCACTGCTAGCCCTTCACCAGGAGCCTGGGAACTGAGCACGAATCATGGAGGGCAAAGAGGCATCTGAAGCTGGTCTCCTGCTGGAGCAGATCAAAGTGGCACAGAGAGCCTTGTAGCTGCTGCAACCCAATCAAGAGGGAGGAAATGGTGTCCTCACTTTGCCTTTTATTTCCATGGACAAAATGCGGGTGGCTTGCTCTCTACCCACTGCAGACTGGGGAGGAAAATGCACATCTCCCTTTGCCTGTGTTGTTTTATATCCTATTGCTTCACCAGCTGTCAACTAGTGATGGGCAGATGAGTATTGTGCCAAGGGTGGGCAGCTCACCTGCTCCACCTGGCAGGGCTGCCTCTGCTGCAGTGTGCCAGGAGGAGGACCCTGCTGCAGGTAAGAGCCTCTTCATGATACGTTTGTCTAAAGTAATCTGCAAGACACATAAGTAAGCTTCAGTCAATGCAGTTTTGCTTATGCTTGTTGTTGAAAGGCTGTGTGTAAAACCGCAACACAGTGGGCTTAGCTGTTTCTGTGCCTTGTGGTGCCCAGGCATGGTATGAATCCTGGGTGGGCTGTGGGAAAACCTGTCTGCTCAGTCCCCCTCCAACATTCACATGAGCTGTGGGCTTGAGAAAGAATTGTTAGTTTATGAAGGTGATTTCTCGTGTTTTCCAACTGCAGAGTATGAGTAGGGAGACTGGGAGTTATGTACCAGACTGTGGTAGGGCAGCAGTAAACTTTGGTCTTTGCAACAGATGTGTTGAAAAATACAAATATTGATTGGCTTGTTAATTGCTGAGTGATGAGTGCTGTTGCTTTAGTGTCTGAGTGCATGATGATGGAAGCCTGATGATTAATTGCTTTAATGCTTTTAGATACTGTTCTTTTAAGCACTTCCTAATTCTGTATTCTTTCTCAAACTGTTTATTTATAGTTATCTGTGCTACATAGGGTTGGGAATAAATTCTTTGTTGTGTTTTTAGTTTGCTTTTTTGTTTTAACGAGTTTTGCTAAAGATGAGAGTGCTAAAGATGAGATGTGTGGGTACAAGGCAAGAAGATGTTTCCTCTTGTGATAAGAAGTTTTTACACGTGCTTGGTTTTTCTTAGTTTGTGGGCTGAATAAATGGTGCGAGCCTAAAGCTCTTATCCTGTCTTTTGGGCTCATTTGTGTGTTGTAAACTTCCTACTGATGTTTGTAAAAGTACATATTTTATTGAGTATTTTCCTCTTTGGTATTTTTTCCTCATAATCCTTTTATAGTGTTTAATGGGGTGTAACACTCTTCAGAGGTAAGTGGAATGTGTAGAGGGAAGAAAAAATCCATTCTCAAGTCTGTTATGAATGAAATTATGTGCAGTGTTGGCTTGACAGTACTTAAGCTACTTCGATGTCTTAGCAGCTTCTTAATATCCCTTCAGTGGGAACTAATAGTTCAGAAATGTTCCCTGCCAAATTCTGGCATCCGTAATTATAATTCCTGATTTCCTGGGTACATCTTAGACTCAAGTCTAAGTCAGAAACTGAGAACTGTGTCGCTCTGATTGATTTAAGGTATGTTCAGTGCTGGTTTATGTATCGGGGCTACATTAACAACACTAAAGCTTCAATACCAAGTTTTTAGAAGATGCTGAACAGAGGCTCCACTTCAATCCCATCCCAGACGTGAACAGTGATTTTGCTGTATTCCCTAGTTATGGTTGTCCTCTGTCATGTGTGACTACTGTTCACGTATTTCTGCAGGATGCTTGTCTCAATATACCTGGGATATTTTAAAATCAAAGCTGCCTTACGTAATAAAGGCAGAGGGTGTTACCGAAATTGGAAGCTTCCTCATAGATAAAAGTCAGCAACAGACTGTAATTCTCTAAAGCTGTAATAAGCCTGAGAGCTGAGATATCACAAAAATCATGATCCTCTTCCTGGAGTTTCTAGCCTTTCACAGTGTTTCCGTGTAACTTCAGGCAAACCACATAAAGTGTCTGTTACTGGATCGTGTTTGTGTAAAGATTTCTTTATTTTGAGTACCCAGCTTGGTACGCTGACAGTGGATACCCCAAACCCTCTGAGTCTTTTGTCCTCAATGACAAGGGACAAGGAAAAGTCAGAGAAAACAGGAGACTGTGTCCAGTGTGTGCTTAATGCTGGGTGGTAATCGAAGTCACTCCTATAGTTATACTTCCTATATAAAAAAGATCCCCCCAAACCTGATGGTAAATAAAATGATGCTCTGCTCCTTATCAAATAGACAGTCACTTAATCAAAGAAGTGCTGCAATTTTGTAACCAGAGTGTGTGCCATACTTCACATGAGTATTGGAAAGACCTCATGATGAACCACACACCTTCAACTCGGACACATCCTAACTCCTGAACACTTTGTTCCACATCTCTAAAGCTCTATGAGGCTCCCTAGAGATGAAAAGCAAACAGAAGCATCATTGTACTGCTTTATTTAGAGGCAGTATTGCTTTACTGCATTGCTTTGCTTTATTTAGTAGCAATTTCCTATGCATTTCAGTGCAAACCAGCTGTGGAACAGTTTAGTGATGTCTGCTTGGGTCCTTCTCTCTGACTTTTGGAGGGGAGGGTGCTGGATTGTGTAAGTTGTGTAAACTAATGAGCTGTATTGAAGTAAGACACATATTGCAGATGGCATGAATGGAAGTAGAAACTCTTCTTGGAAATGTATCTGCTGCCTCTTGTGAGCTACTCTGAAATTGCAACAGCAGGTAACTTGTTTCTCATGGAAGCTGTGAGGTTTCAAGCCTCTTCATCTTTCACAGTAAGCGTTTAGGCCCTTGGGGTAAATCATTCTGAAATTTCTGCTGCTGCCGCCTGTGTGGAAAGGTTGGAGGCAGAGACAGTCTGTGGGCAGGCTGAGTTGGTTTGTCAAGCCAAGCACAGTCTCTGTGCTGTAGGTTGGGCACTTCTAAGTGATGGAAACCCTTTTTTGGTAAAGCTTTCAAACAGCAAAGTGGCAAGGTAGTAAATAAAAAAGACTGTTATTCTGGCTGACTCAGTTGGCTAAGTGGACTCAATCAGCAAACACAGACACAGGCAAGATCTGGCTCTTGCTGCACATTTGGGCACAAAGAAAGCAAGTTGTGTTTCAGCGGGGAGGTAGTGCTTTGGAGCTGCAGCTGTAAGACCGAGTGCTGTACTGCAGTGAAAGACCATAAAGCCAATCCTTGCATGGCTTATTTCTCTTTTGGTTCCATTAGTAGAATGGAGAACACTTTTACTGGTGATGTTTTCAGAGGAAAAATACTGGAATTGCCTGGTCTGCCATATTTTAGGGAGGATTTGGAGATACTTCTGGATTCCACAGAAACGAGCCATGGCTGTGAAAACAAGCCTCATGCTGTTAAAGTATTAAGAGATTGATTTTTCTCACCAAAAAAAAAAAAAAAAANNNNAAAAAAAAAAAAAAAAAAGAAAGAAAGAAAAAAAAAGAGAGAAAAGAAAAAAATAAGCTGTTCAGATATGGTAAGAGTGCCCAGGTACCTCAGAAGAGGAAAGACACTAAATAACTGGGAAGGTTTTTACCCTTTCTCACAATGAAGCAATGTGCCCCAAGTTCCAGGGGCGTACCCATTAAATCAACAACTTTTTTACTGTTTTTCTTCATTTTTTTCTTTGTAAGGTCTAGCCGGAACCACTGTTGATATGCTGTTTCTCTCATGCTTTGCTACAGTTTAGAGCTCCAAGGGGTTAACTGCTTTCGAGAAGTCACCTGCATGAATGAGCAGTGTAGATAATCAGAAAATCTGACGATCCTGGGCCCGCGACCCTGGCAATAGCCGGCAGGGTTATCCATGGCTCCCGCCTGTCCTGCCGGGGTTGTCGCACATTTCCTGAGCTGAGCGGTTCCTTCAGCGCCTTTGTCTTCCCCAGCGCCGAGCCTTTCCTTCAGAGGGATGCCACATTCATGTGACATAAGGGGGGAGGGAAGGGGGGAATAGCTCTCTACACAAACTCTGCTCCGCGACTTTTTAAGTTGTTTTCACACGAATATACTTCTGCGCTATGCTTCCTCTGGCGACCTACTCCCTGGTACCAGCTCTCCAGCTTTTTGGGAAAGGGCCGTGAGGGTTAGGAAAGTTGTGACTTTAAAGTGAGCGGGAGATGCGAGTGGGTCGCTAGGACAAGCGGGAAGCTGGAGGGCTGTTTGGGAAACTTCTGATAGGCGTTGCCAGGCGGGAGCAGCACTCGGTGGGCCAGGCCTTACTTCAGGAGTTTGGGAGATCCCGGAGATGCGGAGTTGCCCCAGCTGTTGCTGGTGGAGACAATACCCGCAGGAAACCCAGAGCCTGCCCGTGTCCGCGGGGCGCCGCGCGTGGGCGTGCTGGCTCTGCAGAGCCCGCGGGTGCAGCCCCGGGGAAGGCGAAGTGTCTCTGCAGCTGGACAAAGAGGAGAACCCCGCTCGCTGTGCCTCCTTCGCTGGCCCCAGAGGCCCTTCCCGGCGGGCCGGTGCCGGTGCCGGTGCCTGCGGGGTCACTGCCCTCGTCCCCGCTCCGGGGCCCGCGGCGCCTGCGCTTCCGCCTGCGGCCGCCAGGGGGCAGCGGCGCACCGGGCAGCGGGCGGGGCCGCGGTCCGGCCGGCGGGCTTTGGAATGGCGCGTCCGCATCCCGTGTGCTTCCCGGCGGGAATGTCCGTGCGGGCGGGGCTGGCCGGCACTGCACGCAGCGCGGGGAACGCAGCCTGGGCAACACCCCTGCCGGAGGCGGCCAGGGGCGAGGGAGACGGTCAGCAGGATCCTGGCGCTGTAGGACAGATTTGGCTTCTGGGAACCTTCAAAATAGAAAGGAGCGGGGGGAAAGCAAAAAGAGGAATTAAAATAAGGCGTCTGAGCATTGTTCAGCTCCGTTCTCATATAGGTTGGGATGTTTATGCTAGTAAAACATGCTGGAAGGGCTGTATTGTTTCCCTGCTATCCATCTGTATCAGTATCATATCCTACGGTATTTTTAACCATTCAGTATGGAGCCTGCTCTGGCAGATGATTACAGAAAGAACAGAAAGGAAAAATAGAGCTGCATGACAGAGGACTTCCTTCCCCAGGCTGTGGGGTATCCTGCACAGTCCCCTTCCCGTATCCTGAAAGCATCAATCAGAACGGGGGCTGTGTGTGGCGGGTCAGGGGGGCGATGGGCAAGAGCTGCAGCCCTGCGGCCGGGCACAGGGAGCAGCTTTGTGGGGGCTGCACTCCCAGGCTGGCCCAAGCTTCGGCAGCAAGAGCTGCAGGAAGGCTCAGTAGTACCACGAGGCTGAGGAAACCACTAGCCCTCACTTGATTAAACTGGAGTTTTGATTTAAAGTTGGTTTATTTGGGGAAAATCAAAGGTGGTCTTCTATTTCTGCATCTGTGCTCCAACTGTTCTGCTACTGAGAGCTTGTGTAGATGAACTTGGAAGGAGTGGGCAGAAAGTTTTTTCTGCATTGCTGTTTCTTTGTTCCACTTCCTACCTGGAACATTTATACAGGAACATGTAATAAAATGAAAAATGTGGTTTAAAAGATGGAAATTTCCATTCAAACATTGAATTAGGTTTGGGTCAGAAATGGATACTCTTTGTTAGCTACCTCTGAGTTTTAAAAATAATCAAACAAAACTGCCCCAAAATCAGAAACAAACCTGCCTCTGCCCACTGCTCCAGCCTGTCCCAGAGGGGTGACCACAGTGTTTAGGGGCGGTGGGAGTGACAGGCAGGTATCCAGGAGCACTCCACCTCCTGTGCAGGAAGCACTGCACCCACCTAAACGACACTGATCCTGTAGAAAACTGTGTGTTGCTTTGATTTGCTATGGTAACACGTAGCAAACACAGACTGGCTCACCTGTTAACAATGTCCACTATATGCTATTGAAAGATTTGATAAATGCAACTGCACTTAAACTGCTGTTTTTCTTCAAAATTCCCCAAGATAGAAACCCCCGCCCTTGGCACTCTGGGTTCTCTCCTGTCTTCCCAGAGTGGCAAAGTGGGCTTGAAAACTCTTTGCTCACAAGCCTCAAATGGGACTCTGAAGGAAAGCATTTGATTTCATTTTTTGATGTGTGAAGTTAACAAAATTAGCATTATTGGCTCTACAGGCTCTACAGGTGCTATGCAGCCCAGCCAGTCACACAGTGCTGGGCTCTGTGCAGCAGAGCAAGGTGCCCTGGCTGCTGTTATTTTGTACAGCCCTGCAATTATTCTTGCTGATTTTTATAATGAAATGGATCCATTTTAATATCCTATTGGGGAACCGAGGAGTCTTAGGAGAAAAACGCTTACTTCTTTCTCCACAGGGTGGAGCATGTCTGTGTCAGGGAGGCCACCTGGCTAAGGGGTGCCCTGGGGCTGCTGGGGACACGGACACATCCAGCAACCCCTTAGCAGAGGGCCTGGAGCTGCACCACAGTCCCACAAAGGCAGGACCCTCCTGTGCTGCTGATGTACCGTGTGCTGGCATGAGCACAGCGGGGTGTCTCATGCCAGTGTCCTGGGCCTGTGTGCCCTGGAAAACTGCATCCCCTCAGAAGTGGAATCGTTTTTCACTGTGGAAAACAATCCTTCATCCCACTGGTGTGCAAAGTCACCTCCTGTACTTAGGCACGAACTGATTAATGTTAGTCTTCATCTGTGCTTTCAGCCTGGGCTAATTTTAGAGCTTGGAATAAGGTTGATAATGGATTCAGTTGGTCAGAAATAGCTATTCTGCTTTGAATACACCGAGCTGGATCCAGATGAAACTCCCCACAGAGGCAAGTTGTTGAAGCTAAGTGAGTTTTGTCCATGTTGTGTGTCATCTGCAACCAGCCATCAGGGCAGTGCCACTCAGAGGTGGGCACTGGGCTCAGCTGGTCTCCTCAGCACCCGTGACAGCCCTGTGCCATCCAGAAAGAGGCAGGGGGCCCCGGCAGTCACCCCAACCTGCCTGCCAGTCACAGCCTTTCCCCGTGGGATGGGGTACCTCGACCCCCCCGATGGCAGAACTGCAAGCTCCCTGGAGGCACAGGCTGGCTTTGGTACTGTTGGTGTTTCTTTATGGCACCCTACAGGTGACAATTCGCTGTCCGTTTTGCTGGTCTCTGTTTGAAATTAAATTGCTGTGTCAAAAAAGTGATGCAGCCGGATGAAATACCTGCAATGTTCTGGAGAATGACCAGCTTTGGGAGGCACATTTTTCTACAGATAAAAATGGGTAGAAGTTCTGTTCCAACCTCTTCCCAATCCTTTTGCGTTTGTGAGCCCCTTCCACATCTGCCCGTCCCCACTGCAGTGCTGTGTGGTTGTGCTGCTGTCACACGGGTCTGTGGCAGTGCACTGTCACTGGGACGGCACCACAGCCACCTGAGCCAGCACACAGGGCTGTGTGGAGACTTTGGTACTTCAGGGAAGTCTGGAAAATAATTCACATTCCATCTGGTCTCTTTAAGAAAAATACTGCCGAAGAGAAATGGAACGCCAAAAGGAGGAAATACCCTTTCTCAAGTTTGATAACCCTCTCTCTGGGGGCCTCCTGTCCTACTGCAAAGCACCTGCCCAGTGGGCATGTGGCCGTGCTGGGTATCCCTACCATGCAATCTGCCCCTTTCCCATGCCCACTCTGACTCCCAGGTTGATGGAAATGTTGGAGGTGAGATTTCAATATTGAGGTTCACTGTGAATGAAGCATGGCAGGGATGTTGTTTCATGAAGAAATTGTTTGAGAGCAAATTGCCATGGATCAATGTAATCTAATTCCTCTGCTTCTGTGATCTAAATACATGCTTTAATAATTTATTAAGGGGGAGCGTCTAACAGGCAGGAGGGAAATGATAAAGTGTGGTTTAACAGAAAATGGTATAGGGCAATAAAATATTGAAGTCAGTCATTAAAAGGTGGGTGATGTTGAAGTAGTTAAAGGTGGGGGGAGAGAGGGAAGGTAAAACAGGCTTCATGTGTCGGGCAAGAAGCCCCGCAGGACCATTAGAAAGTCCAGTGAGTGTGAGGTTTGTTCCGTGCCTTTCCATGCAGATCCTAAAGGCAAGGACTAGACTAAAGGGTCTTTCATCTCTGAATTAGATTTAAGCTTAAAACTGAAGAGATGCAATAGGAGGTTTCTGTTTCTCAAAATTCACTGTTCTTTTGTCCTCTGCTATTAGCTTGGTTCACAGAAAGGGTTTGTTATGGCTTGAGCTCCTGGACTTGGGGCAGAGCACCCCAAGGCAGCCTTGCAGGCAGCCCAGCACTGTTGGGGGGCTCAGGTGTGCACGGCCGTCGAGGTGCCACTGCGTCAGCCGTCCTCCCTCCCTCTTGTTCTATGGCCCATTCGTGGAAGAAAGTAAAAGCAGACAAAACCTGCTCTGAGGTGCTTCTAATGGGAAACATCTTCACTGCTGACACTGTCCACCGAGAAGGAAAGGGCTGAAACTGCACAGCAGTGACAGTACTGGGGGCAAAAATAGCACCAGGAGGTAGCAGGAGGAATTAATTTCACTGAAACTTCAGCAGGTCTTGCTCAGATATTTGAATATAAGTATCCATCTGAGTCTCATCAGGATCACAGAGAATAGTAAATTCTTCTTCTTGCTGAACCTTATTGTCTATACTTGTGGGGACCTCACACACGCTGACACCCAGGAAGTGTGGGTCCTGTGCACACTGTATCTTTGTGTTTGCTTCTGCAAAAGCTTTTAGCATGGACATCACATGGACATCATCTGGTAAACAGCAAGAATGGAGGGCTTGGGAGTTTGGGGGTTTTTGGCCTTATTATGTCTTTAAGTACTTTATAATGTGCTATTTATGTTCTTGGACATAATTCTGCATTAAATAGAATGCAATAGGAAGGACTTGTCCGAGACACCAGTTTGATTTTCTGCCACACTGGAAATTCTTCCTGATAAATCTGAGTACGTTTCTTAACCCCGGGGGTCTCTGGTGATGGGACAGTAGTTAGGCTTGTGCAGGGCTCAGACAGGCTGATGATGGAGGGCTACAGAAATACTACAGAGAATTAATTATTTGCTCCACGTATGCTTGATTTTGCACCCAATAACAGTAATCATAGAAAATTGTAATTTGCATTGATTTTCTATATATTTCATGTTTTTAAAAGTTTACTCTGCAGAAAAGCAGCATTGATTTCTTATACAATTCTGGATCCTGTCTGTACTCAGAGATCTCTTCATGTATTTCTTTTCCTATTTATAGTACTTACTGATTAGTATGTAGTAAGTGATTTAGTCAAAACTATTTGGAGACCAAATTTTCTAGGGACTTCATGTGGTTTTACAATATCATTACTAATGGGCTGAATTTCAAATAAATTCAAATTTGTTTGATATTTAGCAAACTGAAGTGTGTGTAAGCTTCTGGTGTGCCTGCTCTAAATGGCCAGTGTGCGTTTGGAAAGGTTTGTATCCATGATATTGCTTCAACAGAAAAGCTCTGAAGTAAATAAATGCAACAGTAACACTTTGCCAAACTGTGTTCCAGACAAAATCCTTCCCCCCACTTTCATTCACTTCTAATTATGACCAGCCCCTCCCCTCTCCCCCCTCTTGCCAGGCTTTCATTCCTGCATTTATGTGGTGCTCTGGAGCTGTTGGTTGGAGGAGCTCCACAATAGGGACAGGAGTTGGGACAGAGCGGCTGACAGGAGTAATGGCTTTGCTTTGTACGTCTGTCAGCTAATGCTTAACTAATGCAGAATTACTGTCAGCCTCCTGTGGAGCTCACTTTCCTCTCCACCTGAATGCGTAATGACTCCGTGGCAAGGAATTTGAAATAAACACTTAATGGCTGGACATTTAGAAAATTAGGAGAGTAGCTGAAGTTTGTCACGGCTGTTGTGTCGCCAGTTTCTCGGCCCCGTGACAGGTGTGGGACAGGAGGTGCGGCAAACCTACCGTGCAAAGTCCCTCGCTGCGCTGGTGCCCCCGGGCAGCCTTTGCCCGCCGGGCACCGCCCGCGCTGGGATACGGTGCTGCAGGGGACACCAGCAACCGCTGGTGCCTGGGACTTGTTGGCCAGGTTTGGGTCCCTACAAGTAGAGACACCCGAAGGGGTGCTCTGCGTGCAGAAATCTGTCCCCAGTGCCAAGCCCCTCGCTGGTATCAGCCGTGTCCCACAGCAGTGCTGGTGCGTGGGACTTCTCCTGGGCTGCCGTGCACCCGGGAGCCGCCGCGATGCTTCGCCCCAGAGAGCAGAGCAGTCCCTGCTGAGCTCTTGTCGCTCAGTTAGCAAACCCCTCTGGAACCATGTGGGAGGAAATATGTTTTCTAAATGGCAGTCATTACCAGCTAATGGGAATGTTAGCAAACGGGGAGAGCTCGGAGACACGGGGGTGGTCGAGTGGGGGCCAGCAGGAGGGCTGTGCCACCACAGGGGCTTGGCAGGATGTGGGGGCTTGCTATGGGCAGGCCCAAGACAGTCAGTGCCTCCAAAAATGACTGCTGGACCTGGCGAACTGTGGCTTGGTAGCATGGAGGCAAACCCAGGTGACATCTCCTAGTAGTCAGGATGATGTTTCCCGCTCCTCGGTGTCTGTTCTCTCCCACAGAGGGGCCCCAAAGGCATATGGGAACATATGAGTGTTTCCCTGCTACTTTTAGACAAAGTGGTCTGGGTTAGTTTTCATCAATTTTGGCTCAACTCTGCAAGGGCAACAAGGGGCTGTGGCGGCCTGCAGCCTGTCCTAGAGGCACAGTGACTGCTGAGGCCAGCTGTGCTTCCTAAAAGTACTGCTGGGATCAGAGGCAGTTCTTTATCCAAGAGCCAGTCCTCCTGAGGTTTCCCTGAAACCTGCTCCAAAATAATTTCAAATTGTGCATCTCTACCTGCCTCGTCTGTCATCGGAAATATTTGGAAAACAGTCTTGACCTCCCTGCTTTAGGCAGGAAGGGTTCTGTGCGTAGGAAATTTTGGAGGTAGAAACATTTCCCGTGGTGCTGTTAAAAAAGTTGTGCCTCACCTTTTGCAGTGAATTGAGTATCCTAATTTCACACATGGTGCAGTAGCTGTGTTAGATCATGACCGAAGGAAGTTGGCTGCGCTGAGAGACCTGCTGTGGGTGGGCAGTTGTGAGCTCCTTAACACAAGGATAGTCCCATCCATGCCACGGGGGAGGATGTTTTCTGACCCCAGTGGTGAAATTTGTATTTGTTGGTGGTGGGTTTTTTTCCCCATGTATTACTTTTCAGCTAGCAGAAAACATTCAGGTGAATAATTGTGTTGAAAAAACTTAAATCTACCATAATTTCTCAGTACAACCACCAGGAAAAATACACAGCACATACAAATATCGAGTGAGGTTTGGAAAATAAGCAGTGTCAGAGGTGATTGGTGTTTAGTCTTTGAAATACTGCATGAAGCTTGTATTTGAAAACCCCAACATGAGCCAAAAGCAGAGTGAAGTCTGGGACTGCTGGGCTTTTGTGCTGAAGTGGGTGATGGCAGGTGGCTGCAGCATGAGCTACTTTATCTCCCAGTGTCCATTTTTATTTAGTTCTTCACCTGTACAGAGGTAAATACAGAGAGGTTTAGGGAAGATATATATACTGATGACATTTATGTTCCCAAAATCTTTGGTTAAATGGTCTTGTTCATTAATTTCCCAATCAGTTTTTTATTACAACTTAACATTAGGTAATCTGCATTACTGCTACCACCTCTGACCTTAACTTCAGGATTCTGAAAGCAGTAAAGACTGAAAAGTGGCGATTTCCACAGGTTTAAGTCTTGTGGAATGTATCCAGATTGCAGCCACCGTACCATTTTTTCAGTAGGCCTCCGTGTTTCCAACACCTCAGGGTCCTTAAGGTGGTGAGCGGCTGCTGGGCCAGCCTCAGCACGGGCAGGGGGTCTCAGGGGGAGGTACCTGCACACAGCCCCGGGGGTGCCGGCAGTGCCCTCGCTGGGAGCACAGCCAGTGCCCTGGCCCTGTGCTGCCGCAGGGCAGGGGTGCCTTCGAGCCACCCCACGCGTGTTGTGCTGTAAACACAGTGCCTGGCCAAGGCTGTGCCTGCAAGGTGGCGTGCAGCCCCGGGGAGGGGATGCCGGAGTGTGCCCCTGCGGGCAGTTGGCTCCTGTTCCCAGCAGTGCCCTGGCGGTCAGGCAGAACTTCCCCCTGGCTTGTTAATAACCAGACACGGAGCAAGTCCTTGATGCTGGGATGTAATATGGGCTGTAGTTATTAATGCATCTGAAAAACGGAAACCACAAGTGAGATGCCATCTCCAAGTTGCACTAATGGAAGGATTGCTCCATTTTACTTAGCACAGGCCATTAAAACAGCTTTCAACAAACACCCTGTGCATAAAGAAGTCTAGGAAGCAACTGGCCACTGAACCTTGGTGTTTGTGCACTAAATTGTTTGCTAACATAATAGAAATTATGTTTAATTAATTAGAATCATTAGTTTAATAAGGACTTAGAGATTTTGAGAACAGATTTGAAAGACATTTCTGAAAGTCTGTGTCTTTCAAGAACATGTTGCACATGTTATCTGCCCAGAGTGCCTTGAGGCTGGTACCAGGCAGCTTGGTCTCCATACCTGAACTCACACCATTGTTGTAGTGACAAATTGCAAAGCCATTAATTTGTCATGCACTTCTGGTTTGCTTCTCTCCACTGTGTCTAATCCAGGCTCTCTGATGTGAGCTGATGTCTCAGGGCTCCTTTGCAGATCATGGCACCTCCAGCAGCAGCGTGCTGTGCCCAGGCCTGTTAATAATGTGTTCAAGGCAGGGTGAGCACTTTGGGTTGGACTGGGTGCAGTTCATGTGTCTTTATTCCTTGTTGCACACCACTGTTCTTACGGCTGAGGCTTAAATTGGGTAAAAAAAAAAAAAAAGGAAAAGAAAAAGCCAGGAGATCAGGAAGGAGGTAGACAAGAGTTCTGAGCATCCTTAACTATCCCACAGACTGACTCAGCTTCTGGAAATCAGCTGTTTGCCTCCCTGCTCCCCAGGCCCTACTGAATGCTTGGTGGTCTGGTAGACCTTTGCCACGTGGGGTATTACTGTCTTTATGTGTTTCCAAAGAGGGTAACCCAAATTGCTTTGGGAAAGCATCCTAGGTCCCAGTGCAGACAAACTTCCACAAAGCTCCCAGGACCCAACTACTCTGAATTCATGGGTCCAGACCACCAAATATTTCAGTTTTAGAGCCTTGTCTCCTGTAATCTTCCAGTGCAGCAGAAACAGGAGGTCTCATCCAACACATTCCTCCTGTCATGTGAGATGCTCGCTTTCTGCTTTGGAAGTCCTCAAAGTGCTGTAGAAACAACATTTTGTGAATCCAGGTTATTGTATTCTGTTGATTCCAAATCGAGTTTACTCCTTTCACTGGTAAAAGATCTTTTTCCTAACTGCAGCTGTTGTGAGCCAGTCCGGCACCAGGCTGGAGCAGTTCCTTTCAGGGATTACCATTGACAGCAAAGATTTTGCCAGCCAAACTGGGCCTTCCGAGGCAGGTACAGCAATGCAGCTGAGACATGTGCATGTCTCCAGCCAAGATCAGTGTGGCCAGAGAGACTCTGGTCCCCAGTGTCTCCACACGACCAACTCATTCGTGCCACTGGGTTGAGTTAAAAATGGTTTATTGGTGGGTAGGACAAGTATACCGTTGTTATGTATTGATCAGTTACACCCTGTACCAGATCCTGCCATTTCTAAATAAAGGGAAATTGATCTTATATTTAGACAATGTCCTTGGAAAAACTTATTTCCAACTTACAGCAACCACAGCGACCCCCAAAATTTCCACTCTTGGGTCTCTCAAAGCTGTACAAAGTGAAGGGGTGTTTGTTCAGCTCTTACAGGGCTCCTGCACTTCTGCCAAGGAAGTGACAAACATGGTATGCTTATCTAGAGCCATGTGGGCCAAATATTAGCTACAGCCATGTCTAGCTGGTAAATGACTTAATTGGACTGAAGGCTCCATCCTCTCCAGAGTTTAGATCTCTCCTTCAAACAGCCACTTCCACATTTCACCAATGTGTGTTCCCCACAGCACCACCACCTGTCTCCTAACAGGCTCTAATTGTTTTGTTAAATTTGGTGTGTGGTTTGTAGAATCCATTATCTCTTTTACATGATCCCTTTTGAAGGGGAGGCTCCACACAGGCTCATTCGTGCAGTTCCAGCAGACCTTAAAAGTCAATCTTCACTTCTTCTTGGTACAGCTCCATCTGCAGAAATCAGAGCATAAACGCAGAGTGAGAAAGGGCAGCAACAACAAGAGCAGAAGAAAGCAGCGTGCCTGGGAGAGGGATATGAGGAGTAAAAGAGAGAATTTTCTTTGATGTATTCGTTTCCTCTTATTAGTATCCATCTAGTGGTGCTCAGGCTGAGATAGCTGACCTGTCCAAAAGTTAGTGATCCACACACAATCCACTCCCAATAGTGCAAAAGTACAGACATCACAGAATGAAAATAGCAGAAGTCAAGATGAAGGAGGAAACCACGGGCTGCCAGATATGAGTGGGAATAACCTAAGTTCACCCAAGTGGCAGAGGTACTATCTTAGTTTGTGGAGAGTGAGGGGAAAAAATGTCTTAACAATCTCATTCTCCCACCTATAAGCACATCTCTTCTGTTTTCTGTGCTGCTACTGATAAAGACTGCCCACACTTGAAAGGACCTGGCGGGGTACAAGGTCAACCTTATACAATTTCCTCTAATTGTGTGGGTCTGGCTGACCTCCTTATTCCAGTGCAAGGAGGGATAACGGCAGGCAGTGATGATGACAAGGGAAAAAGACGGCCAAAACTTTTCCTGTCCCTGTGTCAGGAGACTTCCTGCCATCACAGACTGCCATTTCCATAACACAGGCTCTGGGTGTGCGGGTGGCTGGCTCCTCCCATGGCCTGCCAGGGACTGCAGCCTACCCACACTGCCCACACGAAGGACAGGGCAGGAGGCACAGGGCATTACCTACCCAAATTAGCCCAGCCTGGCTGGAGCACATGGCAAGCTTGTGTTTGCCCTGCTCTCGGCTTTCTGTTCCTCTACCAAAGCTTTGGGTTTTTCTGAGGAATAGAAAAAAGGGGAAATACACCCATGTGTGTGTTCACCCGCGTGCTGCGAGCCAGCCCTGCACTCTGCTGCATACTCGCCTCCTTCAGCTGCAGGTCCTGGAAATACCATGTCCTCTTTTCTGTATTTGGATGGAGTGTTGCAGAGTGTCCTACTGCTTTCTGGGAGATCTGTCTCACTGGCATGGGTGAGAGCGATAACTCGTGCCCTGGGTGACTCACCACCAGACATGGTATGGTGGCCCACAGAGCACTGTCCGCTCCAGAGCAGAGGGGAGTGCGTCTCACAGCTCTCCACAGCAGCACTTGTACAGCTCTTTCCAGTGGGTTTCTTTAAGTCTTGCCAGTCCTGGAAGGAAGTGTGTTGGGCATTGGTACTAGCTTAAAAGTTTATTTGAATTGCTCCCTGGGGACATGGCCAGCTTTGTGTTCAGCTCTGTTGGAAAGAGTTGAGAAGAAATTTCATAGAGACAGTGAGTCAATAGGTTTCACTTATAAGCTCATCGGTATCACTTCATAGTAATCTCTTTTGACAAATGGATGTCAGTTCTCCAGAAACTTAGCTCAAGAAAGCAGAAAATGAAAACTTGCTGCAAGTTGTTATTGCCAATGCTTCATGTGCAATCACAGGGAGTCTGCACCGTCTCCTTTCTCAGCACTTGTGTTCCTGAGGAAATTAAAATCTAATAGATGGACAGCAGTAAAATATATCACTGACTCTTAAAACTATGGGAAATAGTATCACAGGGGATAATTATTCAGAACCACTAAAGAGTTCTATGAAAGGAAATGTGCTTTTAGAACAGATCTGTCACTGCTAGAGGAAGCTGCAGGATGTCCCCAGTAGTTCTAGGGCTGTGCTGGCCCAGGGCTGGGTTGCTACCAGCAGCAACCTGATGTGCCATCAGAAATGCTGGGACAGGAGGGAGCGTGCCCTCCCCTCCTGCAGCAGGAACTGCTGGTGGTGACATGCTCTTTTTACCTTCTTTTCTAACTTTTGTTTTCTGCCAAGTCACACATTTTGAACAGCCCTCTCAAGTCATTTGAAAGTGTTAGCATGTGCAAAAGAGAAAATATGTGAAGATGTTTGATAAATAACGTTATGGGTTGACACGGCAGCATGGTGATGATACCGCAGCTCTGGGTGCCCAGGACACCACATGACCACAGACCCCTTGAGGGTGATGTACTAGGGCCAGACCTGCACCCTTCAACACTGCTCCCCTCCAGTGCCTGCAGGCCACCCCAAATAAGCACAATCCCTGGTTTTTACTCCAAAGACTCAGTGCTCGTCTGCTGTAAGCTGCAGCTAATGACTCATGGTCCATGGAGAGCTTTCCAGTTGCACTGCTAAACCCTTAGGTACGCACTTAAATCTAATGTTAACAATAAAATGTGAAAATGTGCATATCCAGGTAAAGGCTTCACCGAGAATGGAAGCATGAGGCTCAAAAATATCTTAACTATATAAACATTTTGTTTAATAAAAGGGTAATTTTATATATATAATTTACCAAGGAATTCCTAGCTGCCTGTTTTCCTGAGTGTCATGGTTGGATATTCATCTTGGAGTAATTACGAGGTAGATAGACAGACAGACAGATTTAGCCTTTAATGTAATAGAGCTTTTTAAAGCTGGATGTAGTTTTTTTCTCCTATGCTGTGCAATCGTACTGGGCTGCCCATTACATAAGGCTTCCTGGGGCACTGGGATCAGATCATGGTATGGCACTTTGAAGGTCTATCCATAATATGGATACCATTAAATAGTCTTACCTCAGGCTTTGAAGGATTCAAGAGTGTGGAGTGGTAGTTGTGGGTATGACTGCATGGGGAAAAAGAAGAACAAATGCTGTAGGATAAATACATACCCAAATAATCTTAATTTTTGTTGTTTAAAATCCAGTTTATTCCCAGAAATGTTCAAGATGAGAGCCATCCTCCTTTTACCTCTTTGGCCAACAAGGAAGCAGACCTCAGGAACAAGCAACCCATGGAAAATAGAATGTAATTCAGAGACTGCATAAAACTACAGCTGGCTATAAATCACATAATTTCACCTCACATCTCAACTGTCCTACATTTTCCAGGAGTGCATTATTTTTCAGTCTTACATTTACCATTCCGAAGGTTACCAGAGATTAACAAGAAGTCTCTTTGTCACAATGTGGTCATTTTAATTTCTGTGTGTGTGCTGCCTGAAACGTCACGTCTGTAATTGATCTAATCTCTATGGCACGAAAGTTATGGTGATATGGAAAGTGACTTTATTTAATATCGAGTGTACCTGAGGACTGAGACTCATTCTGCATTTTGGGGAGGATGCTTGGCCTGCAGAACAAGCCAAGAGTGAAGCAGGGCCTCGTGTGGGTTGGGTGTCCAGAGGCAGGGATGGATGCTGAAGCAGTCACCCCTGGCCTGCCGTTTGGGCAGGCTGTTGTGCCACAGAGACACCGGGTTTGCTTGTTTTGGAAAGCACAGATCACACCAGTTTAAATTTCTGCCACGAAAAGCATCTGATGCTTTTGTTTGAGGTAGCCACTATGGCAAGTACTACTTTTTCCAGTTAATTTTAGACATCAAGGAAACCTAATTCCTTGGGGTTGCTTCCAGTGCCGCAGCCTGAGAAAGCGCAGCACCATGTCGGTGATCTGTTTTCCACTGGGGCTGCCGCCATGTGCTGCTCCACGCCTCTCCAAAAGAGCTGGGGCTGCTGTAATTAACGTAGCAAAGCCTTGCTTCTGGTGTCAGTTAATTCCTTAAGTTTATACAGTGAAGAGTGCTAAGGAATAGAAATATAATATTCTATGTTTGAAAAAGGCAAAAAGAAAAAAAAGTCACAGAGATGAAACCAACTCCTGTGCATGGAGAAATAGGCTGTATTAGCAGGCCTGAG
Organism: Atrichornis clamosus; assembly: GCA_013400975.1. NCBI lineage: Eukaryota > Metazoa > Chordata > Aves > Passeriformes > Menuridae > Atrichornis > Atrichornis clamosus. The sequence continues at coordinate 14,703 of WBMZ01005309.1, read as the reverse complement.
GTACGGGGCAGTGGCTGGGAAGGGCTTGGAGAGAGCAAGATGTGCACTCTGGGTGTGGAGGCCTCCCATCATTCATTTTCCTTGAAACAAACACAACTATGGCAAAAGTCCTGCAGTTACATTTGCAGGGTGACAAAGGGCAAGAAATCTCTGCTCACTGCAGCAGGACCCCTGACAGTCTCACCTCCCCGTTAGTTAACTGGTGTCTGAATGAGACCTGCAGGTATAAAAAGCAGGGAGCAGGAAGGGCTGGTGCTCTTCAAAACAGGCCAGTCTTAAAATACACATTTCACTATCCACACAAAAGTGAACAATTTGCGTATTTTACCTAGAATATTGTGAGTCTAGTGAAGCTCCTGCTGCTGGACTTTTGCTGGATGCTGGTATAGGGTTTCAGGCTGAATATTTTTGGATTTTTACATTCCTCTCCACATGGAGATGCATCTTTTCAAGAATCCCCCATTAGAAGCACTGATGTTTTTACACTTATATTTAATTCATCAGGATCTTCAGGTCTCAAAGCTGGACCTGAAAAAAATTTTAATTGAAGGTTAGCTAATTGCTGTCGGAAGCAAAATCCACTATTTTTGTTTGACGAACATGAAGACTGGGACTTCGTGAAGCTCAAACAGGTGAGGCAGCATGGCCCAATGTGGCAGGAAGGTTATCGAGAGAGGAATAATTGCGGATTTCTCTTTGTGGGGATAAACCAAGGAGTCAGTTACACTTAAATATGAGCATATGCTTAAGCTAATTTGATTTTCATACTAGATAAAGCATGGTGATCATTAACCAAAGCACTTGAGCTCAGAAGAAAGCTCTCTGCAGCCTGAAGAAGGCATACACTGATACCATTTGAGCTCTAGAGTCCCCTGCCGATGGACAGCATCCTTCTCTGGAGCCAGCTGGGCTTTTAGGGAGACTGTGCCTCCCTGCCCAGGGGAATTGGTCCCACATTGGTGGATGTTTTCTAATTCTCTTTAGCCCAAATGGGTCACATTAGGACAGGTCAGCATGAACCCATCTGCCTGCGACCTGGTGCAGGAACCCCAGATGGGTGCCTGGCAGCCATGTGGAGGGGCAGGATGCTGGACATTGGTGTGTTCAGCAGATGATGCCCTAATTCAGTTTCCACACAGTGTTTTGCATTTAGGTTATGCTGACAGGGAGTACCCTGCAGCAAGCAAAAAAAAAAAAAAATCCCCAGATTTGCGTGCTTGGGGGTTTGCACCAGTTTCTCTGTTTATAAGCAGTGCAAGCGAACCTGGGCGGCAGGTTCTGCAGGCAAAGCTCAAACAACTTGCCAGGCCAGACGTGTCACCGTGGCAGAGCTGCAGCTGAACCTGGGCATCCCCTGCCTCGTGGGCAGCTGGTACCCACAGCCTGGCTCCCGGCAAACTGTCCTTTAGATGTGCCTGCCCACCGATGGCTGCTTGGCTTCCTCCCTGCCAGGGCCAGCTCGTTTTTCTGGGAAGGAGTCAGTGTTGCAGACGGCAGAGCTGCTCTCCTGTGTGCTACTTAGGAGGACCTGCCATGCCCCAGATACATCAAACTATATAACGTTATCTCCTAAAGGAAGTGCTGGGATTCTGCTTCAGGAATTTGCAATGCTGGGGTGGTTTCTCCCTGGGAGAGCAGGACCCGCGGGTGCTGGTGGTGTGGGCTGTGGCAGCCAGCTCAGGGATGTGGCGCCTGCAGGAAGCAGAGACCCGGCAGGATAAAATCGGATATCCCTGCCAAGGGAGCCCCGTGGCACCGAGCACCGTGAGGTCTCCACTGGTGTTAATCTCACTCACATCTTCCTGCTGCACTCCCTCCAGGGACATGTTTGTAATGGGGTTGGAGGGTGCCAGCAATCCATAAAAGAGTGACAGACAAGCTGTTATATTGTTATATTTTGCTACCTATCATTTTAATGTCACTTTTAATGTATGAATTATACCCCCATTGTGTGTAATTATATTTCTCCTCCCAACCCTGCTCAAGGAACAATGAAAAGATGGAGCTGTTAATATTAAAAACAGCACATCTCTCTCAAAAAAAGTTAGAGGTCACACCTTAATTCCTAGTGCATGAGGATAGTTAATCAAAAGATGATGGGACTAGAATGAGTATAGGGACAGAAATATCCTGCACAATTTCTAGTGGAATTTAATTAGAAAGGAAGTATTAATAGCATCTGTATGTGCAACTCTATTTTGCCTTGCATGTAAGTAGCCCTACCTGGATCCAGACTGATGAAAAGACCATTGAACTTCTTTTTCTTTCCTCGTCTTTTGTTTTTTCTCCCTATAACAAAGGAAAATAATGAGCAAAAATCAATAATAATAATAATAATAATAATAATAATACTTACTAGCAATAAACTCCAGCAGGATTCAACTTCCTATCAGCTCTCTTTAGATTTTCTCTTTTAGGTCAAGAGATGATGCTAATCGATGAGGCATTTTGCAAAAGTTCGTGCTCTACTTGTCCCAGTAATGAACCTTCAACCTTTAATTCTCTTAGTAGCACATAGTTCCTCGATGGGAAAGTCGCTGTGGGGGCCTTCATGTTGAAAAGCCAATTATTTATGCTAACTGGGGGCTTGGTAGTGTTTGACTTTGGTCCCTGGTTGCCCGGGCAGGTCTGTTCCTGGGCCACGGCGGCACTGCGGGATGAGCGCTGGCTGCAGATCAGAGCTTCCAGGCCGCTTTCCTCCCAAATGGTGCCCTGTGCTCCCGGGGCACGGGCCTCCTTCTGCCCTCAGCCTCGCAGAGCGCGCCTGCTGCCTGGCATGACTGGAGAAAGGTCCAACAGAAATATAGAGAGTTTATTATAACAAAGAACTGGATTTCCTTCCCTTCCCGCTCAAAACAGACTCAGGTTTTTAATACTCTTTTTTATTAATTTTCTCACAAAATGAGAAAAAATTGAATTTAGTCAGTATCCTACAACTTGATTTCAATTATGAGATCATAAAGCAGACCGTGTTTCTTAATGAATTCAGAAATTAAGGCTTTGTTAATTGAATTCACCATGGCTTGCGAAACACTTTGTTCAGATGAAAACTGCAACTAAAATGCAAAGCATTTTCTTTACTGGTTATTCTGTTTTCTTTCCCTTTGTTGTTCCCACTCAGGTGGGCTGGAGGCTGGCTGTGGGTGGGCAAGCAATGGCCTAGCTGTGCCTGGTGCTGGGGTGCAGGTTTGGAGCTCTGCTGGGCTGTGATGGGAAATGTGGACCATGGGGAGATGAGGGACTGTGAGGAGGAAGTCAGCACTAAATAGGATGGGTCGTCCCTGAGGGTCTTACTTCTGTTCCCAGCTCTGCCTCAATGAATGCTGTATATGACGCAAACAGTCCATTCTTCAAGTGCCTTTTTTTAAATTATTTTTTTCTTTTTAGCAATCCTGATGCTAAAGGAGATCAGGAACATAACCCAAATTAAATTTCATCCTTAGTCCCCAAACATGGTCTGGCGCTGGTGCCGGAGGCCTGACTGAAGCCAACCCCATTTGTGTCATTGCCTGTAGTCAGGGCCAGGACCTTGTCCAGTGGTTTCAAAACAGGAGAAAATGTGCTCAGGTGTCCCCTAGGACACCTCTGCCCAATGCAAATACTTTAAATTGTCCTTCTGCTTCTTCCATTCATTGTTGTATTATCAGAAACACTCCTTTTCTAAGGAATGACTTGAATAGCCCATCAGTAAGGTTGGAGCCTTCCCATGGCAGTGCCTGTCCCATGAATAGCACAGAGCAGACAGCAATGTGGAGTGGGGCCTTGGTATGGCAACCAGAGAGAGCAAGAAATTTCTGGTCTCCTGTCTCTCACACTGGCACAAACGAAAACCATTGCCCACCAAATCACTTGGCAAAGCCAGTTCCTTGCCCTGACGTGGGGCCGTTTGCTCAATGAAGTTTTATGGCATCCCAGGTAGAAAAGAAGCCAAAGCTTTTGCAGAGCTGCACTGTGAAGTGATGGTTCGTCATCAAGAGCCGCCTCCATAGCACTGGTGTCAGGAGCTGGGATTTCCCAGAGCAGCAGTAAGGGGGTAAACCCTTCACAGCGGGGTGGCCAGAGTGGGGAGCACGGCAGGACGCTCTCTTAGCAGATGCCTGTTAGGAAGGGGGAGCACTTGGCTACCTCAGAGCTCGGATTTGTACTTCCCTAGGAAAAAGGGTGTGTTATGCAAAGGAGGTTTGCTTTGACCTTTAGATAAAGACAATCTCTGCTAAGCATTCAGACTGTTACTTTGTAGAAGCACCTTGTTTTCCTGAAGATTCTTCAATGTGGGCTTCCTAGTAAAACCAAGATCTTATTTTATATATGACATATGCAGAATGATCTCTCAGCGTGTCTGGCAAAGATTTAAAAAGTATGTGTGGGAGCAAGTGTCATCTGGGCATGAATGTTTAAACACAGTCCTTCTGAGATCATTTGAGTCCCTGAGCAGAGGGGTCTACACTTAGATCACTGACTCAGTTGAGTGATTTGTACGATTACATGGAGCCAGGTGACATGCTACAGGCTGAGCATCTATGTGAATAATAAAAAATCCCACTATTTGCATTCCTGCAGCATGCCCGCCTCTTCCAACCAATGGCCCCTGTCTGCCTTTTGAAGGTGGTGGAAATCAGTGCTTGGTCTCACCAGATGGTGGTACAGAACCAGCGAGTGCATCCCGGGATGCTGTGCTGCAGGGAGAGCTGTGCCCACCCTGGGACCGCTGTGCTCATACAGCCACAGGAGGCTTGTCCAGCCAGCCACACACTGCAGAAGGGCATCACAGCTCCATGGAGTGAGAGTCCACTGCCAGCACTGCAGCACACAGACTTTTTGTGACAAGGAATATAGGTTCCCAAAAGCTTGTGACAGGATGAGGTGGGATATTCTCACGGTTTCTTGTGCTGCTTCTAGTGTCACCACAGGAGAGGTGGAAACATAGATAGGCCTGGGCATTCTTCCTTTGCAAAACCTTTTCTTTCTGGAAGAGAACCAGTGGCTGCAGCATGAGTGAAGAAGAGGATCTGTGTCACCTCTGTGCAGGGGCACAGGCACATTCAGGCACCGGGGCCGCTGGCAACTGTCGAGGATTTCCAGCAACTCCTACCTCTCAGGCTCATACAGGCACTTGGGCTCCAATTATAGTGATATCTTGCTCTCAGTCCAATTAAAATTTCATCATCTCTCCACCAGCTGGGGTGGACAGAGTGTATGCCAGGTCAAGAAATATCTTCTAGCTACAGTACTTCTCTGGGAAGTTTTTGGCTCCATGAGGAATAGTACCTATACAGATCTGATGGAGAAGGGCTGTAAAACCGCAGAACTTGCAGCTTCCTTGCAGCCCTTTTTGCAAGTTATTTTATTCTACATTTGGGGGCAGGAAAATTAGGCTTTGAAATATGAGTTGTAGATAAGGCTGTGAGGAAGCTTAGGATCACAGCCTTAGGTGAAAATAAAACCGTAATACATAAAGCATTAAAAAGGTGAAGTATAATGCAGCCTCCAAAGACTTCTGAACAGCTGCAAGGCAGTCTGCCTTATTGCTGCGATTTTAACATGAATTATATGACACTAGGAGAGACCTGCTCCTGATCAGAGAAATGGCTACATGGCTGTTTGCTGCAATACACCAAGGGCTCTATTTTAATCAGAGGTAGCTGCCATTCGGCCACCTTTTTGTTAATGGTGTTATTGATTATTCGGAGCTGCTCACAAGCCTCAAAGCACTTTACAGAATTAGGGGAAGCCTCTGGAGCAGAGTTGTTGTTTGTTAGTTTGTTTTTCTTCTGCGGAGCAGTTTCACTTCAGACCAAATCCTGAGATCTTAGCTCCATCTTAGCCAGACCTTGCTTAGGCGAAACTTCAGCTGGCTTTGGTGCTCACACAGCAAAGGCAGAGTGGCTCAGGGCCCCATTCAGTGCCAGCGGCTGGCAGTGCAGTGCAGTGCAGTGCAGTCAGTGGCATAAAACACTTGGATTTTGCCCAATAATTAAATTTGTAAATAATACACGTATTAATTAATTTGGGTCTTGCTGGTGCCCATTTTTGAACTGTGTGTTGCTCACCATTTGGGAGTGGCTTGTTCTGGGCAGAGCCAGGCAGGATGCACTGCTGCAGCCCCATACAGAATAGGAGATTTGGGGCATCCAGCCCTGGCATTGCTGGTGCACTCAAGCATGTTTTGATTCACCAGCCTCAATGAACAGAGATTCAACCCCAACAACTGCCCATGTCCTTCCCTAGAGCTTTGAATTAAGAATATGCCATGCTGGGAAATCATTCGCTCTCTGAACTTGCACTAGAGATGCAGCTAGTGAGGTGCAAGGAGATGGCCAGGCATGACTTTTCATCAAGTAGGAAAAGTTTCAGAGCCTGCTGCGAGCAGCTCCTGGCCTGGCACGACAGCAGCAGTGCTGCTACCATCTGTTGGTGAACAGCAGAAAAGGAGCAGCAATAAACCCCTTAATAAATCACATCCCAGACGCCCAGGTATGTGTGGCACCACGTTGGCCACCATGCCTCGGTGAGCACAGGAAATGTGCTGTGCTTCAAAGACCCCTCAGAAAAGTTGGGTCAGAAGCTGCCCTGGGGACAGTGCTGGCTGTGCTGGCACTGGTGAGCAGCAGGTGACACTCAGCTTGGGGCGGAGAGGAAGGCGGGCAGCGGGAAAGCAGGCAGAGTGCTGCAGTGGGCTGGCGAGGAGTGGTGGCCTCCCAGTGTTTTCCTCCAAAATCCCATCCCTGGTGTCTACCCCCTGGGGGAGTGGGAGGGATGGCACCCGCAGGGGCAGTGTCAGGGGGACAGCATAGCTCCTGGGCTGCAGCTTTGCCAAGGCCACCCCGTGTGCTGCGAAGCGCAGGCTCTGCAGGCACAGCGGGTACAGGGGCCAGCAGGCCCTGCAGGGTGTCTTCTCTAGGGCACAGCAGCTGTGCGGAGCCGCCCTGGCACGGTGGGAATCTCCTGGTGAGTTAATTCTGTATTCCCAGGCCCCTTTAGCAGAATGTCCTGGTGTGAGGGAGCCTGGCAGAGCTGCAAAGAGGGTGGGCTGAGTCACCGGGAACAATGGCTTTAAGAAAATCTTGTCTTAACATTCAAGAAATGCTTGTAGAGATCTGAACTTGCCCTTGAAGGTGCTGCTAACCCCTGGCAGAAAGGTTATGGCTCCAGAGGTTTATTTTTTGTTTTAGAGGACACTCTATTTATCACTTAAAAGTGCTCTCTAAAATGGCAAACAGCCTTGACCACAGTCCAGCTCATCTTCCCAGCTCCCTGTGGAGCAGGGCTCCTGCGGCTCCCACAGAGGTTTTCTGTAAATGTTGTAAAGCTCTTTTTGTATTTTTAATAACAAGGTGGACAATAACTCTATTTACAGGGGAATCTTCCTTTTGCATGAGTATCATGTATACCTCTTTCTTATTTGTTGCTGCCTGTTTCTACAACCCTCTTGCAAATGGGTAATCCTTGTTCTGATTTTTTTTCTAGCAGGGATGTTTTGTTTTCCTGTTGGCTGATGCTGTCTGCTCAGTCTGTGGAGGATTAACCTATGTGCTGTTGCTAGGTGGCCTTAAGCAAAGAAATAACGCAGATCACAGACTCCTGCATTCCTACAGTATGTAACTCCCTTGTTCAGCAAGATTTTTCTTTTTCTGTCCCTCTCATGTTTTGTGTTTATGGCTACAGAGGTATTTATTAGAGGATGCACATATAATTTGAACAAAAAAAAAAGGACCAGAGCCCTCTAAAATTTATTTGATCTTAAAATATTTAGTAGCTCTCTTTGCCAGCTCTTTCCATGGTTTGGCTTCTGACAGCGTCCAAGCCTCTTCCATAATTTTTAGATTTTTCTCTTCCTCATGTGAGGTCTTGAGCTCCTGAGGGATACAGGGCTCATCATCACAGCTCAGGGGTGCTGGAAGCAGGGGGTTTCAGTGGGGCTGGGGATCACAGCACCTGAGACCACCTGGGTGTGTCGGGGTCTCATCAGGGTCAGAGAATGATGGGTCTGGGCAACCCATTTTGTACAAAAAACTACCAAGAGTGAGGAAGAGTTCAAGGAAGAGTTGCAAGAGGGATTGCAGGGCTGACAAAATCAGCTGGGGAGGAAAGATTAGAATTTCGTAGCTCTGGCATGCCTTACTGCCAGGTCACTGTCTACCAGTGCCTGTCATATTTTGCAGCACTTTAGTGCTTTTGCTCAAAGGACCTTTGAAGTCTCTTATGACCCAAATACAGCCTAAATCATGGAGCATTCTCCAGGGAGTCATAGTAGCTATTGGCTCCGTTTGCTCCTAGTGAAACTGAGGCACAGTGATTCAAGAGCATTGTTTTCCTCATGGCATATGCTCAAACACACAGTTCTCAGAGCTAACTCCACTTCTCGTGGACACAGAGCTCAAGTCCCACGGCACTGCCCCAAGGCCATAGAACATTCACCAAAAATCCGGTGACCCTTCTGTCGACTTCAGCGCCCAACTTCTGTCTCTGCTCCAGCTCCTGTCTCTGCCAGTACTGCTCTGGTCCTCTGTGCCCTGCCTGCACGGGCACGTTTTCTGCTAACTAAAAATAGTGAGAGGGGTTTGCAGTGTGGTTTCATAGTGAAACAGCACTCTGCAGCCTTCTTTTGTGCACGCATAGCTGTACCAGCTGCTGACAGCTCTACATTACAGAGGCAGTGACATCAAAGGCACCCAGTTTCTTCAGGTGGGGAGTGGATCAGAACGCCCTATGAGGGCAGATGGTGTCTCCTTGCTGCATGGCCCTGGAGAGAGCACCTGGAGTTTTGGGCTCTTCCTTGGAGACTTCTGGTGTCTGCACCTCCAGGGATAGGTGTCAGAATGAGTCCATTGTATTTATTTGGGAAAGTCTCTTATCCCGACCTTTTTTTAATCCTGTTGTTGGACAAGTAATTCCCTGTACTGACTGCTGATACCCTGGGATTTAACTTTCTTTTTTACTTTAACCCATCCCACTGTTTGAACTGCTCATAAGCAGCATTTATAAGCCCTCTTCAGATGCTGATTAGAGCTGAGCAAATACATCACTGTGAATATTTAACGACTTGGGGTTTAAATTTTTCACGCGTCTTTTCTTGAGGGTTCATTTTATAGACATTTTCTGATATGCAGTTATTCTGAAATAGTTTGAAATCTCCTGAAATTGTACACTGGACTCCTAAATGAATATTTCACACCGATGCCACACAGGGCAGTTAACAACTGGCTGTGTAAAGCCCACTGTGTTGCAGACAGGTCCAGCCAGCCCCACCCACGGCCCCATGCAGGCGTGTTCAGAGTGTACACACTCAGATGTGCAAATGTAGGCAGCATTATATTTTCCATATACAAAACATGTTTGCTGTTTCTGTTGTGTCCATGAAAGTTCAGGTCATTTGACAATAAGGAAAAGGCAAGTACAGTACAGCCCTAGGCAGAGTTGGCAAAACTCACTCCAAATTACAGACATCTTTGTGTTGCATCACTATCACTTGCCCACCTCTATTTCTGATCCCCAGCTAGGAGTGATGTGAGTGGCGGGCCTGCCAAGAGCTTACCATGGATACATTCCTCCTTCTCAGCCTCTTGTTTTTCAGGCTGGCTTGCCTGTTGAATCTGGCAGTTTGCATTAATAAAATAGGTTGGTCTGAAATGCCCACAGGACTTTTTTTTCTCCTAGCACAGCAGGGTGGTTTTTTTGTATATACAAAGGACTCTGATGTAAAAATACATATTTCTACAAAGCTCTTCTGTTCTTCCTCCTGCAGCTCTTTAGTTTGGCCGTCCCAGCCTGGCCCTGGTGCTCAGTGCTGGGGGTGGCCATCTGCACCCTGTGAGCTCAGCATCGCAGCCAGGATGGGCTGATGTGAGTATGGCTGCACCAGGGGCCTGCTCACACACACTGCTGGAGCTCCCTGCAGTAGGGAAGGGTGGGCTGGCAGCAGGGCAATGGCCTGGGGTTTAGGAGCAGTCTATGCCATGGCTAGCTCTGGCACTGGCTGCCTTGGAAAGCCTTGATTCATTGCCAAGTGTCACTGTGTCTCAGTGACCTGTTCTTATCCAGCCTGGCTGCCTTTATCTTGTGGTCATAGGGCAGGAAACTGCTAAAAATACCCTGAAGAGGCAAACTTCCTTGTTCATACTGATGTTAGTAGCTCCCAGGAACTGGAGGCACTGCAGAGAGTGCCTGGGAATAACCCCTTTCCCAACACCACCCCGACTATGACAGGAGCCCTGTGGTGGTGCTGGATGGGGTGCACCTGAGCACACAGAAGTCCCAGAACAGAGCAGGGGGTGAGGATGCACAGGCAGACCTCTGCAGCCATCCCAGGGCTGGTGCCACTGACCCTTGGAGGTACAAGCCATCTTTTTCCTCCTGCCCATGGCAGTGCCTGAGGCAGCAGCTGGCCGTTGCTTCTTCCAAGGAGCTGGTGCTCCAACCTCCATGTGTATGTGGCTACCCAGGGCAGTGAGGCGAGTGGCCTGGACGGAGTGCCAGCCCCTCACACCACCATGTCTCACCATGTAGGGGACAAATCTCCTCCAAATCGCTGGACAACAAACAAATTGCTGTGTGTTGGGAACTATTTTAACTCCCAAGGAAACCAGGACAGTTGCTGCTACCTTCTGAAAAGATTCAGCCCTGCGGTAGCTTCCAGCTGAGAGCTCTTTCAGGTGCAGATGTCTGCAAATGCCGCAAGAGAAATTGTGATGGTTTTGTAAACTTTATACAAATTTTTGTAAACTTTATACAAATAAGCAATCTTCTGCAGGTTCTTTTGTCTTTCCCCCCCCCCCTTTCTTATATAGGAGAGGATGTTCCCTGTTCCCTGTTCCCAGATAAAATTAGGAAAGTGTTTAAAACCTGACAATATCTATGTGTAACTTTCAAAGTATGAAGGCTGAAGTTTTGAAAAGGCCTGAACTTGCTGGGAATTTGTTTCCACTGAAAGTCAACAGGAGTTTGGCTTTTAGTTTCCCGAAATTCATTAGGAAATCCCAGCCTATATGCCTCCTAGATATGCTGGACACTTCTGAACCATTTCACAAACTAAAAGCAGAATTGTTGATGTAATCAAAACTTCTTGAAGTTTTTGCTATCCTGCGATATTGGGAGTGCTCAGCTGTTAGGTTTTAATGATCACACAGCAAAGAGAAGGCTCATACAAATGTTCTGTCTTATTGCTATTGATTGGTTGTAAGGGTATGACTTGACCAGAGTATGGTGAAATAGATTAACTTTATTAATTATTTATTGCGTAGTAACTAGATATTTAATGCATCTGTACAGCTATTGTGTCTCCTCTGCATTTTGATTAACATTTTCTTCGTGCAGAAGAACAAACTCTTGCAGTAAAACATCCTTTCTGACACCAAATCTAGTGGCTGCGCAGTGCCTGCCCCCGGCGAGGCTGGCTCCCCTCGGGAGCGGGACCCTGTGCGGAGCAGCCAGGGCTGCACCGAGCGGCGGAGCCACCCCGGGGCCACGGCACTTCAAAGGCCCTCCGTGGCCACGGCAAAGGCAGCGGTGCCGTTCCGCAGCCTCGGCCGAGACAGCGGCGCTGTGAGAGGCGGGCAGCCGGACCTGGCGGGGGGGACGCTCGGTGTGTGCCCCGGGCCGGGAGCGGCGTGGGGAGGCAGCAGGGCCCCGACCCGCGGTGCGGGGCTGGCGGCAGCGCGGTGCGTGTCGCGGCGGGCTCTCGGGGCCCGAGCCCGGGGCAGGCTGGCACGAACCTGTGCGGGCACAAAGCGGCGGCTGAGGATGGCGTAGTACGGTTGCCCCGGAGAGGAGCCGTGCCCGGCGGGAGAGCCCGGGCCGCCGCCGCGCACCCCGGCATGGCCGCCTCTGCCTCCTCCTCCTCCTCCTCCGCTCCCCCGCTCCGTCCCCCGCCTCGCCCCGCGGGGCCGCTCGCTTTCTCACAGCTCCCGCTGCTTCCCGTTCCTCCCCCGGCTCCCGTTGCTATGCCCCGCCGGGCCGGCGGCCGGCAGGAATTCGTGGTCTGTCCAGCTGCTCCCAGCGTGGCCCCCGCGCCCCGGCTGTGCCGCCGTGAGCCACTCCGAGCTGCTCGCCCGGGGCTGGGCACGGCACCAGAGCTACGGGCTCCCAAATGGTGCACCGGGGCTCCTTTCCCATGGCGTGGCTCCACGGAGGTATGGTTTGTTCCCTTTGGAGAAGACATGCCAGGACCTGGCATCATATTGTTCCCCGAGTGGAGATGGCTCCCGAGCCGATGGCCACTTTGGGCTGGAGTTCCCCCGGGATCTGCGGGCACGGGTACCCAGCCCTGCAGCCACCACTGTGGCCGGCCAAAGCCGGCCTCGCAGCGCCCACCGTGCCCGGCAGCTGCGTGGCCACGTTCGGACTGTCCCGGTGCTCCGGTACCGTGCTCTGCTGTGCTGTGCCGACCCGAGAAAGCCCAGAGCCACCTGGCAGGCCCCGGGGGTCCGGTGCCCCAGACAGCAGTGGTGGTTGCCCGGAGGAGCGTGCAAGCTTTAGGGGTGGGAGTTTTTCATCCGCTGCCCTCGTGGATGTTTGTGCCCGCCTCTGGGAAATTCCAGGCACCGGCACCTGGGAATTCGGTGCCTGATTGGAGGACACAACAAAAGTATTGAGCAACGTACCAAGATAACCAAATAAACAGCAGGGCAATTTTTTAAGTGGATGTTGTTATACGTATTTTGAGAATTTGCACTTATGCATTTAAAAATGTGCTTTAGGATTGAAAAATAAAACCATAAAAATAAATGTAAACAAATACAGTTCTCTTTAAACCCTGTGGCCTCTCCTCTTTTGCTCAGCTGACTGTAAGCCTTATTGCTGATAAGACTTATTCCTTTCCATCTAAGAAAGAAGTCCTAATAAGAGAAAAGTAAACACTGCCAATCCTAGGATTTAAACAGGACATCAGTTGGACTGATAACAAGGAATTATTCTGTGACCCTTCCAAAACCCTCTGGAGAGATGAAACCAAGAGAGGTCTGAAGAAACCTGGGCAGATTCTATAGAAACTACTTGACAAATCTTACTAAATTTAATAGAGAATGAGATATTTTCCCTGGATTTTTGGTATCGTAATTCAATAGCGACAAGATAATTTTCTATTCAATAATTTTCTATTCAATAGCAAAGAGATAACTTTCTTGTGAAATTTTTTACGACAATAAAAACTGCATGTTCTCGCACTGCCACCTGCTCCCCACCACAAGCTCATCCATGTTATCACACCAAATCAGAGGAGGAACCATAAATATCCCAGTATTAAAGAACAAACTTTCTTTAAAATGTCTCTTTCAAAACTGCCTGCGGGTCTGCCTGTGCAGCTGTGGGTTTGTTAATCAATAGCACCACGCAGTACGTTGTGTCTTTTTGCATAATTACAGAATGAAAGCAGACACAGAAAAGAAGCAAGTGGAAACTATTAATTTTGTAGAATGGTACTTGATTTGTGTTTCAGTTTTCTTTTCTTCAGTGCAGTGGGAAGGAGCTGGAAGAGGAGGTGACAGCAGAAGCTTGGCTGCCTGTCCTCAAGCTGCTTGGTTTAATGTGATGCTGCTGTTTGGACTTTTCTTTGCAGGACCTGTGAACAGCTCTGAGGATGCAGAGGCAGCAGCCCCTGGGACAGGGGTGTCAGGCAAAGACAGGCTGAGCTGGGACACATTATACTGCAATTGTGAGCACTGGCCTCATACCACTACTTGCCAAAGCTGCCACTGATGTTTTTCATGGCAGAGACAATCTCGAGGGCGAGGTTTCTGTGTAAAGGATCAGCATTTTTACTTGGTGCACACTTCTTTAAGACACAGCGGTAGTAGTGGACAGCTGGCTGATGCTGGCAGGATTGGAAATATGGTCAAAGATTATTATTTTTGTTTGGTTTATGAGGAAACAGAGGTGGGGAGAGATCGCTTCTCCCTGTTATTTTATTGGGAAAATACCAGTGGAGTGGAAGCCTTTGGCAATGTAGGAATTTTTAGATAAGCTCTGCCTACCCATGCAAAATGCTTCTAAGAGTCTGGATCCTGGCCACAAGTTGCTCTGTGACTCTTGGTAGGAGTTGGTCCAGATGGCAGCTGCCTGGCTGTGTTTGATACTACGTTTTGAGAGTTTCCATGATGTGGGTGCTGCCAGGTCTGCTTCCTGGGGTGACTTTGCCCCGAGGCCTCGCAGCACTTCCTAACCCCTGCTGGGACTGGGCTTAATGGCTGAGAAAATCCACCATCCACTTCGAGAGATGATCCCGAATTAGTGTGAACGGGACTTTTTGATTGCAAGGTGGAAGGAAAGGTGATGTGCTCCCTGTTAGTTATTAACATTGCTAAACCTTTTCTCTAGATGGAGAAATCTTCTGTCCCTGGAGTGTTATTCTGAGTATCTCATAAACAGTACACAGATACATGGCACAGAAATTTATAATCATAAAAAGAAACAAGGATGCCTGAATATACGGGGGACATGAATCACTCTTAATGCTGGAGGTCGATCCATAATACCTTAAATAAGTACTCAGAGTCCAAGTGCTAATTATCTGCTAATGGGGTATTTGTTCTCCTTCAGTTATGTAAAAGCACACAGCATTCAGCTTAAAGAGTGCACTTAAATGGCTTTGTACTGGTGGAGAAGGAACAGCCTTGAAGGCTGCTGCCATGGTTTGCCCTGGAGCTCCTGGACCCCCTTGCTGAGCTCCTGGTGCTGCTCTTGCTGTGCTTCTCCTCTCCTCTCCTCTCC